>CM053276.1:44623067-44662649 GCA_028583415.1 Protea cynaroides | reverse complement strand
GTGACTTCTACCCGGGATTTTTTACGTCCACTTTGTAGAACATCATGAATGAAGAATAATGGTCTTGGAATCATCTGAATCCGATGTCGGATGATCAAGATATGATGATTTGAAATTCAAACAATCCGACTTAGGATAATTTGCATGAAGGCCCCTGTGATTATTATTTATAATAATTTCAGAAACTTCCCTTATATGTATCATCCGACTAAAATGATCATATCTTCCTCATTTGATATCAGAATTGAACAATTCTGGTCTCGTTTCGAAGATAATTCTATGACCTATGCATTCCTGCAGATAATAGCCCATGACCCTGCTGTGGGATTCAGTGAAAAATCATAAATCTTTGGATTAAATGCCAGAAACCTGCCATATTGGTTCACTTACACAGAGGGTGGCAAAAATGGGGTGCTTACACTGGTGCGGCTCTAGGTATAAGATCTATAACAAACTTTGTAGCTTGGTCGGGTGGTAATCCTGGTAGTTCTTCAGGAAATACGTCTAGAAAGTTACGCACGACATCAATTTCTTCCATTCGTGATGCTTCCTTAGTAAGGTCGACCACAGATACTAAATACCTGACTGCTCCTTTCTCAAGGCACTTTCTAGCCTTTAGCGCAGAGAGTATGAGCTTTCGTTTACGGGGAAGTTTGGTTCCCAAAAAATTGAACTCTACTCCTTCCTTGTCTTTAAATGTCAGCTTCTTTTCGGTACTCAATAGGTTTGCAGAATGCCGAACTAACCAGTCCATTCCCAAGATGACGTCAAAGTCTGCCATCTCAAGTTAGATCAAGGTTGCATCCAAGGTCTTTTCATCAATAAGAACTGGACATGGTCCGTAACCTTTTTCTAACTCCACTTCTAATCCCATAGGTGATCGTACAAGTAGTTTGCAGTCTAAGGATTTAAGGGGTAGATTTAACTTCTTTCCAAATGTCATAGATATAAAGGAATGAGTAGCTCCTGAATCAATGAGTACTCTGGCGGGAATGCCATTAATAGGCACGATACCTGTGATTTATTTTGGTTTAGTCTACATGCTCATACAATGTAATACAACTAACTAAAAAATTAAGTCATACCTGTGACCACATCAGGCGATGCGGCAGCATCCTCAGATGTAACCACGTAAACTCGTCCTTGATGTAGCTGCTTCTTGGGCTTAAGACATTCCCTTGCCATATGTCCCACTTGGTTGTAGTTAAAACATTTTATCCCTTCAGTAATTGGCTTTTGTTGATGTTGAGCTACTGGAGTAGTCTTGGTTGCAGCGGTAAAGCCTTGAGCACGGAAGGGTTTGAATGTCTTGTTATTCCCTCCGTTATAAGAATTTCCAATTGACCTTTTTATACCTCTGTTTTGCATGAAATAACTCTCCTTCTGGCTCGATTCTATAACTCGAGCAATTTGTGCCGCTTCATTATAGATTTTCTTTTCATGTCCCATAACATGCTCACGGATGCTTCCCCTAAGTCTCATGACGAACCTTCGGGTCTTGGTGTTTTCCTCTTGCATACTGGTGGGTGCAAAGAAGAACAGCTCTTCATAACGCTGTTGATATGCATCCACGGTCATCTACCCCTAATATAAACTCAGGAACTCTCTTTCCATAGAATCTCTGAAACTTCTCGGAAAGTACTTCTCAAAGAACACCTCCTTATAAATATCCCATGTCAGTTGGGCTTGCTTTGTAAGTAAATACGCCATGGTGAATCTCCACCAATGGTGTGCATCTCCTTTCAGCATAAAGGTGGCACATAACACTTCTTCTTCATTTAGTGTCATCATCATAAAGTTTCTTTCCATTTCGTCAACCCAGTGTTCCGGCCATAAAGGATCTGTTGGCTTGCCATTGAATTCTCTGGGCTTTAGTTTCAGAAAAAGCTCCACCAGTCTGGAGTGGTCTAGTTGCTGCGGGACATACGCTCCATACATAGGTGGTTGGTATTGATATCCACCTTGAGCTATCTCAGGTTTCGGTACTTGAGCCTGCATGATAGGAGTCTGAGGTGCGTGGGGTACTGTGTTACTCCCCCCTGGTGTTGTGCTTGCCTATCCAACTGGCATTGGAGGTGTTTGTGCAGCTGGAAGAGTTATGCCTATGGCAGCTTGGATAGTAGCTTGTGCCTATTGCATCTATTTCAGCTGTTGGGCCAAGTTCATTACGACTGTGGCCAAGTCTGTAGGTGGAGCTGGCAGATTGGTAGGATTTGCCTGCCCATTTATGATGGATGGTGTAGTGTTCATATTCCCTTGTGTTCCCGGTTGTGTCTGGTTATCTTCCCCAACAGGTGGTGGTGGTGGAATAGAGTTACGGCTCTGTCAGATTACTCTGCGTCCCGCCATTTATTAATCTGTTAGTGGGATTGCCTGAAATCATTGAACACGAGAGACAATCATTAAATACTTCATTCTCATATTTTAAAACCACTAACAAATGTAAATTTCAAATTTTTTCAGATCATTCTTTCGAAAATGCTGTGTTTTCACTGCAAGGTCGATGGTGGGGGTCGATGTGTGTCCGACCCTCAGTCTACGACCCTGGGAAATCACCAATTCTTCCCGAGAGCCAGGGGTCGATGGGGGGGTCGGAGGATGTCTGACCCAGGGTGCGACCCCTAGTTCTCTGTCAGATTCCCGAGAGCCGACGGTCGATGCGGGGGTCGATTGTTTTAATCGAATTTTTCGACCCCGGACTAAATATCTGATTTTTAAGTTCCGATTCAAAGTCCATTTCTCATTCTTTCTTCTCCGCTTCGACTCAACTCGTCCCTCTGAGTTGCTACAGTGACAACTCCGATCCGTTGGTGGTTTGCACTCCTTGTTTCATCGTCTACACCTCTGCTACAGGTATGTCTTCTACCTTTTTATGTTTTTAGGTTTCTTTACCTAGGTTTTCGCTCGTTTATCTCGTATTTTTCAAATTAAACTTTTTCAATCATAAAAATTCAATTTTTATTGGGGGATTTTGTTGTTGGTGACTCAAGCAACAAAAGCCCTCAAAAATATTCGAGTTTCATCGGTTGGTTATCGAGAAACTCGAAATTTACACTTTTTGCCCTAATTTTGTCGAGATTTTAAATTTCTTGAAATTTATTGCAATTCAATCTAATTAGTTGAAATTTCCTAATGTATGAGTCTCACAGGATAGACTAGGATCTATGTAAGTCCTCCTGCCCACGTGTATAGGTGAAAAGTGAGGGTTTTGACTAATTTACGTCGATATTATGTCGAAATTTTAGATTTTTACTCTCTACTAATCCATTATTTGTTTTTCTTTCTTATTTGCAGATACTATGGCTCGTACCAAGGTACCATGAGTTCGCGACCATCTTCGCTTCCGTTCCAATGAAGCCGAGGCACAGTATGCCCACTACGCTTGCAAGAAGATAGAGGGCGGCCGCAAAGTGGACTTGGCTAGCTTAGCCTTGTTCAATGTGGACGGGGCCTTTGGTGATATGGGATGGCTTCCCATCATCACCTATGACGTGTGTACCTGTCTTGACTTGGTACGCCAGTTCTACTGTAATCTCTAGGTGGTGGGAGATTATAATGATGTTGAGAGGGGTGGTGAGCTTCGAATCACCAGCTACATCAAGGGGGTTGATGTTTCATTTGATTATCGGTAGCTGGCCGACTTGTTGGGCATTTCCTATGCTAGCCCCTTGGTATTCTGTGCCCCTGGAGAGCCCCAGTTCTTTTCTCTATAGATGAGGGCTGAGATTGATAGCTAGCTCATCAGACCTGATCGCTGGCAGATGAAAGCGAGTTATCTGCGCTCAGATCCACGGGTATACTGCAAGATCATTCAGCATAACCTGATACCGCAGAGTGGTCATTACGAGAGGGTCTCCCAGTTGACCCAGTATCTATTATACTGCATATGCACTAGGCAGCCTGTCTGCCTTCCCTACATCATCATGCGTACGATGATCAGTGCCACGTTGCCCAGTCACATTGGTAACCTTCCTTATGGACGCATGATCACAACCTTGCTTACCCGCCTGGGGGTTGATTTATTGGATGAGAAGATTCATGAGAAATCCTTCTCATCGCCTCTAGATTGGGAGGCTATCTGCAAGATGGGCATGTGGGATGCCCAGGTCAGTGATGAGGAGAGGAACGCGATGGTGTGCCCTCGCACTCGAGTGGAGATGGCCAACGCTGAGGCAGCAGCAGTAGTAGCCGCCGGAGCAGGGATTCATAGGGATGATGACGACTGGCTATACATGGATGTAGATGCCATACCTCTTCGATCACCTACTCATGCTACTGGAGCTGGTCCGTCTTCTTCAGCTGGTCCTTCGCATGCAGTTGGTCCTTCGTATGCTCCGTCTGATGACATGATGGGGATATTGCACGAGATACGAGAGGCTTAGCGTATGTCTGACTTGAGGATGGGAGAGATTCTAGAGGCTCAGCACTCGTCCGATCAGCGGTGGGAGAGCTTTTAGCTGCTCAGCACGTATCGGATCAGCGGATGGGAGAGCTGAGGGATGCTCAGCGTGTGACTGACCAGCGGTGGCTGATCTCATAGCTAGTCTCCAGACGACCCAGACTCAGATAGCTTGGTTGACCAGAGTCTACACTGAGGACTATGATAGAGACCGTGAGGCACCGCCAACCCCATCACCTCCATCTTCTTGATGTACTTCGTTTATTTTTCTTTTTGTATTTCAGAGTAATTGTCCAGACTGTGGACGGTACTCTTCTTAATCATATATATATAAACATTTGTTCTTCCTTTTGGTTGTATATAAATTTATTTCTCATTTAATAGATGCATTATTCTCTTTCAGTTTAGTCTCAAACAACACAGACGCTTATGGTGTGTTATTATTACATCTTTTAAATTTTTATCCTATCTCAGTTCACGACCTTTTGTGGAAGTATACGGTTTCACAGAAAAAGCTTGAGATGCTCTGATACCAAGTTGTCACACCCCAATTTTGCACCATTCAGAACGGTGTGATGAACCGCTAATAAACCAATGGTTCAACCAGGATCTCTAATAGGTGGTATCCATTAAAAATAAAACCATGTACATCCACAACCATAATCAGAATAAATACACAATAGCGAAAGTCTTATAGTAAATGAACTGAGAACTCTAAATGTGATAATCATAATTAAAATATCAAGTTACTGTTGTATCAACTGAGACATAAATAAATAAAATATCAATTATATCCTTTTATAAATTCAAATAAAATTCTAATAGAATACGCATGCATTGCACCCGCATGAGGGGTCATGCGTATCCTCCAAGTCTTCAGCTTCCATTGCAGCAACACGCGCAGACACCGGAGCATTCATATAATCTTCAACTGTAGCAACTGCATCATCAACTAAAAATATTCGACGTCGAGAGTGTGACCACACATCATGGCTCAGTGAGCAAATAAAACAATGCAACATACATATGCATGCACTCAATTCATATCTTTGGTCTGGTAAATAAGTTTGTAATGTGCTATAGAAAGGATAGGTGGCCAAAGGTCACGTTTATTGACGCCGCACCTCTATACACGAGTGTGTGAAGCCGCCCAAAGGTAACGTTTATTGTCGACCCACATGCACCCACCATAGACAATGTACATGCAAAGATCACGTTTATTGTTGTACCAGTTGCCCATACCAACACGTAAGCCCCTGCTCGCGAGGGCTCGCAAACTAGGCTCGTAACTAACCAATCCTAATGCCAATCAGTGTATCCAAGGCCTCACCCCAGCATCCCTCAATACGTCCATAGAGATAGGGCTAAAGCCCCCCGGCAGAGTCAGAGACTACATGGTCCGAGACCACTTCCCCTCATACCCTACGACATAATAGTTCTGCTAAGCTAATGGCGATAAGACGATGTCAGTGGACAAGACTTGAGTTAGAGATAGAGCTAGAGTGCTGAGCCCCCACCTACGACACCTCCCCCTGATACTCGCTCGCATCAAGCACACCAACGACACACATACATCCACATGCCTATTCCTATCATCATCATCATCATGTTATAAACAATAATTAAATATACATGAACAGTAATAATTGAAATATTGGATGACATGTTGAATGCACATAACAATCATACACGCATAAAATCAATCATGGAATTGCAAGAGTAAAATATTATATTATTAACCAATTAGTTTAGGTCTTATTCCCTCATCTTTACTTGATCGTAGGTCCTCTTTCAAGCTTTAAGAATCAACTATATATCGATATTATAACACTAGAAGACCTAATCAAGTCAATAGAATTTAATTAGAATTAATTCGGACTTTAAAAAGCATGTTGTTAACAAGGGGTCGATGCCAGGGTCGCAGGTTTAATCGACCCTGGATGCGACCACCCACAGTCTAGACTTCCCGAACACTGGGGGTCGACTGTTAGGGTCTTGTAGGGTCGATTGGCCATCGACGCCCAGTGCGACCCCCTCTGGGTTTCGTCAAATTTTCATCCTTCAGTCCATTCCTTCGTGTTTGGGGTCCTATGGCTTGCTTCTACAATCCATTCCACACATGTTCTATGGTCTAGAACCGTAGTCCATTGACCTATATGGTTTTTATGATTTCCCCCATGGTTTTTCATGAAAACCTAACCATGGATGGATGATTTGGGTTTCTCCTAGATCATTCCCTCTTCATTATCCATTCTATGGTCTGTAGAATTACATGGAGATAGTACCCGTACCTGAGAATTAGGTTTCTCTCTCTGAAGCCTTCTCTTTAATCTTCTTCTCCACTTTCCTTCTCTTCTCTTTCTCTCCTCCTTCTCTTCTCTTTCTCTCAATCCAATTAGGGTTCTAAAAGGAGTGAAAGAGGCTTAGGGACGTCCTATTTATAGAGTAGAAACTCCAAAAATAAGTCCCATTGAGATTAGGAGGGAATCCCATTGAAATTTGGAAAGTTTCCAAATCACGGTTTCTGTCGGTAGACTAGGGGTCGATGAGGGGGTCGGAGATCCCGTCGACCCCTGGTTCTAAAATGTCTGACCCCCGATTAAAAACTTAGGGTCTGACTTTCTATCTTGGGGGGTCCGACCCTGCCGAGCTGGGTGTGCGACCCTCCCCCTATTTTTAATGTTTTTGGGTCAGTTTAATAGCTGGGATCGCGATCTCCCTCACGCACTTGATCCATTTAGCTCGACCATGATGGGTAGACCTGGTTCAAGGTGGTAAGACCGGGTTAGCTTGATACGGGTCTTACATAAGAAGTGTTAGTTTTATGCACCATTACCACATGCTCTGGCCGCCCCCTACAGCCCATCACCAGCCCTCTCCCCTTCGACATGTGGGATATGGACATTATGGGGCCCTTCCCCAATGTAACTTATAAACAAAAGTATGTCATTGTGGCTATTGACTACTTCACGAAGTGGATCGAGGTTGAGGCCGTCGCAAAGATTGACTCAACCAAGGTAGAGCAATTCTTCAAGCATTCTGTGATATACAGGTTCAGCGTGCCCCGAATCCTCATGACAGATAATGGCACACAGTTTGCCAGCACGTCCTTTATAGAGTTCTACACAGAGTTCTGGATCGATCATCGTTTTGGGTCGGTCGGCCACCCACAAACCAGCAAACAAATGGAGGCCACTAATAAAACCATACTGTCAGGTCTGAAAAAGAGGGTGGCCAATGAAAAGAAAAAGTGGGTCGATGAGCTACCAAGCATTGTCTGGTCATACAGGACCACTAGCAGAACCCCCACTAGAGAAACTCCTTTCATGCTTGCCTTCGGCATAGAAGCAGTTATCCCAATAGAAGTACTTCACCCCACATATCAGATTCTGAACTTCAATGAAGAGACCAACTCCAACAATCTCTGAATCAATCTTGATGACTTAGAGGAGGTCAAGGAATCGATGACATTCAGAGTGGCCGAATACCAGTAGGCAATGGCCCGACACTATGAAAAAATAGTGCGGCCTAAGATATTCCAAGTAGGGGACCTAGTCCTCCAGAAGACAGCGGTCTCTGAGCCGACCAACCAGGGTAAGATGGCCAAAAATTGGAAAGGCCCTTACCGTGTCATCAAGATAGGCCGAACCTGGATCATACACTTTGGCAACCCTCAGCGGAGATGAGATCATGCCACCAATCTTCGCAAATTCTGCCTGTGAGCCTCACTCGGCGCCATCTCAACTTACTTCTTGTTCCTTAGTTTTTCAGTTAAGTAGGATTTCTTTCAGTTGAGTCGGCCGACCAGTCTAGGCATATTATGTAACTTTCTATTTCATAGCAAGTAGTTTCAGTTGTAAGCTCAACCCTTATGGGCATCCACCGAGATGAAGTTTTAAATACATGAAGTCTTCTCGTTGCGTCCCCACATGCGAACAATTATGCACCACATATCTCTAAATAGTCATTTTATTTGGCCCAACCAGCCTACTCAGGTAGGTACGAGTAGCATGCCGGTCCTAAGTGTCTCTGCCTACTCATACCCACACACAGGTATGAATAGGATGCAGTTCTCAGTAACCTCTGCCTACCCATACCCATAAACAGATATGAGTAGCTCGCAGACCATACTTGATACGGCCTATTCATACCCACCAGTAGGTACGAGTAGCATGCTGGTCCTAAGTGACTCTACCTATTCATACCCACAAGCAAGTATGATTAGCATGCAGACCTGTAAGACCCGTATCAAACTAACTCGGTCTTATCACCTTGAACCAGGTCTACCCATCATGGTCGAGCTAAATGGATCAAGTGCGTGAGGGAGATCACGATCCCAGGTATTAAACTGACCCAAAAACATTAAAAATAGGGGGAGGGTCGCACACCCAGCTCGGCAGGGTCGGACCCCCCAAGATAGAAAGTCAGACCCTAAGTTTTTAATCGGGGGTCAGACATTTTAGAACCAGGGGTCGACGGGATCTCCGACCCCCTCATCGACCCCTAGTCTACCGACAGAAACCGTGATTTGGAAACTTTCCAAATTTCAATGGGATTCCCTCCTAATCTCAATGGGACTTATTTTTGGAGTTTCTACTCTATAAATAGGACGTCCCTAAGCCTCTTTCACTCCTTTTAGAACCCTAATTGGATTGAGAGAAAGAGAAGAGAAGGAGAAGAGAAAGGAAAGAGAAGGAAAGTGGAGAAGAGGATTAAAGAGAAGGCTTAAGAGAAACCAGCCTAATTCTCAGGTATGGATACTATCTCCATGTAATTCTACAGACCTTAGAATAGATAGTGAAGAGGGAATGGTCTAGGAGAATCCCAAATCATCCATCCATGGTTAGGTTTTCATGGAAAACCATGGGGGAGATCATAAAAATCATATAGGTGAATGAACTACGGTTCTAGACCATAGAACATATGTGGAATGGATTGTAGAAGCAAGCCATATGACCCCAAACACGAAGGAATGGACTATAGGATGAAAATTTGACTAAACCCACAGGGGTCGCACGGGGGGTCGATGGCCAATCGACCCTACTAGACCCTAACAATCGACCCCCAGTGTTCGGGAAGTCCAGACTGTGGGTGCTCGCACCCAGGGTCGATGGAACCTCCGACCCTGGCATCGACCCCCAGTTAACAGCATGCTTTTTAAAATCAGAATTAATTCTAATTAAATTCTATCGACTTGATTAGGTCTTCTAGTGATATAATATGGATATATAGTTGATTCTTAAAGCTTGAAAAAGGACCTACGATCAAGTAAAGGTGAGGGAACAAGACCTAAACTAATTGGTTAATAATAAACTATTTTACTCTTGAGTCCAATGCCATGATTGATTTTATGCGTGTATGATTATGATTGTTATGTGCATTCAACATATCATCCAATATTTCTATTATTACTATTCGTGCATATTTAATTATTGTTTATAACATGATGATGATGATGATGATAGGAATAGGCATGTGGATGTATGTGAGTGGTTGGTGTGCTTGATGCAAGCGAGTATCAGGGGGAGGTGTCATAGGCGGGGCCTCAGCACTCTAGCTCTATCTCTAACTCAAGTCTTGTCCACTTACATCGTCGTATCGCCATTACCTTAGTAGAACTATTACGTCGTAGGATATGAGGGGAGGTGTTCTCGGACCGTGTAGTCTCTGACTCTACCGGGGGACCTTAGCCCTATCCCTATGGACGTATTGAGGGATGCTGGGGTGAGGCGTTGGATACACTGATTGGCATTAGGATTGGTTAGTTGCGAGCCCAGTTTGCGAGCCCTCGCCAGCAGGGGCTTACGTGTTGGTATGGGCAACGGGTACAGCAATAAACGTGACCTTTGCGTGTACATTGTCCATGGTGGGTGCATGTGGGTTGACAATAAACGTTACCTTTGGGCTGCTTCACACACTTTTGTATAGAGGTGCGGCGTCAATAAACGTGACCTTTGGCCACCTATCCTTTCTATAGCACATTGCAAACTTATTTACCAGACCAAAGATATGAATTAAATGCATGCATATGTTTGATGCATTGTTTTGTTTGCTCACTGAGCCATGATGTGTGCTCACCCTCTCGACGTCGAATATTTTTAGTTGATGATGCAGGTACCACTGTTGAAGATTATATGAGTGCTCCAGTATACGCGCGTGTTGCTGTGATGGAAGTTGAAGACTTAGAGGATACACATGACCCCTCATGCGAATGCAACTCATGCGTATTCTATTAGGATTTTATTTGAATTTATAAAAGGACGTAATTGATATTTTTTTTATTTGTCTCAGTTGATACAACAATAACTTGATATTTTAATTATGATTATTACAGTTAGAGTTCTCAGTACATTTACTATAAGACTTCCACTATTGTTTATTTATTCTGATTATGGTTGTGGATGTGCATGGTTTTATTTTTAATGGATACCTCCTATTAAAAATCCTAGTTGAACCGTTGGTTTATTAGCCGTTCATCACACCATTCTGAATGGTGCAGAATTGGGGTGTGATAAGACCTCACTAACATCTGCCTACTGATACCCACAAGCAGGTATGATTAGCATGCAGACCTCTTATGGGTAGGTACCAAGCCGACCCTAACGATAAGAGCCAGGAGCAAACCACTCATGGGTACTTACTAAACTCATTCATCCCTTAACCAACTTATGCAAAAATCAAGTGCACTCTGCCTACCATACATTCAGACCGACTACACTTCAGAGGTATGAGAGGTACATAAAGACAAGGACAAGCAAAGTAAAGAAGTAAAGACAAGATAGTAAAGACAATACAGAGCAGCAAAAACATATTCCATTAATAAAAGCCCACAAGGACAGTAGTACAAAAGCCCACGATGGGGCAACACTTTACAAGAAAAATAAAAAGCAAAAAAAGATAGTAGCCACGCAAGGCTAAGGGCACCCTGAGCTCTATGAGAGACCATCCTTGGTGGTTGGGTCAACATTTGAACCTCCCTGAGGGTCATCACTCAGCAAGATGATTTTTGAGGCACCTTGTAGGGAGGCAGATAATCCTCCATGGTGTCTTGGCTACCTCCTGCTCGGTCACTCCCTCTCCCCCCTGCTTGGCCAACAGGGGAAGGTCTGAGAAGTCGACCTCCACCCCCTTCCCCACAAGGTACCACTGCAGGTAGAGGACCTCCTTCTAAAAGAACCCACTCGTAGCCTCCTCCACCTCGTCAGCATACTGGATCGATCCTCGATATTTCGCCACGGCTTACTCCTGGACTTCTGCTTGAGCCTCCTCCTTGGCTTCCTTGGCCAATGTAGCCTCAGTCTCATCAACCCGTTAGGCATCCTCTACCACTCAGAGCTTCACCTATACCCAGTGAACCCTCTCATGCTCCTCAAACAAGGATTTCTCTGCCTTGTCCAACGACACCCTGAGGTTGGCCTTCTGAGTAGCGAGGCCAATCACTTCGGCTGTCTTCTCACGGAGCTCCTCCTGGACGGTCTTCAGAGCCTCCCTGGCTGCCTACTTAGCCACTTTCAACTTGCCCAGCTTGACGCACAGTGAGGCCGCCTTCTGGCACAGCTCTGCTACAAGATTGCCACCCTAGAAAGTAACCAACAAAGGGGTCAGTTGATATACATGAAAGAAAACAAAGGTCAAGAAGTTTGAGAGTCCCTTACCTAGGCATTGTTGAGGAACACCTACTTCAACAGGTCCCCCATCTCTAGAGACGTGGTATAGGCAACGTCCTCCGGTAGCCAGTTCTGCATCACCATCATTCGCGTCGCGTGGGTGCTCTTGAACACTGAGTTGGTGCTCTTCAAGTTGAGCTATGGAATGAAGGGGGTTGGACCCTGGTGCCCCTCGGCATCCTCCCTCCCTACCTGGAGCGCATCCCCCGGAGTCTTCTGGTCAGCTAACTAGGTTAAGTCGACCGTCTCGGTGGGCTGGGTAGGTTACATTTCCATCGCCGCTGGCTCCCGCTGCTCTTTCACCCGTGGACCCACCTTCAGGGTCCCCTAGGTTTTATGGATATCAGTCGGCAAGTCTTGGGCAGACTTGATTTTCTTCCTAGCCCCCTCCATCGGGCCAGCCTCTTGCCCTTTTGGTCCTTGGTTGCCCTAGGGACCGAGTAACAACCCCACTAGCAGGGGCATCCTTTGGAGCAGCCGATCTGCCAACCTCCGCTGCCCTCTAGCAAGAATCCGGGCGACCAGCTAGTCGTCGAAGCAGTTCACTACAGTAAAAAAGAGCAATTACACAGTCAGTACTGATCATAATAGTCTGATCGGAGGTTAAAAGCTATGCTTTAAAACTCACCTAGTAGGCCATGCTCGGTCAGGGTCTGGGGGGTCCGCCAGTCTACGTAGGGGGACTGTTTGCCCCTCCTTTACCCTTCGAAAGACATGCCTCTCCTCCAAAGTCAAAGCAGGCGCCTTGTTGAACCTAGACGCGTCAACTATGAGCCACACGTTCGACAGGGGGAGTGGCAAGCCGCCAGGCAGGAAACCTACAAAGAAGTATTTTTCTTTCCACCCATGGATGGAGGAAGGCTTTTGGGAGATTAGAGGGAGCTTCTTCACGTCCCTCTGGCTGAAGTAGTACCAATCGCTCACGAAGTTTGTTTCGGTTAGACTACTGAATTTAAATAAAAATCAAAACATGTTCACGGTTGCAGTCTCACCAAGACTGCAGATGAAGATGATGAAGGCGTAGATGCAACGCCACCCGTTCGGAGTCAATTGGGTTGGGGCAATGCAGTACACCTTTAAAAAATCCACTAACAGGGGGTGAAGGGGGAATCTAAGGATGGACTTCAATGTGTATTCATATACGTAGACCTCAGAAGGGAGTATGGTGCAAGCCCTTTGCCCGAGCATAGAAGGACAGACTACGACATCTGTCATGGGAGCCCTAGGCTAATAGGTCCTGCAGATTTGGGACAAATCCACCTTGGAAGCAACTCTATTGGGTATCTGCAAGGCTGGGAGTCTCTCAAGGGGAGGAATACTCTTGCGAGTGACCCGCCGAGCGAAGGTACCTGCTAGATGGCTCTACTCGGCCACCTCAGAGGACTCATGGTCAGAATCCTTTTTAAAGACGTGCTTGGAGGCCTAGGGGAAGACCTCCAGTGATTTGAGGCACTTCATAGCTTTATAAGACCCCTCCAACTCGGTGGCCTCCGAGCTGAATTCTAAACTAATGGAGTCTCTAGATCTCCTTTTCTTCTGGGCAGTGGACTGCTCGCCTTGATAAAGGGGTCAGAAGACTGCTCCGAAGAGGAAGTCTTGTACTGGGCCATCGACACTCTCCTATTTACTCTACCTCTCACTAGGGAGCACATTATTGGAAGAAGAGGAAGAAACTCGCAAAAAAATTGAAGACCAGAAAGACCTCCGACCAAACACTTTGAGCTCCGACCTCAAATCGTCCAAATGACAGAATAAAAGGAGGGAGAATCATATTTATAAGGCCCAAAATTTGAAATCGACTGAGTAACTCCCACCCACGAGTCGCAACAGTAGTGGCTGGAGATCTGTCGCGCCGGACACAACATGACAGGCTGACGTCAGCCCATCATTATGACTCTATGTACGTGGCTTTATTGCACATCTTCTTGAGACTCGTCGATTAACTCCCCGCCGTTGGATGAAGCCAACCATTCTTGATCATGGCAGTCCTTTATGGCGTGGTTTCTCAAGGTGCATCGGTTCTTTTCTAGCTGTCGGATGGGGCTAACCGTTCATTGACTTAGAGATCGACGGTGAGATTTGTGTGGCACTTCGCATTCATGACTCCTCGAATTCCATGCATAAATGGTTAGTAGAGATAGCTGGGGACAACTACCATGTGCTTGATCGGAGGCTCTGATCACATCATAAGCCGATCGGGTAATAATAAGGCGATTGACAAGCATGACTCAGTAGACTCAAGTTGTGTCTAACCCGACTTAGAGTATTTGTTGGAGGGTATTTGCACTATCGAATCCTTTGCATCCGATAGTGCAAGGGGCATCTGTTATGGGGGAAAAACATCACCCAATTAAAATCTTACACGTGACATCCAAAAATACCTAAGCCAACCAAGCATGATAAAGTGGTGCTCGGCCTTACATGCTCGGAGTCATAATTCTATTCAGATACCTCCCCTAGGCGGAGGCACAGTCCTATCAAGACACGATACCTGGTCAGAGGTATAATCCTACTGGGTAATGTTTTTTGGTCGGAGTCCAGAGTCCTAAGGCAACTAGTTTACGTCGTAGGAGTCCTTCTCCTAATACAATATGATGCCGACCATCACGGCTATACGACCACTCGTATGGTGACACGTGTCACTCTTATTGTTGATCGACTTAGCTTCCTTGGCTACGGTCTCCCACTCCTACTCAGAATCTATGACCTAGGTGTTTCTCAGAGTGACACCTAGTAGTTCTATTGGCGATCTACTTCCCAAAGTCCCGGTACCTCCATGTTATCCCAATTTCTATAAATAAAGGACGATCCCCACAAGTAAATTATCTCACTATTCACCCTCAATTCTCTCTTACGCTCAAACTCTCTCTTCGTTCCCCTCTCTCTAAACTAGAGATATTTTTCTGCTATCTCTTAACTGTTTACATTGGGAATCTGACTTAGGCATCAGAGTGTACCCGGGGCTTAGTTGCCCAACTCCCTTGTCTCATCTCTGTGATTGTAGGTCACTTGGATCATAGATCGGTGGGAGATTTCCAATCGTAACAAACGTCATACTCTATTTTCCTTTTCTCAACAATGGTTCAATGGCTTTATTCGAAGAAGACCCAGGAAGGGGGCCATGCCGGTATCAAATGGGATCAGGGACTGAGGTGGTGACGAGTGACCACCAGAGGAGGCTGGCCATGTAGCCAAACAAAAGTAGTGATCAAAAGAGCTAGCTTGCAAGTGGAAGTGGGCAACCGCATAACCAAAATCACATCAGAACTTTTCCATAACTGAGATGAGATTGACAAGAGGAGGGGCTGCGTGTTACACCCCAATTCCGTACTATTCAGAATGGTGTGATGAACCATTAATTAACCAACGGTTCAACCAGGATCTCGAATAGGCTGTGTCCGTTTGCTTAAACCATACACATCCACAACAATAATCAAAGTAAATATACAATAGCGGAAGTCTTTATACTAATGAACTGAGAGTCTAACAATTACAAAATAATAAATTATCCAATTATTCTCCATTGACTAAGACATAATTTAAAATATTCATTTACATTTCCAAATAAAATCCAAAAGAATGAATCTAATCGAAGACGCATGAGTTGCACTCGCATGACGAATCATGCAACTCCACCATAATTTCAGCGTCCATCACCGCCGCATGTCCATACATAGGATCATTCATATAGTCTTCAACCGTAGTACCTGCATCATCAACTAAAAATATTCGACGTCAAAAGGGTGAGCACACATCACGGCTCAATGAGCAAACAAAATTATACAACAAACATATGCATGCATACAATTAATATATTTGGTCTGGTTCATAAGTTTGCAATGTGCAATAGAAAGGATAGGTGGCCACCGCACCTCTATACACGAATGTGTGGAACCGCCCAATGGATCAAACACCATTGCCGCCCCCACATCCACCCACCATGGAATAGAGATAGAGCTAAAGTGCTTAGAACCGCACCGCATCACACTTTCCTTGATGCTCTACCCATACCAACACGTAAGCCCCTGTTGGTGAGGGCTTACAAACTGGGCTCACAACTAACCAATCCTAATGTCAAACAGTGTATCCAAGGCCTCACCCCAGCATCCCTCAATACATCCATAGAGATAGAGCTAAGGCCCCCCGACAGAGTCAGAGACTACACGGTCCGAGACCACCTCCCCTGATGCCCTACGACGTAATAGTTCTGCTAAGGTAATGACGATACAACAATGCCAGTGGACAAGACTTGAGTAGAGATAAAGCTAGAGTCTAGTGACCAGGATGAACCACAGTGTCACATCCTCCCCCTGATGCTCCATTCGCATCAAGCACACTAACCACACACATACATTCACATGTCTATTCCTAGCATCATATTCATCATCATGTTATAAATAAACTGAATTAAATATGCATGAACAGTAATAATAGGAATAATAGACGACATGTGATATGCATATTACAATCATACAATCATATACATGGTATTGGACTCAATAAACGAAAATAGTTTATTATTAGCCAATTAGTTTAGGTCTTGTTCCCTCACCTTTGATTGAGTGTAGATCATCGTTCAAGCTTTATGAATCACCTTTAAATCAGTAGAAAGGCCTAACAAGTTGATAGATTTTAATTAGAATTAATTCCAACAAATTTAGACTGCCTGAAATCGTAGGGTTGCAGGGTAGGTCGCACCTAGGGTAGCAATTTTCTACGACCCTAGGTGTAGGGTTAGACATGGGGTCGGATACCAATCGACCCTACGTGCGACCACACCCTCCCTAGGACCTCCCGAGGGCATGTGATCGATCATGTGGTCTTGTAGGTCCATTATAAGATTGTTCTATGGCTCATAACTATGATTTTTACACACTTTCCATTGCCTATGATGATTACTTCCATGGATTCCTTTGGAACTTGTCCATGGATGGATGATTTGGGTTTCTCTTAATCCCAACTTCCTCATAATCTATTCTAGGATCTTACTTTATAAAGGAAATTAGGTTCATACCTGAGGTTGGTTGAGATTCAGAGGTTTCTCTGAACTTCCTCCTCTTCCTTAGTCTTTTCTTCAATTTTCTTTCTTTTCTTTTTTTCCTTCTCTTTCTCTTTCTCTCACTTTCAATTAGGGTTTTAAAAGGAGTGAAAGAGGCTAAGGGATGTCCTATTTATAGAGAAAAACCCTCTAAAATAAGTCCCATCGAGTTTAGAAAATAACCCCTTGGAATTAGGAAAGTTTCCTAATTTATGATTTCTGTCTATAATCAGAGCTTCGGACGTAGGGTCGCAGGATCCATCGACCCTACACCTTCTTAGTTATGCGACCCTATGACTAAAAAGTCATGGGTTGGACTTCTGTTGAGGTGGGGTCGACCCTACCTGTTTAGGCATGCGACCCTACCCTCACATTTACTGTTTTTGGGTTAGACTCATACCTGGTCTTGTGATTTTCTTCACGCACTTGGTCCACTTGGCTCGACCATGATAGGTAGACCTGGTACAAGGTGGTAAGACCGGTTAGTTTGATACGGGTCTTACACTTTGAGTCTGTTGGCCAGGGGCAACGAGCAACAACGCTCCCACGAAGTATAATGAGATCGATGCTGCACCTGAGGAGCTTGCCAGAGACATCACCATCACTACTGCATATGTCAAGAACTAGACCGAGAACCTTGACCTTACCAATTACGTCAAGAAAATTATCACAAACATTATCACAAAGGCTACTCAAGTGGACGATGTCATCCTTCTCGTCTCTGGTGATGGTCGTATGCCCCAGACCAAGGAGCAAATCCTCTGTTTGGGTCTGGATTAAGGATTGGGGTTGGGATTGATATTCTGCCACCGTAGACATTTGTGTAAGCTTGGACATGGTACCCTAGTGATCGTAAAATTCAGAAGAGCCGAATCGCACCACCAATGCTTTGGTGAATTCTGACCACGTAGAAAACTCGCTGCAACGACCCATCAACTGGAACCAAGAAAGTGTGTTACCATCCATGTGAAGGGATGAGATCAGTAATCGCTGAGCATCTCTTGTATTGTGATAGCCAAAGAATCTTTCAATCTTGAAAATCCAACCCAGCAGATCAGTGCCGTCAAACCGTGGACAATCAAGTGGAATAGATCATCGTTGGAATTGAAAGTTACTAGAGTCTTGTGAATTTATGCCATTACTAGAATCTTGAGATGCTGGGGCCAACGGTTGGCAGGACAAAGCCACCAGAGTCGAAGAAGGAGCCATGGGAATCACTTGTTCCATGCATCCATCTATCGGCATCAGCCACAAGATCAATTCAGACAAGGTATGTTGTTGCTCTGTTAATGTTGACTGAAATTCATCCAATTGCTGATTCTGAGCAACAGACAACTCTCCCAATAATTTGATTGAATCAGCCAATATGTGCAACCGCATTCCATCCGCCATGGTTCAAAACTCAATGAAAGCACCAATGTTATAGTGGGTATTCAAAGAAGCTAGAGAGAAGAGGGGAATTTGGGAAGAAAAGAGTTGCAAAGCGTACTTCGAGGGTAAGAGATCTCCTTCAGACAAACAAGAAGACTTCATTACCTTTTTCATGCCTTTCAATACAACCACTGGTTCTACTTATACTACTTACATCGGAACCATATTCTGTTACATCAGTTACAATTATATTCTTTCCTTAACTACCCATGTCATATAGTCGGCTAACCTTGTTGTTCTTCCCATATTCATAACATTTTCTCCTGGAAGGGTTGGTCCAGTCTTCATGGCAAGGGTTTATGGAACATATATTTAGCCACTTGAAAAACCCTGGTCAAATTGATCCAGAGCCGTCCCAACTTAACGAGCCAATAGTCTTCGTTTTCTGTTACATCCAAGAAACAGTCACACTGGAGCTCTTCAGGTGTATAAAAAATTTAATTAGCCATGGAGTTGTGTTTGTTGATCCTTTTAATAACATGCTTCACAAATCTCCTAAGCTGCAATGCCCAAAAGATATTTGTTAATGTCTTCATAACTCCTACCTCAGCTAGTCTCATCGTCAAAAGAAATTCTTGGTTGGCGTTTTCCTTTTCAATTGAAGATAATCAATGTATCTTCAATATACCTTCATTGTACAAGCTTGACTCCTACTGAGATCCATTTATTTCATAACGTTTTAATCAGAAATAATTGGTTTAGTTCTATCCGGATGGTTGTGTTTGGTTGCAAGGGGAATTGAAGGGAAGGGAAGAGAAATTTTTTTAACTTGAAAATGAAACTTTTATAGTTATAACACAAAATGATCATATAAACTATATAAATTTCTTGACATATATAGTAATGATACTAATAAGATGTAAAATGTATTTTACTTTTTAAGTGCAAGGGATTTGAATGCAAAGTGAAGTGTAAGTTAATAACTAAATATGGAATCCTTAGAAATTAGTTTTATAACAAAATGATAGCATGTGTTGTAATCATTACAAAAGTTTCCTCTTAAATTTAAAAATTCCACTTCCCCTCTATTTCCCTTACAACCAAACACAGCCGATGAATTTTTTCTAAAAGCTTGACACTCATTTCCGGATTCTTGCATAGATATTCCTTCTTGAAATTCTTGGTCAAAACCATAAATTTTATAATTTACAAATGAAAGGATAGCACTATAAATGCAAATACAATCTTGTTTATTTATGTACAAGCCAAATCTCGATAGAGCTAAACACTAAACAGCTACCTATCTATGTACATCAAAGCAGTCGATGAACTTTCCCTTTTCCTTCCTGTTTGTACAATCTTAGATCTGAGCCACTCTCCTAGGCGAGCTCATCTCAGAACAGTGTGATAGCTATTCATCAAGAGCATTTGGTCCATCCCTCGCTCTCTTAAATTTTCTTCAACAATCTCCATATCCACCTTCATCTAATTGAAATAAAGTTGTGTGAGAAGCGTGCCAACTGTGATCTAAGTATGTCAGCCAAGGAGAAGCGAGATCTCTCCAGGGAGTTGGGCAAGTAAGATGATTCATTCTTCACTTCTAGATCAATTGGCTCCATCTCCCTTCTCATTGATTCAACAGTTTCCATGTCCACTTTGTTTCCTGACATATCTCGAACATAGAATGCATTCACCACATCCTCTCCCCTCGTCTCTACATCAGCTCGAACAACGGCGAGTCCATTCTCACGGAGAACCCGCGTAATATCTGATAGCAATCCTGCGCGATTGTGTCCACGTAACTTCAGTCGAAGACCCTGCAATGGCAGAAAATTAAACAGAAATTAACAGATCGACAGACTAATGTAAGGCTACAGCTACGAATCTGGCTCACCTCACAAACTCTTCGCTCTATAGCAGCTTCTAAGCATTTCACAAGACGTTCCTTCTCACTCCCTGTGTTCAAAGTACACCCATCCACATGCCGGATATAGTACTCCTGTACATTGGAAAGATTAGCTGATTAGCTGAGGCCATCTTGAAAACTGGTTAGCTCAAGCCAATAATACGAAAAGAATTCAAGTTCTATACCCCAGCCAAGGAATACTTAGCAAAAGCCTTTAAAGCAATTAACTCCAATATAGGCTGCTCGGCAAGGGTTCTTACCAAGTAAGCAACGGAGCTCAAGAAAGGGTGCCCAAGCGCTTTCAATCCCTTCTCATCTTATCTCGGAACACTACCAGTGGTTGTTCCACGTACCCTGGAAACCATTGTAAAGGATGCTACATTTACCTGGACTGAAAGGGATGTTGTTGCACCCCATGAAAAATCTTTTTTGAGCTGGAACAGTTTTTCCCAACGGTGATACTTATGGTCACCATGATAGTGAACTTAGGAAATTGTAACATTTTTTAACGGATTTGGTTGAAAGTCACCTACTCGGCAACAAAATAGTTGTCATCGATTCCTTTTAATGCGCACTCATTGGGCATCACTAAAACCACATTATACATGAGTAGTTTTGGTTTTTCATTTTGGGGCTCTATGCATTTGATGTACAGTTCAAACTTTACAGTAGCTGATTGTAACCAAGTGGGTGACAATTTTTTTTTTTTCTTCTCTTATTGCCACTTAATTATTGTATTCACAAATTTTATTTTAAGTCAATGTAAAAAATGATTTTCTTTTTATTTATTTTAAAATACTCTTTTCTTACTGATTGGAGAAAATAAGTGTGACCAATGTGTAAGTTTAAACCTAACAAGGGCTTGTTACATGAAGAATTTCTCAATCAAAAATTTTCAATTGAGTACATTGGTGGGTCAATATCTGCCAATGGTTAAATAGCATGTTCTAAAATGGGCTGCATTAGAGAACACATTCTATGATACAAGATAGAAAATACATAATTAACACTATTTTTGTTGCTCAAAATGTTTTCTATCCGTAGAATGCATTCCAAGAATACAAAACACGGTCTTCCTTTTCCATTATTTCTAGGTGTTTTTTTTAACCCAATTCACCAATGAAATACATGAAGTCCGAGTTTCGATCCTCTCTCAACGTAGGTACCCTTCCCATACCCATGTCTAGTGGGTTCCACACTTGAAAGGTGGGTCTCACACCCCATAAGTCAAGGAGCATAGGGAGGATGGTACCCATAGGGGGGGGGGGGGGGGGGGGGGGATGTGGAAGCTAGAACCAGACTTGTGAAGTCCTCTTTAAAATGCACATAGCACATCCCAAGTTTGACATGTAAGCTCCGACGTGAAATTTCACCTTAAAATTTTAAATGTAATATTTTATTTGTAAAAAATTTCAATTTTTATTTTCGATAGATAAAAGGAAGATGAAATTTTTTTTCCATCCCCTTTGAGATCGTTATATATGAAAATAAACATTAAAATTTCTTTTTGCATATGAAATATTATACGCTAAATATTATCATAAAATTTTACGTCAAAACAAACACAAACAGCAGTTGACAAATAATTAGATCAAGTAAAAATCTGGACTACGTCATTCATGTGTACCTGAAAAGTGTAACCCGCATGAGAGGAAATGGAAGCATGGAAGACCATGTACTGCATATCAGTAAGGGCGCACACAGTATCAAACATGAGCTTTGGTCGATCCTTACATTCCACAGTAACGACTGAGTACCCTTTCTCATTGCATCCCTCGATCAGCACATTTATCTTCCTTCCCTCTTCTTCACCATCGATGGATGAAGACGACGATGATAAGCTTAGGGTCCCAGCCGAGGGCCCATCAAAGTCTCTACCGGCAAACATGAGCTGATGAAGCCGGCGTTCCACATTGGTTGTCGTTCCGTTGCCACCGCCTGGGAGACCTGCCGTCTTGACTCCTTTCTGATCAATGTGAGCCCCTGGACAGTCCGGAGCAGGGTTGGTGGTTGCTTGGAGAACGGTGGAGAGATGGTCTTCGATGGTAGCCAGGCGGCGGGGATCGTCAATGCGGCTATGGGTTAGCTGATCTGAGATGTAGGCTACACATGCCAGGCGTTCGTTGTGGCTCCATGCATGAGCTTCAATTACATTGCATCTAAGGTCGGCTAGAGCTGCTGATATCTCCGAGAATAGACCGGGTCGGTCCGTCCCGCTTAGCTCTATGGCTGTATGCTCGTCGTTTAGGTTCTCTGTCTCGGTGCTCTTGCTCATGGCCTTCCGGTTGTTCCCGGTCTTCACTTCCTGAGGTTCTCTTCTTGCACCTATGGCCTGCATGCATGTATGTGAGTTTTCAACCCAAACCCTTTAAACTAAAACTGATAAACTGGTTAATAATCAGTCCAATTTAAGTATGGCTATCCATATATTCAATATGGGTACACCTTTTGTCTAGACGGGGACTAAATTAAGGACTTCAGCATTAGTATACATTTTTCTCCATGGTCCAATGACTTCATTGACATTCCTGACATGTATTGGAGCAAAAAGAACATCACCGGCGGGTCTGTACTCAAATGGGAACCATTTGATAGGTTTGCATTCATAGAATAGATTTATCTATCATAGCCCCGCCACTGGTATGGGGTCCACGTTTTGCAGAGAACCGTCAAATGATGCCCGTCTATTGCAATTTACACCTGGTTAAGGGAAAGACATGTATTGCTCAGGTCTTACTTCAAGTATGACATTGAATAAAATTGATTGACAAACAAGAATCCATGTAATCGATCCCATTTAATTGAGATAAGGTTTATTGTTGTTTAAAGGAAAGACACATGGTATCCCTTATAATGAATGGAAAACTAATTTTCCTCGACTTTTGGCCCGTCAATCACTCTACCAATGTAATTTTAATGTAGATGAATAAAAAAAACATTTAAATTCGATTTAGGTTCGTATGCTTTTAGAGGTTTCTGAATTCAATAAAATTGAATTTTAAATATAAAAAAATTCAGATTATCCGAAACATAATGAGATATGAATATAAAAATCGCTATTCCAAACTAAATAATATCTTATTTCTATAGATATCAAATTAATAATATAAATTAAGTATTATTTTTTATTAGCTAATTATCTTAACGGTTATAAACTCACAACTAAGACCTAAGAGCATGCTTTACCCCCCAAAAAAAATAAAAAACCTAAGAGCATGTATACAAGACAGATGTTACAAACCTTGAGGCCATTGGTGCTGTGTCACCAAGATAAGGGATCGGATGAGAACAACTGAGCATAGATACGCATGCGTAGGCATAAGGCCCTATGGGGGTTATACAGTATCAGTAGAATAGTTTGTTATAACGATATGCTATAGGTGGTGGTTTCATAGCTTTATAAGAGAGGTATGTGTTCCCTAATGGACAACAATATACAACTCAATTTTTACATTCTTTCCCTTCCTCATCGCTCTTTCTAGGAAGTTTGCTCCCTCCAAGTACAATTTCAATTCCAACCCTAACATCAGACCTTCATATGGGAAATGGAATAGTAAAGAAGCTAAATCTTGAATTGAATGATATCCCAATATCCGATAAATCAATCCAGTTTGAATTTAAAAGATGTTTTAAATATCCAACCATTGGAGATATATTATCACATCCACATCGACACACCATACTCTAATCGGTTTACCTCTCAAATTTTACCACTTCCACCTCATTCCAGCCCCCAACATCTACGTCACAAACCAAATCTTTGGTGGAAAACTTCTGAGGGTGGGACCTTTCATCAGGGCCAACTACTGTATGCCACGTGTATGATCGTATTCCTTTTTCAAATTAACTGGAACGGAAAAAGCGGAGAATACATTACCTGCCGGATATAGTTAATGACTTTTTCGTCGGTAAGTTTGTTGCCGTGCCGATTTGTGACGTGGAAAACTGCACACGTGAAAAGAAAAAGGTCATAAGGTGAAGGTCTACAAGTCTAATATACTACAACTACCTGTATATATGCTATACCGTCCATAAACCATCCTGCATCTGAGGAAACATAGCTCTTGGAGATAGAGAGATCCATGTCCGATAATGCTTGCACTACTTGCAAAAGGAGGTCCTGCCTATTCACGCAGTCAACCTACACCAGCAATTCACATTAACAACTCCTCCATCAAATTAAACCGGCCTTATCTCATTCTCATTTTCAGTTTTCATACCTTAACCACGGTGCAGTCTTTGAAGCTTTCATTGTCGATACAGACTCTGCAACTGCATGAGAAGAAGATGGAGTACTTAATCAGACCGCTAGAGGGTTTCCTTCAATAAATTCCTATCTCATCTAACATTTCTAATAGAAAAAAAAAATGGATTCTGATTTGCTAATCCAATAAGAGAACAGAAAGCTAAAAAAGACCTGGGACCATGAATTCTCTCGTTGAGGTTCTCAAATTCAGGATCGAAGTAAGGCCAACAAACTTCCTTCATGCTGACAAAATTAAAAGGAAAAAAAAATTGTAAATAAAAACTATGACAAAAATTTTTGCGCATCAGGCATAGAGAGATATAGTGGAGTTTAAGCAGAGAGAGAGAGAGAACCTGACAAATTCGTAACCAATCCTGCAATTGCCAAATGAAAGAGGAGAGAATTGAAGGAAGAAAAAAAAGAGAGTCAAGGAGGAAGAGGAGGTCGAAGTTCTGCTCCTTTATGTATGAGAGAGAGAAGGAGAGTTAATGTCGGAGGTAGTGACAGGATGTATATATATATATATATATATATATATATATATATATATATATATATATATATATATATATATATATATATATATATGATTCTCAGAAAAAAAATATATTAATGGAAGAGTTTGGGTTTGAACTTTGAAAGAATCAGATGAGGATGAGTAGAGGAAACACGTGTCAAGTAGTCAAATGTAAAATCCTTTTTATGGTTGAGGACACACTGCACTCATTCCTTCCTTCCCCTTTCATTCTGGCTCCCGCGACTCATGCCCATCCTCCCTCTCTCTCTCTCTCTCTCTCTCTCTCTCTCTCTCTCTCTCTTATGCACGTTGTTGGAATTTGATCTTTCTTCTTTGACCTTTGGTGGCTTCAGCTGGCCTAGTTTTTTGGAGAGACTTTTTTTGTGGAGATGCAATTGTCGTTTCACGTGGACCCATAGAAAAGTGAAATATGGCCAACGTGATACACTTGGATACGGCACGTTTTCGTTGATGATTTGTCTGTTACCCTCATCCCATGAAATGAGGAGGAAAGTTAAGAACTTAAGAAACTCATAACCATAAATTTCCTCGTCCATATATCTGGGTTCATGTTGCATTTGGAGACCAATAATCTTCTGGATGAGTGAATTTTTTATTTTTTTTTTGGTAAAACGAGAATTTATTGAGAAGAAGAATGAAAACAAGCAAAGGCATCATTTACAATCAAATCATGAAGCCAAGGAGACAAATCTGACCAACAAATCGTTCCCGAAATGGTGAAGGCCTTCCGAGCTATGGAATGAGCGATTTGATTAGCTCCCCTATGAATAAAACCAAAAGAACTATTTGAAAAATTAGAAGTCAAGTGGGAGATAACTCTCAAGGATAGGCTGAATACAAAAGTCTCCATTGGAGAAAGTTTAATGAATAGATTTGAAAACCTCCGAGCAGTCATATTCCAATATGAACTCATATACCATCTCTGATGCATCCTTTAAGGCAGCTCTAATGGCAAGAGCTTCACCACATTTAGCTTAAGGGAAATAAGATGCTATAGAGATAGCTTTGATAACCTCACTAAGAGTGTAAGACCCGCACTCCATTAACTTGGTCTAATCGTGTCGTGCCAGGTCTTCCCATCATTTCTGGACCAAGTGGACCGAGCGTGTGAAGATAGATCATAAGGAAGGGAACCAAAAATCTTAAATCCAGAACCCCACAGTCGATGATTTCGACCCTACAGTCGACCGTTTATGCGACCGTATAATCGACCGTGAGAACCAAAATCAGACTCCGAGTTTTGGAAACTTTCCTAAACTAAGGGAGATTGCTTTCCTAATTGAAAGAGTACTCTATATGGAGAATTTTTCTCTATATTAAGGACGTCTCTCAGCCTTTTTTCACTCTTTTAGAACATTAGAAAACCCTAGAGAAAGAGAAGGAAGAGAATGAAGAGAAGGAGAAGAAGAAAAAGCTAAGAAGAAGAGTTTGCTGAGAAGAGTTTGGCACTCTATCACAGGCAAAGGTATGAAACGAATCTCTAGAGATGTAAACTCTAAGGAATAAGACTTCTATGAAGGATAGGCAATATCAACCTATTATGATCTATGTGATTTCATTGAGAAAATCCCAAGGAGAACCACGAGGAGTGAATTTGATAATTAGGGTTGATAAGAAATTACTAATGATGGTCATAGAATTACCTTAGAATAAATCCCATTGAAGAACCTAAGAATTGACCCAGGAAGAACTCAAATTTCATGTAGACTATGACCAGAAATCTCAAGGTCGTAGCTACGATCAACCATAGCATGACCAGTATGACCAGAGGATCGACCATAGGCATTCGAAAAGATTTCAGAAATCATATGATCGCAGCTACGGTCACACCATATGCGACCATAGGGCATCGACCGTAGACAGTAAGTGTCACACCCCAATTCCGCACATCTCAGAATGGTGTGATGAATAGCTAATAAACCAACGGTTCAACCAGGATCTCAAATAGGCTATCCCCGCGTTATCCAAACTTACACACATCCGTAAACATAATCAGAGTAAATACACAATAGCGGAAGTCTTATAATAACATGAACTGAGAAACTAAATGATATTAATAATTTAATAGCAAATTATTCTGTATTCAACTGAGACATAAATATTAAATATCAAATACATGTCTGAATAAATCCAATAAAAAAACCTATAAAATATCTAATCAAATACACACGAGTTGCACTCGCAAGAGGGGTTGTGTGTATCATCTTCAGCTCCAGCTTCCATTGCTGTCACGTTCCCGTACGCAGACGCGTTCATGTAATCTTCAACGATATAACCTGCATCATCAACTAAAAATATTCGACGTCGAGGGGTGAGCACACAACACGGCTCAGTGAGTAGCCAAAATAATGCAACAATACATATGCATGCAAAAAGTCAATTTATATCTTTGGTCCGATTTAAAGTTTGTAGTATGCAATAGAAAGGTTTAGGTAGCCAAAGGTCGCGTTTATTGACCCTGCCTCTATACACGAGTGTGTGACGTTACCCGAAGATCACGTTTATCGTCAACTCACATGCACCCAACCATGAACATTATATAACAAAGGTTACGTTTATTGCTATATAGTGCCATACCAACACGTAAGCCCCTGTTGGCGAGGGCTGCAAACTGGGCTCGCAACTAACCAATCCTAATGCCAAACAGTGTATCCAAGGCCTCGCCCCAGCATCCCTCAGAATGTCCATAGAGATAGAGCTAAGGCCCCCCGGTAGAGTCAGAGACTACAAGGACCGAGACCACCTCCCCTGATACTCTACGACATAATAGTTCTGCTAAAGTAATGGCGATACGACGATGTCAATGCACAAGACTTGAGTTAGAGATAGAGCTAAAGTGCTGATACCCGCCAAAGGTTAATGTTTATTGACGTTCTCATCACATCTCCCCTGATACTCGCTCGCATCAAGCACATCAACCACATACATACAAGCACATGCATATTCCTATCATCATCATCATCATCATCATGTTATAAACAATAAAGTAAATATGCATGAACAAGTAATAGAAATATTGGATGGCATGCTGTATGCACATTACAAACATGTTCGCATTGAATCAAACATAGCATAGGACTCAAGAAATAGAAAACAATTTATTATTAACCAATTTAGTTTGGGGTTAAGGTTCCTCACCTTAGCTTTCTATAAGATACTTTTCCAAGCTTTAAAATCACCTTTACAATGTTATTATATTGCTAGAAGACCTAACAAAGTCGATAAAATTTAATTAGAATTAATTCCAGATTTAAAAACTACTCTGTTAACTGAGGGTCGGAGGTAGGGTCGATGCTAGAGTCGATGGGTCTATCGACCCTTCCCCCTTTCTGGACTTCCCGAATGCTGAGGGTCGATGGTCAGGAACACTTAGAGTCAGATGGTCATCGACCCTCGGTGCGACCCTTGGTGCACTTTGGTCCAATTCCCTCTTTTAATCCATTCCTCATGTTTGGGATCCTATGGCTTGCTCCTACATTCCATTCTACATTCATTCCATTGTCTGAAACCATGTATAATCCACCTAGATAGCTTTCACACATTCTTCTATGGTTTTCCATGGAATCCTAACCATAGGTTGATGGTTTGGGTTTCTCCAAGATCACACTCTCAACAATTACTAACCTAAGGTCTGTAGAAATTCATGGAATTAGTATCCATACCTGAGAAGATAACTTTTTCTCTGAAATTCTTCTCCTTTGTGCTATGTTCTCTTCCTTCCCTTTCTTCTTCCTCTTTTCCTTCTCCTCTCTTTCTCTTAATTCAATTAGGGTTGTGAAAGGAGTGAAAGTGGCTTAGGAACGTCTTTTAAATAGAGTAGGAACATCCTAAATAAGTTCCTTTGAGATTAAGGTCGGAGGTAGGGTCGATGCTAGAGTCGATGGGTCTATCGACCCTTCCCCCTTTCTGGACTTCCCGAATGCTGAGGGTCGATGGTCAGGAACACTTAGGGTCGGATGGTCATCGACCCTCGGTGCGACCCTTGGTGCACTTTGGTCCAATTCCCTCTTTTAATCCATTCCTCATGTTTGGGATCCTATGGCTTGCTCCTACATTCCATTCTACATTCATTCCATTGTCTGAAACCATGTATAATCCACCTAGATAGCTTTCACGCATTCTTCTATGGTTTTCCATGGAATCCTAACCATAGGTTGATGGTTTGGGTTTCTCCAAGATCACACTCTCAACAATTACTAACCTAAGGTCTGTAGAAATTCATGGAATTAGTATCCATACCTGAGAAGATAACTTTTTCTCTGAAATTCTTCTCCTTTGTGCTATGTTCTCTTCCTTCCCTTTCTTCTTCCTCTTTTCCTTCTCCTCTCTTTCTCTCAATTCAATTAGGGTTGTGAAAGGAGTGAAAGTGGCTTAGGAACTTCTTTTAAATAGAGTAGGAACATCCTAAATAAGTCCCTTTGAGATTATGAAAGAATCCCAATCGAAAAATATAGAAATTTCCTAATTTCTATATTCGACAGAAACCGAGGGTCGATGGGAGGGTCGATGATCCCGTCGACCCTAGGGTCTTAAGCTGGCCGACCCTCCCTCCAAAACCGAGGGTCTGACTTTCTGTTTTGGGAGGTCCGACCCTGCTTAGCTGGGTATGCGACCCTTCCCCTATTTTAAGTATTTTTGGGTCGATTTGATACCTAGGATCTCGATCTCCTTCACGCCCTTGGTCCATTTGACTCGACCATGATGGGTAAACCTGGTTCAAGGTGGTAAGACCGGGTTAGATTGACACGGGTCTTACAACTCCCCCCAACTTATAAAAATTTTGTCCTCGAAATTGTACGTACCTTCTGAATCAAATAAGTGAGGGTATTGCTTTCGCATAGCATTTTTTTCTTCCCATGTAATTTCTTCCATGTCTCTACTTTTCCATATGACCTTAACATAGTAGATATCTCTGTTGCGTAGAAGTTGAACCTTTTGACTAGTGATTTCTGTTGGTGTTACTTCAAATGTCAAAACATCAGTCAATTCCGGCAAATCCACTGTCAAAACATGCGTTGGATCCTTGACATACTTCTTCAATAAGGAAATGTGAAATACGTCATGCACGCTTGACATAGATGGTGGTAGTGCTAACTGATAAGCTACCTTTCCACGCTTAGCTAGAATTTCATATGGCCCGACATATCTTGGACTTAGCTTCCCTTTCTGTCCGAACCTCTTCAATCCTCGCATAGGCGATAACTTCAAAAATACTTTATCACCTACGGCGAACTCCAGATCTCTTCATCGAGTATCCGCATATTGCTTCTGGCGGTTCTGAGCAGTTCTCACTCTTTCCTTGATGATGTCGACCACTCGACAAGTCTCTTCAATAAATTCCGGTCCAACAATACTATGTTCTCCAACTTCATTCCAAAACAAAGGAGTTCGACACTTTCTGCCATACAGTGCTTCATAAGGTGACATCTGTATAGTAGCCTGATACCTGTTATTATAAGCGAACTCGATCAATGGTAATCTTTCATCCCATGATCCCTTGAAATCAATTACACAGCTCGTAGCATATCTTCTAGAATCTGAATTGTACGTTCTGACTGTCCATCTGTCTGTGGGTGGAATGCAGTACTGAACTTCAACGTTGTACCCATAGCCTTTTGCAATCCTTCCCAAAACTTTGAAGTAAATCGTGGATCTCTATCAGACACAATATTTTCTGGAACACCATGTAATCGAACAAGATTATCCACATATAGCTTCGCTAACCTTTCCAGTGTATACTGAGGTCGTATAGGTATGAAGCGAGCTGTTTTGGTCAGACGGTCCGCAATCACCCAAACTGCGTCAACTACTTGAGGAGTCAATGGTAGTCCCGTGACGAAGTCCATAGTGATGCAGTCCCATTTCCATGCTGGTTCTGGTAATGGCTGCAACAGTCCAGCGGGTCTTTGTCGTTCAGCCTTTACTTTCTGACAATTTAGGCATTGAGACACGAACTTGGCTACATCTGCTTTCATTCTCCTCCACCAATATAGTTTCTTCAGATCATGATACATTTTTGTACTTCCAGGATGTATCGAATAGAGGGTGGTATGGGCTTCTTTCATCAGTCGGTGTCTAATGTCCATACTTTCTATTTCAGGTACACATATTCTTCCTTTGTATTTTAGTACTTTCTCGTCATCCAAGGTGAACTCAGGGTTAGTCCTACCTTTCTCAATATCTTCTTGTACTGTTCTCAGATAAGGATCTGTTCTGATAGCTGTCTTCACTTCATCCACTATATCCGGTATAATCTTCAATGCCGCGAACATATTCAAAAACTGATGAATAAACCCTTGGTTGGCTGATTCATCCGTTGTATCTATCACATACTGCTCGTTGCCGTGATTGAATACCATTCCGTTGGTAAACATTGCTGCAGTCGTGCTAACTTCTCCTTGAGATTTTATCATTGCTTTTCTACTTAATGCATCCGCTACTACGTTTGCTTTTCCCGGATGATACTGGATATCACAATCATAGTCTTTCAATAGTTCCAGCCATCTTCTTTGTCTCATATTGAACTCCTTCTGATTAAATAGATATGTAAGACTTTTATGGTCCGACTTAATCTGAAATTTCTCCCCGTATAGGTAATGTCTCCATATTTTGACCGCATGTACTACTGCCGCTAGCTCCAGATCATGAGTGGGATAATTTTTCTCATGTACCTTTAACTGTCTTGAAGCATAAGCAATCAATTGCTCTCCTTGCATAAGTACACATCCTAATCCCAGTCCCGACGCATCATTGTATAGAGTAAATGTCTATCCTGGCACGGGAATAGTCAAAATTGGAGCGGATATCAATCTGGTCTTCAGTGTTTGGAAACTCTTCTCACATTTATCGGTCCATAGAAACTTTTCACCTTTCTTAGTCAAACTGGTGAGAGGTACGGCAATCCGAGAATAGTCTTCTACGAATCTCCGATAATAACCAGCTAGACCCAGAAAACTTCTAATTTCTAAAACACTCTTTGGTACTTCCCACTTCACAATAGCCTCGATCGTGCTGGGATCCACTTTGATTCCTTCAGCGGATACTACATGGCCTAGGAATGCGACTTCACTTAGCCAAAACTCGCACTTTGAAAATTTGGCATATAGCTTCTCTTTCCTTAAACGCTGTAGGGCTGCATTTAGGTTCTTGATATGAGCTTCCTTATCCTTAGAATATACCAATATGTCATCAATAAATACTATAACCGACGTATCCAACATATCGTGGAAAACTCGGTTCATAAGTTCCATGAACGTTGTCGGTGCATTAGTTAATCCGAAAGACATAACCAAAAATTCATAATGTCCATATCTGGTTCTGAATGCTGTCTTTGGAATATCACCTTCTTTAATCTTTAGCTGATGATAGCCTGATCGAAGATCGATCTTAGAAAATAATTTTGCTCCTTGTAACTGATCGAACAAGTCATCAATTCGAGGTAGTGGATATCGATTCTTGATTGTCAGTTTATTCAACTCTCGATAGTCGATACATAATCGAACGCTACCATCCTTCTTCTTTACGAACAACACCGGTGCACCCCATGGAGATATACTGGGTCGAATATAACCCTTCTCCAGCAATTCTTGTAGTTGCACCTTCAGTTCCTTCAGTTCCATAGAAGCCATCCTGTAAGGTGCTTTTGATACGGGTGCGGCTCCAGGTATCAAGTCTATTACAAACTCCGTGGCACGGTCGGGTGGTAATCCGGGTAGTTCCTCTGGAAATACGTCAGGATAATCCCGCACGACATCAATGTTTTCCATTTGTGGTGCTTCCTTGGTTAGGTCGACCACTGACACTAGATACCCGACTGCTCCCTTGTCAAGGCACTTCTTAGCCTTTAATGCTGAGAGTATGAGCTTGCGTCTCTGGGGAAGTTTGGTCCCCGAGAAACTGAATTCTGCCCCTTCTTTGTCTTTGAATGTTAGCTTCTTTTCGGCGCATAATAAATTTGCAGAATGCCGAGCTAACCAGTCCATTCCCAAGATGACATCAAAGTCGGCCATCTCAAGTTGTATCAAGGTTGCATCTAAGGTCTGCTCTCCAATGAGAACTGGACATGGTCTATAACCCTTCTCTAGTTCCACTTCTAACCCCATCGATGACCGTACAAGTAATTTGTAGTCTAATGTTTTGATGGGTAATTTTGTCTTCTTTCCAAATGACACAGATATAAAGGAATGAGTAGCTCCGGAATCGAAGAGTATTCTGGCGGGTACGCCATTTATAGGTACAATACCTGTGATTTATCTTTACTTAGTCTACATGCTCATTCAATGTAATTACAACTTTAAAAGTTTCAGTCATACCTGTGACCACATCGGGTGATGCGGCCGCATCCTTGGACGTAACAGCATATACACGTCCCTGATGGAATTGTTTCTTGGGCTTAGGGCACTCCCTTGCCATATGTCCCGGCTGGTTGCAGTTAAAACACTTTGGGGCTTCAGAATTTGGCTTTGGCTGAGGTTGAGCTGCTGGGGTAGTCTTGGTTGCAGCATTAAAATTCTGAGGACGGAAAGGCTTATACGTCCTGTTATTGCCTCCGTTGTAGGAGTTTCCGACTGGCCTTTTGATGCCTTTGTTCTGAGTAAAATAACTCTCCTTTTGGCTCGATTCAATCACTCGAGCAATCTGGATAGCTTCGTTGTAAATTTTCTTCTCTAAGCCCAGAACATTTTCTCGGATGCTTCCTCTTACTCCCGTGACAAACCTACGGGTTTTGGTTTCTTCTTCTTGCATACTCAGTGGTGCGAAGAAAAAAAACTCTTCATAACGCTGTTGGTACGCATCCACTGACATCTGTCCCTGATAAAGGCTCAGGAACTCCTTCTCCATCGAATCTCTGAAGCTTCGTGGAAAATATTTCTCGAAGAATGCTTCTTTATATATAGCCCATGTCAGTAGGGCGTGCTTGGTCAGTAAATATGTCTTCGTGGATTTCCACCAATGATGTGCGTCGCCCTTGAGCATGAAGGTGGCACATAGTACTTTCTCTTCCTCTGTAATAGTCATCATGAGGAAGTTTCTCTCTATCTCGTCTATCCAGTGTGCTGGCCACAATGGATCAGACGGCTTGCCGTTGAATTCTCTGGGTTTCATCTTCAAAAATCTCTCCACTAGCCGGGAGTGATCCAGCTGATTTTGGGGGTTTACCCCAAACATATAGGGTGGATACTGGTAATTCCCTTGAGGTGTCTATTGAGTTGGGTGGTTATCCACCGGGGCTACACTGGCTTGTCCAGTGTGCATGGGTGCAGCCTGAGTGGCTTGAAACATAATTCCCATAGCAACCTGCATCTGAGCCTGTGTGTGTTGCATCTACTGCAGCTACTGTGCCGGATTCATCACCACGGTTGCTAGCTCTGGTGGTGGAGGTGGCAAATTTGTAGGGTTTGCCTGTTCTGGATTACCCGACGCATGGTTATTCTCTTGACTGGTCTCCTCCACGGGTGGTGGTGGTGGGACTGCATTTCGGGTCTGTCGGGTTACTCTACGTCCAGACATGATTCCTTTCGATGATTGGTGGTGCCTGAAAATTGTCAAAATAGGTGAGAAGTCATTCATATTTCATGTAGGCATGCTAACCAATAATCAATTCCAATTCTAGCTCATTTTACAAAAAAAGTGCTGTCTTTTCTATGCAGGGTCGATGGTGAGGATCGCTGGTATGTCCGACCCTTAGTTTTCGACCCTGGGAATGACCTGTTCTTCCCGAGAGCTGAGGGTCGATGCGAGGGTCGATGGGTATCCGACCCTCAGTTCCGACCCTTAGTTTTCTGTCAGGTTCCCGAGAGCCGAGGGTCGATGGGAGGGTCGATTCGAGGGTCGATTGTGCTAGTCGAATTGTCCGACCCTCGGATCAAAAATCAGATTTTTAAGATCCGATTTTGGGTCATTCCTCACTATTCCTCCTTCGTTTCGACTCGTCTCTCCTCTCTGAGTTGCTACAGTGCTACTCTACTGTTTTGGATCGGTTTGACTCCGGGTTTCGACGTCCACGTCATCACTACAGGTATGTCTTCCCATTTTTACCTATTTTTAGGTTTCCATTTCTAGGTTTTCGCACGTTTAACTTGTATTTTCCAAATTAAACTTTTTTCAACCATAAAAATTCAATTTTTATTGGGGGCTTTTGTTATTGGTGTCTCGAGGAACGAAAGCCCTCAAAAATTTTTGAGTTTCATCGGTTGGTTATCGAGAAACTTAAAATTTTCTCTTTTTGCCCTAATTTGTCGAAATTTTTTATTTTTCTTGAATTTCTTCAAATTGGACATCGCTAGTTAAAATTTCCTACTGCATGTGGGTTGTAGAATATGTTTAAGCCTTCGTAAGTCCTTATGCCCACTTGAATGGTGAGAAATGGGGCTTTATGGTCAAATTACGTCGTTATTACATCAAATTTTGGATTTTTATCCTATTAACTCCTTGTTTCCTTTCTCTTTCTTATTTGGAGATACTATGGCTCGTACCAAGGTACCCAGAGTGCGTGATCCACTTCGCTTTCGTTCGAATGAAGCTGAGGCACAGTATGCTGACTATGCCCGTAAGAAAGTGGAAGGGGGTCGCATGGTAAACTTGGCTGAGCTAGCCTTGTTCAATGTAGAGGGAGCATTTGGTGATATGGGGTGGCTCACTGTCATCACATACGACGCGTGCACATGTCAGATTTGGTGCGCCAGTTCTATTGTAATTTCCAGGTGGTGGGGAATTACAATGACGTTGAGCATGGTCAGGAGTTACGCATCACCAGTTACGTCAAGGGGGTGCACATTTCCTTTGATTATCGACAGCTGGCCGATCTGTTGGGCATTCCCTATGATGGCCCCATGGTGTACTGTGCGTCGGGAGAGCCACAATTTGTTGAGATGGAGATGAGGGCAGAGATCGACAACCAGTTGCTCCGTCCTGATCGTTGGCAGATGAGAGCTTGTTATCTGCGTCCAGCTCCATGGGTCTTCTGTAAGATTATCCAGCATAATCTGATCCCACAGAGTGGGCACTATGAGAGGGTGTCTCAGCTGACCCAGTTCCTGATATACAGTATATGCACTCGACAGCCCGTCTGCCTTCCATACTTCATCATGCGGACGATGATTAGTGCTACATTGTCCGGTCATAGGGGTAATTTACCCTATAGACGCATGATTACAGTGCTACTGACCCGTCTGGGGGTGGATCTGGTAGATGAGAAAATCCAGGAGAAGACCTTCTCGTCGCCTCTAGATTGGGAGGCTATCTGCAAGATGGGTCTCCGAGATGCTGAGGTTAGGGATGAGCAGAGGAACGCGATGGTGCACCCTCACACTCGGGTCGAGATGGATGATGCTGAGGCTGCTGCTGGTGCTGCTAGAGCTCGTGTGGATCCGGCCAACGATGACGACCGTATGTATATGGACGTCGACTCGATACCACCACCTTCACCTACACATGCGGCTGGAGTTGGTACTTCTTCTGCGGCGGCTCCTGCACCTGAGGCTGGTCCTTCCCATTCGACTGATCCTTCACTTCCACCTTCAGCCATGATGGAGATGCTGCAGGAGATCAGGGATGCTCAGCGCATATCTGATTTGAGGATGGATGAGCTGTTGGCTGCTCAGCACGCATCAGACGCGCAGATGGGAGAGCTTCTAGAGGTGCAGCGTGCGACTGATAAGAGGATAGCCGGTCTCACAGCTAGTCTACAGACGACTCAGACTCAGATAGCCTGGTTGACTAGAGTCTATGCTGAGGACTACGATAGAGACCGTGAGGCACCGCCTCCTCCTTCGCCTCCAACTTCCTGAGTGTACTTTTATTTTTCCTTGTACTACAGAGTAACTGTCCGGGTTGTGGACTGTACTCTGCTTTAGTTATGTATATACGTTTTGTTTCTCTCACTCATTGTATGTAACTTGTTTTCCCTTTAATAGATGCATTATTCTCTTTTTAAATTTGGTCTCAATCATCACTTGTGCTTACAATGTGTTTGTATTAAAGCTTTTAATTTATCCTATCACAGTTCACAATGGTTTTGAATGTGTGTCAGTTTGGCGGGCAAGGCCTGAGATGCTCTGATACCAAGTTTAACACCCCAATTCCGTACATCTCAGAATGGTGTGATGAACTACTAATAAATCAATGGTTCAACCAGGATCTCAAATCGGCTATCCCCGCTTTATCCAAACTTACATACATCCGTAATCATAATCAGAGTAAATACACAATAGCGGAAGTCTTATAATAACATGAACTGAGAAACTAAATGATATTAATAATTTAATAGCAAATTATTCTGTATTCAACTGAGACATAAATATTAAATATCAAATACATGTCTGAATAAATCCAATAAAGAAACCTATAAAATATCTAATCAAATACACACGAGTTGCACTTGCAAGAGGAGTCGTGTGTATCCTCTTCAGCTCCAGCTTCCATTGCTGCCATGTTCCCGTACGGAGACGCGTTCATGTAGTCTTCAATGGTATAACCTGCATCATCGACTAAAAATATTCAACGTCGAGGGGTGAGCACACAACACGGCTCAGTGAGTAGCCAAAACAATGCAACAATACATATGCATGCAAAAAGTCAATTTATATCTTTGATCCGGTTTAAAGTTTGCAGTATGCAATAGAAAGGTTTAGGTAGCCAAAGGTCGCGTTTATTGACCCCGCCTCTATACACGAGTGTGTGACGTTACCCGAAGATCACGTTTATCGTCAACTCACATGCACCCAACCATGAACATTATATAACAAAGGTTACGTTTATTGATATATAGTGCCATACCAACACGTAAGCCCCTGTTGGCGAGGGCTGCAAATTGGGCTCGCAACTAACCAATCCTAATGCCAAACAGTGTATCCAAGGCCTCACCCCAGCATCCCTCAGAATGTCCATAGAGATAGAGCTAAGGCCCCCCTGGTAGAGTCAAAGACTACAAGGACCGAGACCACCTCCCCTGATACTCTACGACATAATAGTTCTGCTAAAGTAATGGCGATACGACGATGCCAATGCACAAGACTTGAGTTAGAGATAGAGCTAAAGTGCTGAGACCCACCAAAGGTTAACGTTTATTGACGTTCTCATTACACCTCCCCTGATACTCGCTCGCATCAAGCACATCAACCACACACATACAAGCACATGCCTATTCCTATCATCATCATCATCATCATGTTATAAACAATAAAGTAAATATGCATGAACAAGTAATAGAAATATTGGATGGCATGCTGTATGCACATTACAAACATATTCGCATAGAATCAAACATAGCATAGGACTCAAGAAATAGAAAACAGTTTATTATTAACCAATTTAGTTTGGGGTTAAGGTTCCTCACCTTAGCTTGCTATAAGATACTTCTCCAAGCTTTAAAATCACCTTTACAATGTTATTATATTGCTAGAAGACCTAACAAAGTCGATATTATTTAATTAGAATTAATTCCATATTTAAAAACTACTCTGTTAACTGAGGGTCGGAGGTAGGGTCGATGCTAGGGTCGATGGGTCTATCGACCCTTCCCTCTTTCTGGACTTTCCGAATGCTGAGGCTCAATGGTCAGGAACACCTAGGGTCGGATGGTCATCGACCCTTGGTGCGACCCTTGGTGCACTTTGGTCCAATTCCCTCTTTTAATCCATTCCTCGTATTTGGGATCCTATGGCTTGCTCCTACATTCCATTCTACATTCATTCCATGGTCTGAAACCATGTATAACCCACCTAGATAGCTTTCACGCATTCTTCAATGGTTTTCCATGGAAACCTAACCATAGATTGATGGTTTGGGTTTCTCTGAGATCACACTCTCAACAATTACTAACCTAAGGTCTGTAGAAATTAATAGAATTAGTATCCATACCTGAGAAGATAACTTTTTCTCTGAAATTCTTCTCCTTTGTGCTAAGTTCTCTTTCTTCTTCCTCTTTTCCTTCTCCTCTCTTTCTCTCAATTCGATTAGGGTTGTGAAAGGAGTGAAAGTGGCTTAGGAACGTCCTTTAAATAGAGTAGGAACATCCTAAATAAGTCCCTTTGAGATTAGGAAAGAATCCCAATCGAAAAATATAGAAATTTCCTAATTTCTATATTCGGCAGAAACCGAGGGTCGATGGGAGGAGCGATGATCCCGTCGACCCTAGGGTCTTAAGCTGTCCAACCCTTTCTCCAAAACCGAGGGTCTGACTTTCTGTTTTGGGAGGTCCGACCCTGCTTAGCTGGGTATGCGACCCTTTCCCTATTTTAAGTGTTTTTGGGTCGATTTGATACCTAGGATCTCGATCTCCTTCACACCCTTGGTCCATTTGACTTGACCATGATGGGTAAACCTGATTCAAGGTGGTAAGTCCGGGTTAGATTGACACGGGCCTTACAGTAAGGTCGATACAGCATGAGATAACAGGACCAATCAAGCATCTATCA
>CM053276.1:44558363-44622567 GCA_028583415.1 Protea cynaroides | reverse complement strand
CTACTATAACATGTCACATATGAACCCTAACCTAAATTTATATAATTTTTAGGTTGTTAAATCAATTCAAAGAGAATTTCAAGGCTTAAAAGGATATCAAGAATTGCTAATAGGTGAGGGAACAAGACCTAAACTAATTGGATAATAACAAACTGTTTATTTTATTGAGTCTAATGTCATGATTGATTCTATACCTGTATGCTTGTAATGTGCATCTCACATGTCATCCAATATTCTTACTATTACTGTTTATGCATGTTTAATTTTGTTTAATTATAACAAGATGATGATGATGATGCTAGGAATAGGCATGTGGATGTATGTGTGTGGTTGGTGTGTTGAATGCTAGTCGAGCATTAGGGGGAGGATGTGGCATGGTGGTCTTCGACTTCGTCACCAGACTCTAGCTGTCACACCCCAATTCTGATCTAACCAGAATGGAGTGAGTGAACCGTCATTGAACCAACGGTTCACACCAGGATCTCGAATAGGCCGTGTCCACTCATACAAACCATCACACAAAACCACAATCAGAATATAAATATACAGCGGAAGACTTTAAATAGAATGAACTGAGTATCTATTGATAATTTAAATAAATATCTAATTATCCAAATTCAAACACATAAAATAATATCCGTACATCCATTTAATCCAACTGAAAATAACTGAAAGAAATAAATAAAATCCGATCAAAGGTACACGCAGAAAGGGCACTCGCATGAAGCGTCATGCTCGTCCTCTCCTGCTTGCACATCCAGAGCAGCTACACCTCCATACGCCGGAGCGTTCATGTAGTCATCCACCGTGTAACCTGCGTCAGCATCTAAAAATAATGTATATACAAAAGGGTGAGCTCACAACTTAGCTCAGTAAGACAATCAGACAATTTCACAATATTATGCATAAGTAACAATCATTTTATGCTGTGGTCTGGTTTTAAGTTTGCAATGTGCTATAGAAAAGTTTGGTGGCCCCCGCACCTCTATACACGATTATGTGGCACCACATGGATCACACCCCCATTGGCCCACATGCACCCATCATGGAATAGAGATAGAGCTAAGATACCCCCGTACCTCCCCTGATGATCTACCCATACCAGTACCTAAGCCCCTACTGGCCAGGGCTCGCAAACTGGGCTCGCAACTAACCAATCCTATATGTCATCAATGTATGCTCTATCCCAGCACAGTCGTCTACGGCATAGAGATAGAGCTAAGGCATTCCCACACCTCCCTTGATGCCCTATCCGCAACTAACCCACTAGGATAGAACAATACTAGGTAGGCCCTATCCCAACATAACTCCCTACGGCATAGAGATAGAGCTAAAGCATCGTGGACAAGCCAGCGTCGACTCGGAGACCACAGTGCCACATAACCATGGTCAGGCCAACATCAATATCGGAGACCACCGTACCACGACCTTCCCCTGATACCCCACCCATACCAAGCATGTCAAGACAGAATACTACAAAAGGTGCTAGTGTGAGGAGCGATCCCAGGCCCATGCCCCACTCCACACACTAACGAAATCAATCACGTGCTTAACAATCACATCCTAACAATGCATGAATAGTAATAATAATTGAAATTAAAAGATGGCATGTGAATATGCACAAACATCACATCATAGATATTCAGGTGATTAACAACAACTTACTGTCCATTAATTATTAGGTTTAGGTCAGATTCCCTTACCTGACGCTCGTTCGATAACTTGCTCCACGTCGCAAGATCCAAACGATATGTCCCAAGGTCCTACAACATTATTAGGGTTTCATTAGAATATATTGCTTAGGGTTTCATGTTGGTCGGAAACCAACAAAGATTACAAAATACCCTCACAGAGCTGACTGGTGGCATGTACCAGTCGCAGCTCTTTGGGAAAGACTGGCGATCGGTATGGTTAGCCGGTCCCCACAGACCAGCCTCCTGAGGGATACCGGTGGCAACATACCGGTCACACTATGTGCAACCGGTATAGTCGACCGGTATGTCTCCGAAAACCATACATGGGTTTTTCAACTGCCGACAATCATCCTCCATAGATTTCCCAGGATTCTCCTATCCATTCTAAGTCTAAACTTGGAGTTAGAGTTATCCCCAACTCATTCAAGTCTTATTTCAATGAATATCATCTCGGAACTCGAATCTAGGGTTTGACGACAACTTAGGGTTTTAAGGTCCAGTTTAGGGTTTTAAATCAATACCTACTTGCATGGTATTGATCCCCCCACACAATTAACTTAGGGTCATAGGGTACGAAGAATGGTTAAAATACTTACCGTTGATTGGCGTAGAGTGAGCCTCGTCGAACGGTAATGGCGGCACCTTATTCTTCTTCCTAGCTCCTTCTCCTTTCCAAGCTCCTTCTCTTTTCTAAGGTTTGTGAGAGACAATGGAAAGGATTTGAGAAGGTTTAAGGGCGTATTTATAGGCTAAAAGTAGGGTTTAGTAACCCTTCTAGGATTAGGAAACTTCTAGGATTCAAAATCAGGAAAGTGGGACCCGTAGAAATCAATTTCCAGATCCCCGCACTTAGCTGCGCAGACCATACTAGTCGACTGGTACCAAGACCGGTACCATCGACCGGTCAACATAAAATGATAACTATTTGGTTGTCTTTGGTCCGATTTCATACCTGTTTGTCATCCGCTCGTCCCGTCTGGCTTGGTGATGATCGGAAGACCTGTTACGACATAAAACCAAGGTTTAGATCGGGTTTACGGAGTGCGGGTCTTACAACTCCCCCACCCTTAAAAGAAATTTCGTCCCTAAATTTGCATGTAGGTTTCACAACTCCCCCACCCTCAAAAGAAATTTCGGCCCCAAAATTTGAACGTACCTTGATCGTTGAAAAGGTTAGGGTATTCTTTCCTCATCGCGCTCTCCTCTTCCCAAGTAATTTCCTCCACATTTTGACTTCTCCAATGCACCTTCACATAATGGATGTCCTTGGTTCGAAGTTGTGGTACCTTTCGACTTGAGAGCATCACAGGCACCACTTTGAAAATTAAGTCTTCAATCAAGTCTGGGGGATCAGCGGTCAAGATGTGCGATGGATCTCTGACATACTTCTTCAGTAATGATACATGGAACACATTATGAACACTAGACATAGATGGTGGTAGAGCCAATTGATATGCTACATTACCACGTCGGTTCAATATCTCATATGGTCCCACATACCTGGGGCATAGCTTCCCCTTCTTACCAAATCGTTTCAGACCTCGCACCGGTGATACCTTCAAGAATACTTTGTCACCCACTGCAAACTCCAGATCTCGATGTCGATTATCCGCATAGTGCTTCTGTCGAACTTGAGCTGTCTTTACTCTCTCCTTGATTTGATCAATCACTCGACAAGTTTCTTCAACAAACTCCGGTCCTACAATTCTTCTTTCTCCCACATCGTTCCATAACAGAGGTGTACGACACTTCTTCCCATAGAGTGCTTCATATGGGGCCATCTGAATTGTAGCCTGATAACTGTTGTTATAAGCAAACTCGATAAATGACAGTTTCTCATCCCAAGCTCCCTTGAAATCTATTGCACAAGCTTGGAGCATATCTTCTAAAGTTTGAATAGTTCGTTCTGACTGTCCGTCCGTCTGAGGGTGAAAAGCTGTACTGAACTTCAACTTCGTTTCCATAGCTTTCTATAATCCTTCCCAGAACATTGATGTAAAACGAGGATCTCTGTCAGATACTATACTCTCTGGAACGCCATGAAGTCTGACTATATTATCAACATATAACTTGGCCAGTTTCTCCATGGTATACTGAGGTCTGACCGCAATAAATCGAGCTGTCTTGGTGAGTCGATCTACTATAACCCAAAAAGCATCCACTGACCTTGGTGTCAAAGGTAAGCCAGTGACGAAATCCATGGTAATACAATCCCACTTCCATGCAGGTTCCGGTAATGGCTGTAGTAAACCTGCGGGTCTCTGGCTTTCTGCTTTAACTTGTTGGCAATTCAAACACTGGAACATGAAACGAGCTATATCAGCTTTCATACCCCTCCACCAATATAATCTCCTTAAATCATGGTACATTTTGGTACTTCCTGGATGTACCGAATATGGAGTGTAATGAGCTTCAGTCATAACTCGATCTCTGATATTGCAGTCTTCACCCTCAGGTATACATAACCGTCCACGATACCTGAGTACCTTGTCTGAATCCAAGGTAAAGTCAGGATTGCTCGTACCCTTCTCTAAGTCTACTTGCACTGTCTTGAGATGAGGATCTTGTAGGATTGCTACCTTGACTTCATCAACTAGATCCGGTGAGATCTTCAAAGTTGCGAACATCATGGTGAACTTATGAATTAAGCCTTGCCCAACTGGAACTTCTGCAGTCTCTATAATATACTCTTCATCACCTTTGATTGAACTTGAGGCTGCGGCACATAATGCAGCATTTGTACTTGGTCCTGCCTCAGGTTTTGATGCCCATTTTCTGCTTAAGGCGTCAGCCACCACATTTGCTTTACCCGAATGGTACTGGATGTCACAATCATAATCTTTCAATAATTTCAACCATCTCCTCTGTCTCATATTCAGATCCTTCTGAGTGAAAAGATACGTTAAGCTCTTGTGATCTGACTTGATCTGAAACTTCTCACCGTACAAGTAGTGTCTCCAAGTCTTGATTGCATGTATAACCGCTGCTAGCTCCAAATCGTGCGTAGGATAGTTCTTCTCATGCTCCTTTAACTGTCTTGATGCGTAAGCAATCACCTGTTCTCCTTGCATCAATACACACCCAATACCCAACTCTGAAGCATCTGTATATAAAGTAAACGATACGCTTGGTTCTGGGATGGTCAAGATAGGTGCAGAGACTAGGCTTGACTTCAAAGTTTGAAAGCACTTCTCACACTCCTATGTCCATATGAATTTCTCTCCCTTCTTGGTCAATCTGGTGAGTGGAACAGCAATCCTGGAGTAGTCTTCCACGAACCTTCTATAATAACCAGCCAACCCAAGGAAACTACGAATCTCCGCAACAGATTTTGGTGCTTCCCATCCTACTATAGCAGCTATCTTACTTGGATCAACCTTGATACCGTCTTCAGATACAACATGGCCCAAGAAATCCACTTCCTTCAGCCAAAACTCGCACTTCTTGAACTTAGCATAAAGCTTTTCTTGTCTCAGCCGTTGTAGGGCTGCCCTCAAATGTGTTGTGTGGGTTTCCATGTCCTTAGAGTAGACCAATATGTCGTTGATGAATACGATGACTGAAGTGTCCAACATATCATGAAACACTCGGTTCATCAGTTCCATGAACGACGCTAGAGCATTGGTCAACCCAAAAGACATAACTTGGAACTCATAATGTCCATACCTCGTCCTGAAAGCAGTCTTCGAAATATCTCTGGCCTTGATCTTCAGTTGGTGATACCCCGATCGAAGATCAATCTTCGAGAAAACCTTTGCACCCTGCGATTGATCAAACAGATCATCGATTCTAGGCAAAGGATACCAATTCTTGATCGTCAACTTGTTCAGCTCACGGTAGTCAATGCATAGCCTTACACTTCCGTCTTTCTTCTTGACGAATAATACCGGTGCTCCCCAAGGCGATATGCTAGGTCGTATGAAGCCCTTATCTAACAATTCTTGTAATTGGGTCTTCAACTCCTTTAACTCAGTAGGGGCCATCCTGTATGGTGCTTCAGACACCGGCGCTGAACCTGGCATAAGGTCTATCACAAACTCTGTAGCCTTGTCCGACGGTAGACCTAGAAGCTCCTCTGGAAATACATCTGGAAACTGTCGAACCACATCTATATCTTCCATCTTGTGTGACTCCGCCGTGATGTCGACTACAGATACTAGATACCCCACTCCCCCTTTCTCTAAGCATCTCTTAGCTTTTAGGGCGGAGAGAATCAGCTTCCGCTTCCTAGATAGCCTGATCCCAGTGAAGCTATATTCCCTTCCCTTTTTGTCAGTAAGCACAAGCTTCCTTTCACCACATAATAGGATAACTGAATGATGGCCTAGCCAATCCATTCCCAAGATGATATCAAAGTCTGCCATTTCGAGTAGTACCAGACTTACTTCTAAGTCTCGGCCCTCAATACAAACTGTACATGGTCCATAATATTCAGTCAAAGCCACTTCAACTCCTAGTGGAGAGCGAACTATCAAGCTTGGGTTCAAATGCTTGATTGGTAACTCCATTCGCTTCCCAAAAGAAATAGAAACAAAGGAGTGCGTGGCCCCAGAATCAAATAGTACTCTGGCAAGTATACCAGCTACATTAACAATTCCTGGAATTTTTATCATCACTTAGTTCTATATGCGCATACACACAATGATAATGATAAGCCAAATAGTAAGGGATACAGTCATACCAGTGACCACATCAGGTGATGCAGCTGCCTCTTCAGTGGTGACCGCATAAACTCTTCCTTGCTGGGGAGGTTGCTTTTTAGGTAGAGTGCAGGTCCTTGCAATATGACCCACTTGCTGGCAGTTGAAACACTTTATATTTGGGTTGTATCCGACATTCTGTGGTACAGGTGGTGCCGCATTGTTTCTTGCAGGCACTGTAGCGGTCTGAGCCCTGTATGGGCGGAAGGGTCTATTGTTACCGCCACCCGAACTCTCACTAGTAGGTCTCTTCACTCCCCTGTTCTGAGCAAAGAAGCTATCCCACTGACTGCACTCTATCACCCTCGCAACCTGCACAGCCTCATTATAGATCTTCTTGTCCAAACCCAATAGGTGCTCTCTGAAGCTCCCACATAGTCCCATGGTGAACCTACGTGTCTTGGTCTCTTCCTCTTGCATACTTGCCGGTGCGAAGAAAAATAATTCCTCGTACCTCTGCTGGTAGGCATCCACAGTCGATTGGGACTGCTGCAAATTAAGGAACTCCTTCTCCATCTGATCTCTAAAACTCTTCGGAAAATACTTATCGAAGAAGGCACCCTTGAACACTTCCCAATCTACTTGCGTATACTTAGTCTCCAGATATGCCCGTGTAGAATTCCACCAAGCATTTGCATCTTCTTTCAGCATGTGAGTGGAAAATAAGACCTTTTCCTCCTCTGTACAGATCATCAGTCAGAAGTTTTTCTCCATCTCTGCAACTCACTGTGCTGGCCACAATGGTCTCCCTGCCTTACCGGTAAACGATGAAGGCTTCAACTTCAGGAATCTATCCACCGCTCTGCTCAGATCATGCTGTCCCTGAGTGTTCATTACGTACCATGGTGGTGGATACGGGTAGGCTCCCGGGTACGCAGAAGGCGACGGAAACTGATGCGGTGGTGGTACATTCTGAGCTTGGCCCATCGGCCTTAGGCAACCCTGCATTGGCTGTGAAGAAATTTTCTCTCCAGACTCAGGCGTACTGTCAGTGGGAACCAAACCCGATGGCCTGAGCATCTTCAGTATCTCGCTCAGGAATTTCTTCTACTGAGCTTGCATCTGATAGACCAAGTTTGTAACAATGGTCTCTGAATTCCTGTGAGGTGGGCCAGGTAAATTTGTCGGCACTTCTGGAACCTGTTCCTCCTCCACTTCCGGACTTGGCTCCCTAACATGGTCTTGTTCAACCTGTTCTTCGTCTAGGCGCATCCTATCCTGATGACGCTTCCGACCCCTACGACCATTTCCTCCCACCATCTCAGACTATTCTGTTTGGATCTGAGAAGAAGACATAACTCGTGAGAACCATAATAATACTAGTGTTAGTCTTGAACAATACAAGGGGAAATAGTCGAAAAGTAAAATTTCAATTTACATAATTTTTTAAAATTTTTAAAAATTTTCTAGCTTTTCTGGTGCGTACCGGTCGCAACATACCGGTCGCACCTCTGTATACAGGGTTGCGACTGGTATAGTCGACCGGTCAGAATTAGAATTCTGACTGACACATAGCGGTCGCATACCTGGGGAGATACCGGTCGACCGGTATAGGCAAAACCGACCGGTATGCCCAAATTGGCTTTGAAATCGCGAAAAAGTGAGAAAATTCTCACTTTTTCTTTCTTCCTTCTCTCCGGTGGCGATTTTCCTCTGGGTTCCGAGTTGCTACAGTCCGACCGGTGCCTTTAGAAGTTGATTTCGTCCGTTCCAAGCGTAGATCATCGTCTCCAGGTAAGTCTCTTCCTTCTCTCTCATGTTTTTACAAATTTTTCATATCGTCTATATGTAGAAATTTAGGTTTTTCATTGATCGAGATGTTCCAACCGTAGGAACTCTTTTCCATCGGCTTGGAAAGGGTTTAGGGGCCCCTAAGAGTGAAAGCCCTCAACCAATTTGGGGTTTCACTGAACGGTTTTCATAAAAATCGAATTTTTACACTTTTTGACCTCGGTTTTCCAAAATTTTTGAAATTTTTTGATTTTTCTTAATTTCTTGAAATTTCTTGTTGTAATTGCTTGTGATTGATTTGTCGAAGAGTGTGGGGGTTACGTAAGTCCTCCTCCCCATGTTTTTGGGTGAGTTTGAGGCTTTTTCCCAATTTACTGTCGTTATGCTGCCGAAATTTTGATAATTTCTAACATTTTCTTCTTGTTTTTCTTTTGTTTTGCAGTTAAAAATGGCTCCCCGACGTGCTCTTGGGAAACGTCCTCATGGCTCGAGCTCACGTGCTCCCTAGCCACCAGTTCCCCAACTTGACGAACATTGGTTTCGTTCAATAGAGGCACAAGCTCGGTTTCCGTGGTTCGATAACAAAAGCATAAAATCCGGGCGTCGGGTTAACTTGGAACAATTGGACTGGTTCGATGTAAGAGCGGCTTTTGGCAGGCTTGGTTGGTTGCCTGTCATTTCTTACACAGATACCACCCGTCCCAATCTAGTTAAGCATTTCTTTGCTAACCTGGAGCTACACGGAGACGTTAACGATCCCAACCAAGGTAGGGATTTACGCATCTCTAGCTATGTCCGGGGTGTCCCCATTTCATTCAACACCCACCAGCTGGCCGACCTTCTAGGGGTTCCAAATGATGGAGACCTAGTATATTGCCCTCCCAAAGCGAAGGGCTATCTGACTGAGGATCTGCGCCGAGAGATAGCGGATCAGATACTAAACCCTGGAGCTCCCATGAAGGCGGCTAGCTTGAGACCTATACCTCGGGTCTACAGTTGCATCATTCAACACAACATCATGCTGGCCATTATAGTGAGTTATCCCAGCTCACTCAGTACATTACTTATTGCGTCTGCACTGGGGAGGGGGTCTCTCTCCCATACCTCATCATTAGGACCATGCATCAGGCGACCTTGGCCGATCAGGCCAGTAACCTTCCCTACAGTCGTCTCATTACCTTCCTCCTACGTTGCCTGGGCGTGAGCATGAGAGGCGAGGTGACCGTTGAGGACACTATGACCTCCGACATAGACTGGGATGCAATTCAGAGGATGCAGATGGTTAATCTGCCAGTTAGCGATGACGAGTTGGAGGCTCACCCTCGCCCACTTGGGAGGGTAGTAGCCGCGACGGTAGCAGCAGCAGCAGCCAATGCGGCCTATGCAGCCGAGCTCGGGCGTGATGATGACGAGGATAGAGCCGAGGGTGTACCAGCGCCAGCTCCACAGCCTACATCTGTAGCACCACCATCTTCTTCTACAGCTGGACTGTCTCATTCTTCCCCAGACCCGGTGTTGAGTATGTTCACTGAGATCAGGGACACCCAGAGGGTCATCCTAGAGTCTCAACGAGAGATGGGTCAGGAGTTGGGACGTCTGGCTCGTAGCCTACGGGTGACTCAAGACCAGGTGCATTGGCTTAGGGTCGCTTACGAGCGAGATTATGATATAGCAGACCCTATTCCTCCTAGGCCCCCCACCCCATGATTGTCCCTTTTATTTCTCTTCTACATATGACTGTTTATATAATAGGGTAACTGTCCGGTTTGTGGACTGTACCCTGTAGCACTATTTCATTTGATACTCATTTTCTTGTTTAATGAAAATTTATGTTTCACCTAACTAGTGTATGTGCACATGTTAAGTTTCATATTTAGAATAGTACATTATTCTCTTTCTTAATCAGTCTCAGGTATCAAAAAATGCATAGGGTGTGTTTGTATTAAGATTTTTAAATTTTCCTAACTCAGTTCATCAACTTAGTTAAGTGTAATATGGTTTGTGGAACAGAGCCCGAGCGCTCTGATACCAAGTTGTCACACCCCAATTCTGATCCAACCAGAATGGTGTGAGTGAACCATCATTGAACCAATGGTTCATACCAGGATCTCGAATAGGTCGTGTCTACTCATACAAACCATCACACAAAACCACAATCAGAATATAAATATACAGTGGAAGACTTTAAATAGAATGAACTGAGTATCTATTGATAATTTAAATAAATATCCAATTATCCAAATTCAAACACATAAAATAATATCCGTACATCCATTTAATCCAACCAAAAATAACTGAAATAAATAAATAAAATCCAATCAAAGGTACACGCAGAAAGGGCACTCGCATGAAGCGTCGCGCTCGTCCTCTCCTGCTTGCACATCCAGAGCAGCTACACCTCCATACGCTGGAGCATTCATGTAGTCATCCACCGTGTAACCTGCGTCAGCATCTAAAAACAATGTATATACAAAAGGGTGAGCTCACAACTTAGCTCAGTAAGACAATCAGACAATTTCACAATATTATGCATGAGTAACAATCATTTTATGCTGTGGTCTGGTTTTAAGTTTGCAATGTGCTATAGAAAGGTTTGGTGGCCCCCGCACCTCTATACACGAGTGTGTGGCACCTCATGGATCACACCCCCATTGGCCCATATGCACCCATCATGGAATAGAGATAGAGCTAAGATACCCCCGTACCGCCCTGATGCTCTACCCATACCAGTACCTAAGCCCCTACTGGCCAGGGCTCGCAAACTGGGCTCGCAACTAACCAATCCTATATGTCATTAATGTATGCTCTATCCCAGCACAGCCGTCTACGGCATAGAGATAGAGCTAAGGCATTCCCACACCTCCCCTGATGCCCAATCCGCAACTAACCCACTAGGATAGAACAATACGCAGGTAGACCCTATCCCAACATAACTCCCTACGGCATAGAGATAGAGCTAAAGCATTGTGGAAAAGCCAGCGTCGACCCAGAGACCACAGTGCCACATAACCATGGCCAGGCCAACATCAATATCGGAGACCACCGTACCACGACCTTCCCCTGATGCCCCATCTGTACCAAACATGTCAAGACAGAATACTACAAAAGGTGCTAGTGTGAGGAGCGATCCCAGGCCCATGCCCCACTCCACACACTAACGAAAACAATCACATGCTTAACAATCACATCCTAACAATGCATGAACAGTAATAATAACTGAAATTAAAAGATGGCATGTGAATATGCACAAACATCACATCATAGATATTCAGGTGATTAACAACAACTTACTGTCCATTAATTATTAGGTTTAGGTCAGATTCCCTTACCTGACGCTCGTTCGATAACTTACTCCACGTCGCAAGATCCAAACGATATGTCACAAGGTCCTACAACATTATTAGGGTTTCATTAGAATATATTGCTTAGGGTTTCATGTTGGTCGGAAAACAACAAAGATTACAAAATACCCTCACAGAGCTGACCGGTGGCATGTACCGGTCGCAACTCTGTGGGAAAGACTGGCGACCGGTATAGTCAGCCGGTCCCCATAGACCAGCCTCCCGAGGGATACCGGTGGCAACATATCGGTCGCACTATGTGCAACCGGTATAGTCGATCGGTATGTCTTCTGAAGGCCATCCATGGGTTTTTCGACTGCCGACGATCATCCTCCATAGATTTCCCAGCTTTCTCCTATCCATTATAAGTCCAAACTTGGAGTTAGAGTTATCCCCAACTCATTCAAGTCTTATTTCGATGAATATCATCTCGGAACTCGAATCTAGGGTTTGACGGCAACTTAGGGTTTTAAGGTCCAGTTTAGGGTTTTAGATCAATACCTACTTGCATGGTATTGATCCCCCCACACAACTAACTTAGGGTCATAGGGTACGAGAATGGTTAAAACACTTACCGTCGACTGGCGTAGAGTGAGCCTCGTCGAACGGTAATGGCAGCACCTTCTTTTTCTTCCTAGCTCCTTCTCCTTTCCAAGCTCCTTCTCTTCTCTAGGGTTTGTGAGAGACAATGGAAATGATTTGAGAAGGTTTAAGGGCGTATTTATAGGCTAAAAGTAGGGTTTAGTAACCCTTCTAGGATTCAAAATCAGGAAAGTGGGACCCGCAGAGACCAATTTCCAGATCCCCGCACTTAGCTGCGCAGACCATACCAGTCGACCAGTACCAAGACCGGTACCATCGACTGGTCAACATAAAATGATAACTATTTGGTCGTCTTTGGTCCGATTTCATATCTATTTGTCATCCGCTCGTCCCGTCTGGCCTGGTGATGATCGAAAGACCTGTTACGACATAAAACCCAGGTTTAGACCGGGTTTACGGAGTGCGGGTCTTACACTAGCTCTATCTCTACTCAAGTCTTGCCCACTGACATCAACGTATCTCCATTACTTTAGTAGAACTATTACATCGTAGGGCATCAGGGGAGGTGGTCTCAGACCGTGTGATCTCTGACTTTGTCAGGGGGCCTTAGCTCTATCTCTTTGGACGTATTGAGGGATGCTGGGGTGAGGCCTAGGATATACTGTTTGGCATTAGGATTGGTTAGTTGCAAGCCCAGTTGGCAAGCCCTCGCCAATAAGGGCTTACATGTTGGTATGGGTAGGGAATCAGGGAAAGTATTGGCGGTGTTTGATCTGGACACCTTAGCTCTATCTCTATTCCATGGTGGGTGCATGTGGGACGAGAATGGTGTTTGATCCATTGGGCGGATTCACACACTCGTGCATAGAGGTGTGGCGGCCACCAAACCTTTCTATAGCACATTGCAAACTTATAAACCAGACCAATGATATGAATTGAATGCATGCATATGTTTATTGCATTGTTTTGTTTGCTCATTGAGCCGTGATGTATGCTCACCCTTTTGACGTCGAATATCTTTAGTTGATGATGCAGGTCCTATTGTTGAAGAATATATGAATGCGCCGACGTATGGATACGTTGCTGTGATGGATGTGAAGTTGAAGAAGATGCACATGATTCATCATGCGAGTGCAACCAATGTGTTTTTGTTTAAGTTTAGTTATAATTTGAACATCGGATATGTAATTGATTATTTATTTTTATGCTTTGTGGTTTGGAGATAAATGGATTAAATACTTATTTATCACTGTTAGACTCTCAGTTCATTATCTGTAAGACTTTCGCTTATTTTTTTATTACCTCTTATTATTAATGTGGAATGTGTTTGGTTTGATATGGTGGGTATGACCTATGCGAGATCCTAGGTGAACCGTTGGTTTATTGGCGGTTCATCACACCATTCTGGTTAAACCAAAATTAGGGTGTGACAACTTGGTATCAAAGCATCTCAGGTTCTACCCTTGACCTAACTATTTTCACATGAGTCATGGACTGAGTTAGGATAAAATTTAAAAATTGTAATAAGAACACTCTATAAGCCCCTGTGTTGTATGAGATATAAACTAAGAAAAAAAAAATAATGTACATACGTAAATGAAAAAACCAGTTTTATATATGTCACACCGTAATTCTGCTCCAACCAGAATGGTGTGATGAACCGTCAATAAACCAACGGTTCAACTAGGATCTCACAATAGGCTATCCCACATATGATAAACCAAAACACATTTCACAATAATCAGAGATAATAAAATAAATAGCGGAAGTCTTACAGATAAGGAACTGAGAATCTAACTGTGATAACCATGAATAAATATCAAATTATTGTTAAATCAACTAAGACATAATTAAATAAATATCAATTACATGTCTTTAATAAAATCTAAACAAAATCTAATCGAATACGCATGAGTTGCACTCGCATGAGGAGTCATGCATATCCACTAAATCTTCAGCTTCCATTGTCGCCACATGCCCGAACACAGGAGCGTTCATATAATCTTCAACGATGGTACCTGCATCATCAACTAAAAGTATTCGAATTCGAAAGGGTGAGCACACATCACGGCTCAGTGAGCAAACAAAACAATGCAACAATACATATGCATGCAATCAATTCATATCTTTGGTCTGGTTTAAAGTTTGCAATGTGCTATAGAAAGGATAGGTGGCCGCTGCACCTCTATACACGGGTGTGTGGAAACGCCCAATGAAAACGGCACTGTCGCCCCACATGCACCCACCATGGACAATATACACCCCATGAAAATGGCATGGCTGTGCCGGTTGCCCATACCAACACGTAAACCCCTGTTGGTGAGGGCTTGCAAACTGGGCTCGCAACTAACCAACCCTAATGTCAAACAATGTATCCAAGGCCTCACCCCAGCATCCCTCAATACATCCATAGAGATAGAGCTAGGGTCTAGTGACCAGGCTGAACCACAATGCCATGTCCCCCCTGATGCCCTACGACATATTAGTTTCGCTAAGATAATGGCGATACGACGATGTTAGTGGACAAGACTTGAGTATATATAGAGCTAGAGACTGGTGACCAGGCTGAACCATAATGTCACGTCCTCCCACTGATGCTCCACTCGCATCAAGCACACTAACACTTGCTTACTGGACATGACTTGAATAGACCATGGCACAATATACCCCGATGAGAACGACATCGAAGTACCGATTGATACCATCCTTACCCGCACCATGTACACCAGTCAAACATAAACATTCACATGCCTATTCCTACCATCATCAACATCATCATGTTATAATCAATAAATTTAAATATGCATGAACAGTAATAACAAAAATATTGGATGACATGTTGAATGCACATTACAAGCATACACACATATCACAATCATGGTATTGGACTCAAGAAGTAAAAACAGTTTGTTATTAACCTATTAGTTTTGGTCTTGTTCCCTCACCTTTGCTTATTTGTAGATCCTCTTTCAAGCGTTAAGAATCACTTTTAGATCAATATTATATTGCTAGAAGACCTAACAAAGCCGATAGAATTTAATTAGAATTTATTCTAATTTTTTTACAGCTTGCTGTTAACTAGGGGTCGATGCCTAGGGTCGGAGGTTCCATCGACCCTAGGTGCTACCCTTCCTTTCCTGAACTTCCCGGATGCTGGGGGTCGATCCTAGGGTTGGAGGTTCCATCGACCCTAGGTGCGACCCCCCATGGTTTGAGTCAAAAATATCAAATTCCGTCCATTCATTCATGTTTGGGGTCCTAAGGCTTGCTTCTATAATCCATTCCATACATGTTCTATGGTTTAGAACTATTCTTTATTCACCTACATGGTTTCAATGATCTCCTCCATGGTTTCCATTGAAACTTAACCATGGAGGGGTGATTTGGGTTTCTTCTAAGTCATACCCTCTTCATAAACCATTCTAAGGTCTTAAATAAATCATGGGGAATGTATTCATGCCTTAGGTTTGCTGAGATTCGGAGTTTCCTCTGAATTTCCTCCTCCTTGGTCTTCTTCTTCAATTCTCTTTGTCTTCTCCTTCTCTTCCTTCTCTTCTCTTTCTTTCAATCCAATTAGGGTTGTAAAAGGAGTGAAAGAGGCTTAGGGACGTCCTATTTATAGAGTTAAACCTCCCAAAATAAGTCCCATTAAGTTTAGGAAAGGTTCCAATTGAAATTAGGAAAGTTTCCTAATTTTCGGTTCGTGCTGTTTTTCCCGATTACCGGGGGTCGATGGGGGGGTGATGGGGGGGTCGGACAATTCATAGACCCCCTGCGACCCCTGGTCATGGGTCGATTGGGGGGGCGATGGGGGGGTCGGACCTCCCTATTAAAACCTGCGACCCTACCCTCATTTTGATAATTTTTGAGTAAATTTTCATATTGGGTCTTAGTTTTTCTTCACACACTTGGTCCACTTGGCTCGACCATGATATGTCCCGACACAAAATATAAGGTTAGGCCGGGTTCGTGGCGTGCGGGACTTACAACTCCACCGCCCTTAAAAGAAATTTCGTCCTCGAAATTTGAAAGTCGTAAGATCCATACTTTCAAATTTCGAGGACGAAATTTCTTTTAAGGGTGGTGGAGTTGTAAGACCCGCACGCCACGAACCCGGACTAACCTTATATTTTGTGTCGGGACCCGTCTACATATCATGGTCGAGCCAAGTGGACCAAGTGTGTGAAGAAAAACCAAGACCCAATATAAAAATTTACTCAAAAACAGTCAAAATGAGGGTAGGGTCGCAGGTTTTAACAGGCAGATCCGACCCCCATCGACCCCCCCATCGACCCGTGACTAGGGGTCGTAGGGGGTCTATGAATTGTCCGACCCCCCCATCGACCCCCCCATCGACCCCCAGTAATCGGGAAAAACAGCACGAACCAAAAATTAGGAAACTTTCCTAATTTTAATTAGAACCTTTCCTAAACTCAATGGGACTTATTTTGGGAGGTTTTACACTATAAATAGGACGTCCCTAAGCCTATTTCACTCCTTTTACAACCCTAATTGGATTGAAAGAAAGAGAAGAGAAGGAAGAGAAGGAGAAGAGAAAGAGAATTGAAGAAGAAGACCAAGTAAGAGGAAATTCAGAGGAAACTCCGAATCTCAGCAAACCTAAGGTATGAATACATTTCCCAAGATTTATTTAAGACCTTAGAATGGTTTATGAAGAGGGTATGACTTAGAAGAAACCCAAATCACCCATCCATGGATAGGTTTCAATGGAAACCATGGAGGAGATCATTGAAACCATGTAGGTGAATAAAGAATAGTTCTAAACCATAGAACATGTATGGAATGGATTAAAGAAGCAAGCCATAGGACCCCAAACATGAATGAATGGACGAAATTTGATATTTTCGACTCAAACCATGGGGGGTCGCACCTAAGGTCGATGGAACCTCCGACCCTAGCATCGACCCCCAGCATCCAGGAAGTTCAGGAAAGGAGGGGTAGCACCTAGGGTCGATGGAACCTCCAACCCTAGGCATCGACCCCCAGTTAACAACAAGCTGTAAAAAAATTAGAATAAATTCTAATTAAATTCTATCGACTTTATTAGGTTTTCTAGAAATATAATATTGATCTAAAAGTGATTCTTAAGGCTTGAAAGAGGATCTACAAACAAGCAAAAGTGAGGGAACAAGACCTAAACTAATTGGTTAATAACAAACTGTTTTTACTTCTTGAGTCCATACCATGATTGTGATATGCGTGTATGCTTGTAATGCGCATTCAACATGTTATCCAATATTTTTGTTATTACTGTTCATGCATATTTAAATTTATTGATTATAAATGATGATGTTGATGATGGTAGGAATAGGCATGTGAATGTTTGTGTTTGGCTGGTGTACATGGTGCGGGTAAGGATGGTATCAATCGGTACTTCGATGCTGTTTTCATTGGGGTATATTGTGCCATGGTCTATTCAAGTCATGTCCACTAAGCAAGTGTTAGTGTGCTTAATGTGAGTGGAGCATCAGGGGGAGGACGTGACATTGTGGTTCAGCCTGGTCACCAGACTCTAGCTCTATCTCTACTCAAGTCTTGTCCACTAACATCGTCGTATCGCCATTACCTTAGCGGAACTAATATGTCGTAGGGCATCACGGGGGGGACGTGGCATTGTGGTTCAGCCTGGTCACCAGACCCTTGCTCTATCTCTATGGATGTATTGAGGGACGCTGGGGTGAGGCCTTGGATACATTGTTTGACATTAGGGTTGGTTAGTTGCGAGCCCAGTTTGTAAGCCCTCACCAACTGGGGCTTACGTGTTGGTATGGGCGACCGGTAAAGCCTTGCCGTTTTCATGGGGTGTATATTGTCCATGGTGGGTGCAACTGGGGTGATAGTGCCATTTTCATTGGGCGATTCCACATACTCATGTATAGAGATGCGACGGCCACCTATCCTTTCTATAGCACATTGCAAACTTTTAACCAGACCAAAGATATGAATTGATTGCATGCATATGTATTGTTGCATTGTTTTGTTTGCTCACTGAGCCGTGATGTGTGCTCACCCTTTCGAATTCGAATACTTTTAGTTGATGATGCAGGTACCACCGTTGAAGATTATATGAACGCTCCTATGTTCGGGCATGTGGCAACAATGGAAGCTGAAGATTTAGTGGATATGCATGACTCCTCATGCGTATTCGATTAAATTTTGTTTAGATTTTATTAAAGACATGTAATTGATATTTATTTAATTATGTCTCAGTTGATTTAACAATAATTTGATATTTATTCATGGTTATCACAGTTAGATTCTTAGTTCATTATCTGTAAGACTTCCGCTATTTATTTTATTATCTCTGATTAATGTGGAATGTGTTTTGGTTTATCATATGTGGGATAGCCTATTGTGAGATCCTGGTTGAAACGTTGGTTTATTGACGATTCATCACACCATTCTGATTGGAGCAGAATTGGGGTGTGACAACTTGGTATCAGAGCTCTCGTAGGCCTTACCCATTAAACCTGAATACTACCACTGGAGTTCATGAACTGGGTTAGGATAAATTAAAAGCTTTAATACCAACACACCATAAGCACCTGTGTTGGTTGAGACAGAACTTAACAAGACAATAATGTACATATAAAAGGTGGAACCATATATATACAATCAAACAGAAAGATAAGACCAAAATTTATCCTGATAAACAAATAATATAGGGTATTACCTATAAGTCGGGCAGTTATCTAGGAATACAAAGGATATAGTACAGTAAGAAGAAGGAAGCATCTATAAAGCAGAAAAATTGAATGCCGAGTTGGTACTGACAAGATGTGAAACTCGACGTATGACAAAGGAAGGAGAAAATGGCTAGTAATGCCTAATTCCCTGCAAAGGTAAAGGGAAAGGTCTCGGGTTAAATCCAAACGGAGATAAGAGAATAATGGCCACAAATTAAGAATAAGAGCAACTATAAAGAAGCTAAAGCTATACTCCTGGGTGATGTGGAGACTCAGAGTGAGATCCATTACAAGCTGATCTATTGCCCACTAAGCAAGAAGAGGATGTTGCAACTTGACCCCACCACTATCTGGGTCGAGAATGGGTAATGAAAACTCATCTGAGTAGATGCTAAATAATGATAATTAGATTGGAGCAAATCAAAAGAGGTGAACAATTAGGCCACTCCAGCCAATAACCTGGACTACCAAGTACCTTAGCCACGGTTGTTATAAACTTGGTCTGACAAAATACAAGAGCAACAACAAAGAAAAATAGATAATGGCTTAGTAGAGAAGAAAAACACAAAATTTTGACATTATAACGACGTAAATTGGTCAAAAGCCTCACTTTTCACCCAAACACGTGGGCAGAAACTATCCTGTAAGACTCATACCGTTAGAAATGTTAGCTAATGGGATTCAATTTGAAGAAATTTTGAGAAACTCAAAAAATTTCGATAAATTAGGGCAAAAAAGAAAAATTTTGTTCTCGATAACCAACCAATGAAATTCAAATATTTTGAGGGCTTTCGTCCATTGACCCACCAAAAACAAAAGCCCCCAATAAAAATCAAATTTTTATGATTGGAAAAAGTTTAATTGGAAGAAAACGAGATATATGAGCAAAAACCTAGGTAAGGAAACCTAAACACATGAAAACGTAGAAGATATACCTGTAGAGGAGATATAGACGTCGAAACAAGAAGCACAAACCACCAACGGATCGGAGTTGCCACTGTAGCATCTTAGAGGGACGAGGCGAGTTGAAATGAAGGAGGAAGAATGGGAATGGACTCAGAATCAGAATTTAAAAATCTGATTTTTAGTCCGGGGGTCGGAGAATTCGACCAAGACCATCGACCACCCATATCGACCCCCGCATCGACCCTCGGCTCTTGGGAACCTGACAGAGAACCAGGGGTCATACCCTGGGTCGGACATACTCCCACCACCCCATCGACCCCCGGCTCTCGGGAAAAATGGATGATTTCCCAGGGACGGATACTGAGGGTCGGGATACCCATCGACCCCCACCATCGACCCTGCATAGAAAAGATAGTATTTTTCACTGAATGATCTGAAAATTTTGAAAATACCATTGGTTAGCGTTTCCAAATATGAGAATAAAGTATATAATGATTGCCTCACGTGTTCTATGACTTTTCAGACACTACACCACCAGAATAGGAAATGGCTGGGCGAAGAGGGAACAGACGAGGACGTAATCAAATCCCACCACCACCACCGGTAGATGAAACCAGTCATGAAATTCTTGAAGTACCAGAGAATCCAAACGTGGCACCGTCAGGAGATAATGGTTAGGCAAATCCAAAAAACTTGCCAGCCCCACCTATAGATTTAGTTACAGTCGTAATGAACTTGGCACAACAACTGCAACAAATACAACAGGTGCAAACTAATATGCAAGCTGCCATAGGCGTGGTTTTTCCAGCTGCACATACGACACAGATGCCAGCAGGACAGGCAAGCACAATACCAGGGGAAATAATGCAGTACCCCATCCATCTCAAACACCAGTCATGCAAGCTCTAGTGCAAAACCCTGAGATAGCTCAAGGTGGTTATCAGTACCAACCACCTATGTATGGGGCCTATGCTCCGTATCAGCTGGACCGCTCCAGACTAGTTGGGCATTTTCTTAAGATGAAGCCCAAAGAATTCAATGGTAAGCCAGCAGATCCTTTGTGGCCGGCACACTGGATTGATGAAATGGAAAGAAATTTTATGATGATGACCGTAAATGAGGAGGAGAAAGTGTTGTGTGCCACATTTATGCTCAAGAGCGATGCACACCATTAGTGGAAGTCTACCAAGACATATCTATTAATCAAACATGCCCACTTGACCTGGGATATATACAAAGAGGCATTCTTTGAGAAATACTTCCCTAGAAGTTTCAGAGATTCTATGGAGAGAGAGTTCCTGAGTTTATATTAGGGGCAGATGACTGTCGACGCATATCAACAGCATTATGAGGAGCTTTTTTTTCTTTGCACCAATCAGTATGCAAGAGGAGGATACGAAAACCCGAAGGTTCGTCATGGGACTTAGGGGAAGCATACGCGAACATATTTTGGGACTGGAGGAGAAAATCTACAATGAAGCTGTACAAATTGCTTGAGTGATAGAGTCGAGCCAGAAAGAGAGCTATTTTACTCAAAATAGGAGAATCAAAAGGCCAAATGAAAATTTTTACAACGGAGGGAACACCAAGGTATTCCAACCCTTCCGTACCCAGGGTTTTAATGCTGCAACCAAAACCATTTCAGCAACCCCACGACAACCAAAGCAAAATGGTGAGGGGATCAGATGTTTTAACTGCAACCAAGTAGGGCATGTCTCAAGAGTGTGTACTAAGCCTGGAAAACAACTACAGCAAGGAAGAGTTTACGCTGTTTCAGCCAAGGATGCTGCCACATCGTCTGATGTGGTCACAGGTATGATCTGAACCTGTCATTTTATGTTACATTGTATGAGCATGTAGACTAAATTAAAACAAATCACAGGTATTGTACCTAGTAATGGCATTCTTGCCAGAGTGCTCTTTGATTATGGAGTTACTAATCCTTTTATATCTGTGTCATTTGGAAAGAAACTAAATATACCCCTTAAATCTGTAGATTACAAACTGCTTATATGATTGCCGATGGGAATTATGAAGTCCAAGGAAGGACCCAGTATAAATGCTACCATATGTTTCACAGCAATTGATTCAGATTTGGAAGGAGAGTAACATATAATAGAAACTCGTAATGATCCAATTAAGCGAGAATTTATGGATGAACTTATGGAGCAATGGTTCATCGGTTGCGCTTGTGGCATTAAAGATCATCTTTGAATTGATGGATGAAGTAGAAGTAGTAATTTTGTTAGGTCTGTATATAGGAACGGTGTAAGCAGAATTAAAAAAGGAAAACCAAACCCTGACTTTTGTTTTGAGAATGGAATTGTAGTATCGTGAACTATGTCAATGATTTTCCACTGACTCCCAAATCGGTTGACATGGTTGGGTGATTGTTGATCGCCTTATGAAGATAGCTCAGTCCATTGCTATACGACCTCGGTATGCTTTGGAGCGGCTAACTAAGCTACATGTGGATAATATTTTCAGATTGAATGGTATGCATGAGAGCTTAGTGTCGGTCAGAGGCTTATGCCTTATCTAGAAGTTTTGGGAGGATCTACATAAAATAATGGGGACAAAGTTGAAGTTTAGTGTCACACCCTAATTCCGCACTATTCAGAATGGTGTGATGAACCGCTACTAAACCAACGGTTCAACCAGGATCTCAAGTAGGCTATATCCGTGTTATCTAAACTCCATACATCCATAATCATAATCAGAGTAAATACACAATAGCGGAAGTCTTATAATAAAATGAACTGAGAATCTATGTGATATTAAAATTTAAATAGAAAATTATTCCGTGTCAACTGAGATATAAATATTTAAATACCAAATATATGTTTTTAATAAATCCAAATAACTAGACCAAAAATCTAATCGAATACACATGAGTTGAACTCACAAGAGATGTCATGTGTATCCACTTCATCTTCAGCTACCATCGCTGCAACGTTCCCGTACTCTGAAGCATTTACATAGTCTTCAACGGTAAAACCTGGATCATCAACTAAAAATATTCGATGTCGAGGGGTGAGCACACATCATGGCTCAGTGAGCAAACAAAACAATGCAACAATACATATGCATGCAATCAATTTATATCTTTGGTCTGGTTTATAGTTTACACTGTGCTAGAGAAAGGACAGGTGGCCGCCGCACCTCTATACACGAATGTGTGAAAACGCCCAATGAAAACGGCACCGTCGCACCACAAGCACCCAGAATGACACAATATACACCCCATGAAGAACGGTCATGGCTGTACCCGGTTGATACTATACCAACAAATAAACCCCTGCTGGCTAGGGTTGCAAACTGGGCTCGCAACTAACCAATCCTAATGCCAAAAAGTGTATCCAAGGCCTCACCCCAGCATCCCTCAGAACATCCATAGAGATAGAGCTAAGGCCCCTTGGTAGAGTTAGAGACTACAAGGACCGAGACCACCTTCCCTGATACTCTACGACATAATAGTTCTCCTAAGGTAATGGCGATACGATGACATCAATGGACATGACTTGAGTAGACAATGGCATAATATACACCCCATGAAGAACGGTCATGGCTGTACCGGTTGATACCATTCCTACCCGCACCATATACACTGGCCAAACATAAACATTCACATGCCTATTCCTATCATCATCATCATCATCATCATGTTAGAACAGTGAAATAAATATGCATGAACAAATAATAGAAATATTGGATGACATGTTGAATGCACAGACAAGCATACACGCATAGAATCAATATGGCATTGGACTAAGAAATAAAATAGTTTATTATTAACCAGTTAGTTTAGGTCTTGTTCCCTCACCTTAGCTTGCTAATAGATACCTTTCCAAGCTTTAGAATCACCTTTACAATGTTACTATATTGCTAGAAGACCTAACAAAGTCGATAGAATTTAATTAGAATTTATTTTGAATTTTAAAACCATTCTATTAACTGATGGTCGGAGGTAGGGTCGGAGTCATGATCGACCCTGGGTGCGACCCTCCCCAATCTGGACTTTCCGAACACTGAGGGTGGATCCTCAGGATCACCTAGGGTCGGATGGTCATCGACCCTCTGGGCGACCCTCGGTGGATCTTGGTCAATTTCCCTCCTTTTAGTCCATTCTTTGTGTTTGGGGTCCTATGGTTTTCCCCCACAGTCCATTCAATATTCATTCCGTGGTCTAGAACCATGAATCATCCACCTATATAGTTTTCACGTATTCTCCCATGGTTTTCTATAAAAACCTAACCATGGATTGATGGTTTGGCTTCTCTGAGATTATACCCTCATCATTACTTAACCTAAGGTCTGTAGAAACTCATGGGATTAGTATCCATACCTGAGAAGAATACTCCTTCTCTGCAACTCTTCTCATTTTGGCTAAATTCTATTCCTTGCTTCTCTTCTACTTCTTTTCCTTCTCTTCTCTTTCTCTCAATTCAATTAAGGTTGTAAAAGGAGTGAAAGAGGCTTAGGAACATCCTTTAAATAGAGTAGGAACATCCTAAAATAAGTCCCTTTGAGATTAAGAAAGAATCCAAATAAAAAATTAGGAAATTTCCTAATTTTAGTTTCAACGGCAACTGAGGGTCGATGGGAGGGTCGATGATCCTGTCGACCATAGGTTTCTAAGTTGTCCGACCCTCCCTTCAAAACTGAGGGTCTGAATTTTTGTCTTGGGGGGTCCGACCCTCCTTGGCTGGGTATGCGATCCTTCCCCTAATTTAAGTGTTTTTGGGTCGATTTAATACCTGGGATCTCGATCTCTTTCACGCCCTTGGTCCATTTGACTCGACCATGATGGGTAAACCTGGTTTAAGGTGATAAGACCGGGTTAGATTGACACGGGTCTTACAACTCCCCCCTACTTATAAAAATTTTGTCCTCGAAATTGTACGTACCTTCTGAATCAAATGAGTGAGGGTATTGCTTTCGCATAGCATTTTCTTCTTCCCATGTAACTTCTTCCATGTCTCTACTTTTCCATGTGACCTTAACATAATAGATATCTTGATTGCGCAGACGTTGAACCTTTCGACTGGTGATTTTTGTTGATGTTACTTCAAATGTCAAATCATCAGTCAATTCCGGTAAATCCACTATCAAAACATGCGTTGGATCCTTGACATACTTCTTCAAAAGGGAAATGTGAAATACGTTATGCACACTTGACATAGATGGTGGTAGTGCTAACTGATAAGCCACTTTCCCACGCTTAGCTAGAATCTCATATGGCCCAACATATCTTGGACTTAGTTTCCCTTTCTGTCCGAACCTTTTCAATCCTCGCATAGGCGATACCTTCAAAAATACTTTATCACCTACAGCGAACTCCAGATCTCTGCGTCGAGTATCTGCATATTGCTTCTGATGGTTCTGAGCTATTCTCACTCTTTCCTTGATAATGTCGACCACTCGACAAGTCTCTTCAACAAATTCCGGTCCAACAATACTACGTTCTCCAACTTCATTCCAAAACAACGGAGTTCGACACTTCCTACCAAATAGTGCCTCATAAGGTGACATATTTATAGTAGCCTGATAGCTATTGTTATAAGCGAACTCGATCAGTGGTAACCTTTCATCCCATGATCCTTTGAAATCAATTACACATTCTCGTAGCATATCTTCTAGAATCTGGATTGTACGCTCTGACTGTCCGTCTGTCTGTGGGTGGAATGAACTACTGAACTTCAATGTTGTACCCATAGCCTTTTGCAATCCTTCCCAAAACTTGGAAGTGAATCATGGGTCTCTATCGGATACAATGCTCTCTGGTACACCGTGTAATCGAACGATATTATCCACATACAGCTTTGCTAACCTTTCTAGAGTATACTGAGGTCGTATAGGTATGAAGCGAGCAGTTTTAGTTAGACGGTCCACAATCACCCAAACTACGTTAACTTCTATAGTGATGCAGTCCCATTTCCATGCTGGCTCCGGTAATGGCTGTAACAATCCTGCGGGTCGTTGTCGTTCAGCCTTTACTTTCTGACAATTTAGGCATTGAGACACGAACTTAGCTACATCTGCTTTCATTCCTCTCCACCAATATAGTTTCTTTAGATCATGATACATTTTTGTACTCCCAAGATATATCGAATAAATGGTGGTATGGGCTTCTTTCATCAATCGGTGTCTAATGTCTACACTTTCTGTTTCGGGTACACATATTCTTCCTTTGTATTTCAGTACTTTCTCTTCGTCCAAGGTGAACTCAGGGTTAGTCCTACCTTTCTCGATATCTTCTTGTACTGTTCTCAGATAAGGATCTGATTTGATGGCTGTCTTCACTTCATCCATTATATCCGGTATAATCTTCATTACAGTGAACATATTTGAAAAATTATGAATAAACCATTGGTTGGCTGATTCATCCATTGAATCTATCACGTACTGCTCATTACCGTGAGTGAATACCATTCCGGTGGTACACATTGCTACAGTTGTACTAACCTCTCCATGTGATTTTATCATCGCCTTTTTACTTAATGCATCCGCTACTACATTCGCTTTTCTCAGATGATACTTGATATCGCAATCATAGTCTATCAATAGTTCCAGCCATCTTCTTTGTCTCATATTCAACTCCTTCTGATTAAATAAATAAGTAAGACTTTTATGGTCCGACTTAATCTGGAACTTCTCTCCGTATAGGTAATGTCTCCATATCTTGACAGCATGTACTACTGCCGCTAACTCCAAATCATGAGTGGGATAATTTTTCTCATGTGTCTTCAATTGTCTCGAGGCATAAGCAATTACTTGTTCTCCTTGCATAAGCACACATCCTAATCCTAGTCCTGACGCATCAGTGTATAAGGTAAATGTCTGTCCTGGAATAGGAATAGTCAAAATCGGGGCGGATATCAATCTGGTCTTCAATGTCTGGAAACTCTTCTCACATTTATCCGTCCATATAAAATTTTCACGTTTCTTAGTCAGACTGGTGAGAGGTACGGCAATCCAGGAATAGTCTTCCACAATTCTCCGATAATAACCAGCGAGACCTAGAAAACTTCTAATTTTTGAAATGCTCTTTGGTGCTTTCCACTTTACAGTACCCTCGATCTTGCTGGGGTCCACTTCGATTGTTTCAGCGGATACTACATGGCCTAGGAAGGCGACTTCACTTAGCCAAAACTCACACTTTGAAAATTTGGCATATAACTTCTCTTTCCTTAAACGCTGTAGGGCAGTGTTTAGGTTCTTGATATGGGTTTCTTTGTCCTTGGAATATACCAATATATCATCGATGAATACTATAACCGACGTATCCAACATGTCGTGGAAAACCCGGTTCATAAGTTCCATGAAAGTTGCTGGTGCGTTTGTCAATCAGAAAGACATGACCAAGAACTCATAATGTCTGTATCTGGTCCTGAAAGCTGTCTTAGGAATATCACCTTCTTTAATCTTCAACTGATGATAGCCTGATCGAAGATCGATCTTAGAAAATACCTTTGCTCCTTGCAACTGATCGAATAAGTCATAGATCCGAGGTAGTGGATATCTATTTTTTATTGTTAGTTTGTTCAGCTCCCGATAGTCGATACATTATCGAATGCTACCGTTCTTCTTCTTTAGGAATAATACCGGAGCTCCCCATGGTGATATACTGGGTCGAATATAACCCTTGTCCAGCAGTTCCTGTAGTTGCACTTTCAATTCCTTTAGTTCCGTAGGAGCCATTCTATAAGGTGCTTTTGATACTGGTGCGGCTCCCGGTATAAGATCTATTACAAACTCTGTGGCTCGGTCAGGTGGTAATCCTGGTAATTCTTCAGATAATAAGTCGGGATAGTCTCGCAGGACATCAATATCTTCCATTCATGGTGCTTCCTTGGTCAGGTCGACCGCCGATACCAGATACTCGACTGTCCCCTTTTCAAGGCACTTCTTAGTTTCCAGTATTGAGAGTATAAGCTTGCGTTTACGGAGAAGTTTGGTTCCCGAAAAACTGAATTCTGCTCCTTCTTTGTCTTTGAATGTTAGCTTCTTTTCGGTGCATAATAGGTTTGCAGAATGTCGAGCTAACCAGTCCATCCCCAAGATGACGTCAAAGTCTGCCATCTCAAGTTGTATCAAAGTTGCATCTAAGGTTTTCTCGCCAATGAGAACTGGACATGGTCCATAACCTTTCTATAATTCCACTTCTAACCCCATCGGTGACTGTACAAGTAATTTGTAGTCTAATGTTCTGATGGGTAAATTTAGCTTTTTTCTGAATGACACAGATATAAAGGAATGAGTAGCTCCTGAATCAAAGAGTACTCTGGCGGGTACGCCATTTATAGGTACGATACCTGTGATTTATTTACTTAGTCTACATGCTCACACAACATAATTGAAATTTAAAAGGTTCCAGTCATACCTGTGACCACATCGTGCAATGCGGCAGCATCCTCTGATGTCACAGCATATACTCGTCCTTGATGTAATTGCTTCTTGGGCTTAGGGTACTCCCTTGCCATATGTCCTGTTTGGCTGCAGTTAAAACATCTTGGACCTTCAGGATTTGGCTTTGGTTGCTGTTGATTTATTGGGGTAGTCTTGGATGCAGCAGTAAAGCCTTGAGCACGGAAGGATTTAAATGACTTGTTGTTCCCTCCGTTGTAAGTATTTCCAGCTGGCCTTTTCATACCTCTGTTCTGGGTAAAATAACTCTCCTTCTGGCTCGATTCTATAACTCGAGCAATTTGGACAGCTTCATTATATATCTTCTTTTCCAATCCCAGAACGTGCTCTCTGATACTTCCTCTAAGTCCCGTGACAAACCTACGGGTCTTAGTGTCTTCTTCTTGCATACTGAGTGGTGCAAAGAAAAACAGCTCTTCGTAACGCTGTTGATATGCATTCACTGACATCTACCCCTGATATAAACTCAGGAACTCCTTCTCCATAGAATCTCTGAAGCTTCGTGGAAAATACTTCTCAAAGAAAGCTTCTTTACAAATAGCCCAAGTCAATAGGGCGTGCTTGGTCAATAGATAGGCCCGGGTAGATTTCCACCAATGGTGTGCATCGCCTTTGAGCATGAAGGTGGCACATAAGACCTTTTCTTCTTCTGTAATAGTCATCATAAGAAAGTTTCTCTCCATCTCGTCGATCCAGTGTGCTGGCCATAACTGATCAGACGGTTTACCGTTAAATTCCCTGAGCTTCATCTTCAAAAATCTCTCAACCAGTCGAGAGTGATCCATCTGATTTTGGGGGTATGCCCCAAACATAGGTTGTGGATATTGATAATTAACCTCGGCTGCTTCCAGACCTGGTACTGGAATCTATGCAGCTGGTGGTTGAGGTGTTTGAGGTGCTGGGTGGTTACCCACCGGTGCTGCACTGGGTTGTCCCGTCTGCATAGGTGTAGCATGAGTGGCTTGAAACATGATTCCCATTGCAACTTGCATTTGAGCCTGTGCGTGTTGCATCTGTTGCAGTTGCTGTGCCAAATTCATTACCATGGTTGCTAACTCAGGTGGTGGAGGTGGCAAATTTGTAGGATTTTCCTGATCTGGATTTCCCGGTACATATATATTCTCTTGGCCCGTTTCCTCCATAGGTGGAGGTGGTGGAACTGCATTCTGGCTCTGTCTGGTTACTCTACGTCCAGACATAATTTCTTCTGAGGTTGGTGGTTTTCAACTAGGTGAGAAAATCATTGACACTTCATGTAGGCACGCTAAGCGATGTAAAATTTCAGATTCCAGCTCATTTTATAAAAATTTTACGGTCTTTCTTATGTAGGGTCGATGGTGAGGGTCGATCGTAGGTCCGACCCTTAGTATCAGACCCTGGGAATGACCTGTTCTTCTCGAGAGCTGAGGGTCGATGTGAGGGTCGATGGGTGTTCGACCCTGGGTTTTTTGTCAGATTCCCGAGAGCCTTGGGTCGATAGGAGGGTCGATCCGAGGGTCGATGGTTTTGGTCGAATTGTCCGACCCTCAGACCAAAAATCAGACTTTTAAAATCCGATTCTGGGTTCATTCTTTGTTATTTCCCTCCCGTTTCGACTCGTCTCTCTCCTCTGAGTTGCTACAGTGCCACTCCACTATTTTGGTTAGTTTGGATCCGGGTTTCGACGTCCACATCATCCCTACAGGTATGTTCTCTCATTTTCCCCTGTTTATAGGTTTTCTTTTCTAGGTTTTTGTCCATTTAACTTGTATTTTTCAAATTAAACTTTTTCCAATCGTAAAAATTTGATTTTTATTGGGGGATTTTGTTATTGGTGTCTCGAGGAACGAAAGCCCTCAAAATTTTTTGAGTTTCATCGGTTGGTTATCGAGAAACTTGGATTTTTGCTCTTTTGCCCTAATTTGTCAAAATTTTTAATTTCTTGAAATTTCTTCAAATTGGACCTCATTAGTTCCAATTTCCTACTGTGTGAGTGTTGTAGGATATGTTGGAACCTACGTAAGTCCTCCTGCCCACGTGTATGGGTAAAAGTGAGGCTTTTGGCCAACTTACGTCGTTATAATATCAAATTTTGGATTTTTATCCAAATAACTCATTATCTATTTTTCTTTGCAAATACCATGGCTCGTACCAAGGTACCCCGAGTTCGTGATCTGCTTCGCTTTCGCTCCAATGAAGCCGAGGCACAGTATGCCCACTATGTCCATAAGAAGGTAGAGGGTGGTCGTATGGTGAACTTGGCTGAGCTAGCCCTGTTCAATGTGGAGAGAGCATTCGGTGATATGGGGTGGCTCCCTGTCATCACTTACGATGCTTGCACCTACCCAGATTTGGTGCGACAGTTTTATTGTAACCTCCAGGTGGTGGGGATTACAATGATGTCGAGAGGGGTCACGAGTTACGCATCACGAGTTACGTCAAAGGGGTGAATATCTCATTTGACTATCGGCAACTGGACGACCTACTGGGCATTCCTTATGATGGCCCCATGGTGTACTATGCGACTGGAGAGCCCCAGTTTGTTTCTATGGAGATGAGGGCAGAGATCGACAATTAGCTGTTATGACCTGATCGCTGGAAGATGAGAGCTTGTTATATGCGTCCGGCTCCACGGGTCTTCTGCAAGAATATCCAGCATAATCTGATTCCACAGAGTGGCCATTATGAGAGGGTTTCTCAACTGACCCAGTATCTTCTGTACAACATTTGCACTAGGCAGCCCGTCTGCCTTCCTTACATCATCATGCGGACCATGATTAGTGCTACATTGTCCGATCATAGGGGTAATCTACCCTATGGACATATGATCACCACATTGCTGACCCACCTGGGGGTTGACTTAGTGGATGAGAAGATTCAGGAGAAGACCTTCTCGTCGCCTCTAGATTGGGAGGCTATCTGCAAGATGGGACTGCGGGATGCCCAAGTCAGTGACAAGGAGAGGAACGAGATGGTGTACCCTCACACTTGCATCGAGATGGCTGACGCTGAGGCTACTACTGCCGCTGCTAGAGCTCATGGGGATCCTGCCGATGATGATGACCGCATGTATATGGATGTCGACTCGATACCACCGCCTTCACCTACGCATGCAGCTGGAGTTGGTACTTCTTGTGCGGCGGATCCTGCACCTGAGACTGGTCCTTCTCATGCGGCTGGTCCTTCACACCCACCTCCTGATATGATGGAGATGTAGAATGAGATCAGAGAGGCTCAGCGCAGATCTGATTTGTGGATGGATGAGTTGCTGGATGCACAACGTCGGACTGATCAACGGGTGGCTGATCTCACAGCTAGTCTTCAGACGACCCAGACTCCGATAGCCTGGTTGACTAGAGTCTACGCTGAGGACTATGACAGAGATTGTGAGGCACCGCCTACTCCTTCACCTCCACCTTCTTGATTGTATTTATTTTCTTGTACTTCAGAGTAACTGTCCGGGTTGTGGACTGTACTCTGCTTTAGTTATGTATATACGTTTGTTTTTCTCACATTGTATGTAAAATTGTTTCTCCTTTAATAGATGCATTATTCTCTTTTTAAATTTGGTCTCAACCATCACTTGTGCTTATAGTGTGTTAATATTACTATTTTTACTTTTATCCAATCTCAGTTCACAGCTGTCTTGAATGTATGCTAGTTTAGCGGACAAGGCCTGAGATGCTTTGATACCAAGTTGTCACACCCCAATTCCATACTATTTAGAATGGTATGATGAACCGCTACTAAACCAACGGTTCAACCAGGATCTCAAGTAGGCTATATCCGTGTTATCTGAACTCCATATATCCATAATCATAATCAGAGTAAATACACAATAGCGGAAGTCTTATAATAAAATGAAATGAGAATCTATGTGATATTAAAATTTAAATAGAAAATTATTCTGTGTCAACTGAGACATAAATATTTAAATACCAAATACATGTCTTTAATAAATCCAAATAACTAAACCAAAAATCTAATCGAATACATATGAGTTGCACTCGCAAGAGATGTCATGTGTATCCACTTCATCTTCAGTTACCATCGCTGCACCGTTCCCATACTCTGGAGCATTTACATAGTCTTCAATGGTAAAACCTGCATCATCAACTAAAAATATTCGACGTTGAGGGGTGAGAACACATCATGGCTCAATGAGCAAATAAAACAATGCAACAATACATATGCATGCAATCAATTTATAACTATGGTCAGGTTTATAGTTTGCACTGTGCTATAGAAAGGATAGGTGGCCGCCGCACCTCTATACACGAATGTGTGGAAATGCCCAATGAAAACGGCACCGTCGCCCCACAAGCACCCAGAATGGCACAATATACATCTCATGAAGAACGGTCATGGCTGTACCCGGTTGATACCATACCAACAAATAAACCCCTGCTGGCTAGGGTTACAAATTGGGCTTGCAACTAACCAATCCTAATGCCAAAAAGTGTATCCAAGGACTCACCCCAGCATCCCTCAGAACATCCATAGAGATAGAGCTAAGGCCCCCCGGTAGAGTCAGAGACTTCAAGGACCGAGACCACCTCCCTTGATACTCTACGACATAATAGTTCTGCTAAGGTAATGGCGATACAACGACATCAATGGACATGACTTGAGTAGTCAATGCCACAATATACACCCCATAAAGAACGGTCATGGCTGTACCGGTTGATACCGTTCCTACCCGCACTATATACACTGGTCAAACACAAACATTCACATGCCTATTCCTATCATTATCACCATCATCATGTTATAAACAGTGAAATAAATATGCATGAACAAATAATAGAAATATTGGATGACATATTGAATGAACATACAAGCATACACATATAGAATCAATATGGCATTGGACTCAAGAAATAAAATAGTTTATTATTAACCAGTTAGTTTAGGTCTTGTTTCCTCACCTTAGCTTGCTAATAGATACCTTTCCAAGCTTTAGAATCACCTTTACAATGTTACTATATTGCTAGAAGACCTAACAAAGTCGATAGAATTTAATTAGAATTTATTTAGAATTTTAAAACCATTCTGTTAACTGAGGGTTGGAGGTAGGGTCGGAGTCATGATCGACCCTAGGTGCGACCCTCCCCAATCTGGACTTCCCGAACACTGAGGGTCAATCCTCAGGATCACCTAGGGTCGGATGGTCATCGACCCTCTGTGCGACCCTCGGTGGATCTTGGTCAATTTCCCTCCTTTTAGTCCATTCTTTGTGTTTGGGGTCCTATGGCTTTCCCCTACAGTCCATTCAATATTCATTCCATGGTCTGGAACCATGAATCGTCCACTTATATAGCATTCACGTATTCTCCCATGGTTTTCTATAAAAACCTAACCATGGATTGATGGTTTTGATTCTCCGAGATTATACTCTCATCATTACTTAACCTAAGGTCTGTAGAAACTCATGGGATTAGTATCCATACCTGAGAAGAATACTCCTTCTCTGCAACTCTTCTCGTTTTGGCTAAATTCTCTTCCTTGCTTCTCTTCTACTTCTTTTCCTTCTCTTCCCTTTCTCTCAATTCAATTAGGGTTGTGAAAGGAGTGAAAGAGGCTTAGGAACGTCCTTTAAATAGAGTAGGAACATCCTAAAATAAGTCCCTTTGAGATTAGGAAAGAATCCAAATAAAAAATTAGAAAATTTCCTAATTTCAGTTTTGGCGGCAACTGAGGGTCGATGGGAGGGTCGATGATCCCGTCGACCCTAGGTTTCTAAGTTTTCCGACCCTCCCTTCAAAACTGAGGGTCTGACTTTCTGTCTTGGGGGGTCCGACCCTCCTTGGCTGGGTATGCGACCCTTCCCCTAATTTAAGTGTTTTTGGGTCGATTTAATACTTGGGATCTCGATCTCCTTCACGCCCTTGGTCCATTTGACTCGACAATGATGGGTAAACCTGGTTCAAGGTGATAAGACCGGGTTAGATTGACATGGGTCTTACAATTAGTACCGTAGTTTACCTTAAACCGATGGACAGTCGGAGTGGACTATACAGATCCTAAGAGATATGCTCCGAGCTTGTAAAATTGATTTCAAGGAACTTGAATTAAGAAGTTACCGTGAATTGACGTTGCTACTAGGCTACCATGTAAATGTTACCTATGAAGCATGGTACGGTAGAAATGTCAAATTCCTTTATTTTGGAATAAAGTCGGTGAATGAAGAATTTTGTGACCTAAGTCTAATGAAGAAAACTATCGAGCGGTAGACAAAAAAAAAAGGGTAGGATAGCTCAAGATGTCAGAAGAGACACCATGACCTTGAGTTCGCCATAAGCGACAAAGTGTTTTTGAAGAAATCACTTATGCGTAGTTTGAAACGATTAGACAAGAAGAGAAAGTTGTATTCTATATATGTGTTGGATCTTATAAACTTTGGAGAGAAGTAGAAAAGTTGCATATCAATTAGCGTTACCGCTATCCATGTCTAGTGTGCATGATGTATTTCGTCTGTCTCTATTGAAGAAGTACATTGGAGATCCGTATGTTCAAATTTTGAGGACAAAATTTATTTTAAGGATGGGGGTGTTGTAAGATCCGTACTTTCAAATTTCGAGGACGAAATTTATTTTAAGGGTGGTGGAGTTATAAGACCTGCATGCCACGAACCCGGCATAAGCTTATATTTTGTGTTGGGACCTGTCTACATATCATGGTCGAGCCAAGTGGACCAAGTGTGTGAAGAAAAACCAAGACATAATATGAAAATTTACTCAAAAATAGTCAAAATGAGGGTAGGGTCGTAGGTTTTAATAGGCAGGTCCGACCCCCCCATCGACCCTTGACCAGGGGTCACAGGGGGTCTATAAATTGTCCGACCCCCCCATCGACCCCCGGTAATCAGGAAAAATAGCACCAACCGAAAATTAGGAAACTTTCCTAATTTCAGTTGGAACCTTTCCTAAACTCAATGAGACTTATTTTGGGAGGTTTTAATCTATAAATAGGACGTCCCTAAGCCTCTTTCACTCCTTTTACTTCCCTAATTGGATTGAGAGAAAGAGAAGAGAAGGAAGAGAAGGAGAAGACAAAGAGAATTGAAGAAGAAGACCAAGGAGGAGGAAATTCAGAGGAAACTCCAAATCTCAGCAAACCTAAGGTATGAATACATTCCCCATGATTTATTTAAGACCTTAGAATGGTTTATGAAGAGGTATGACTTAGAAGAAACCCAAATCACCCATCCATGGTTAGGTTTCAATGAAAACCATGGAGGAAATCATTGAAACCATGTAGGTGAATAAAGAATAGTTCTAAACCATAGAACATGTATGGAATGGATTATAAAAGCAAGCCATAGGACCCCAAACATGAATGAATGGACGAAATTTGATATTTTCGACTCAAACCATGGGGGGTCGCACTTAGGGTCGATGGAACCTCTGACCCTAGCATCGACCCCCAGCATCCAGGAAGTTCAGGAAAGGAGGGGTAGCACCTAGGGTCGATGGTACCTCCGACCCTAGGCATCGACCCCCACTTATCAACAAGCTGTAAAAAAATTAGAATAAATTCTAATTAAATTATATCGACTTTGTTAGGTCTTCTAGCAATATAATATTGATCTAAAAGTGATTCTTAAGGCTTAAAAGAGGATCTACAAACAAGCAAAGGTGAGGGAACAAGACCTAAACTAATTGGTTAATAACAAATTGTTTTTACTTCTTGAGTCCAATACCATGATTGTGATACGCATGTATGATTGTAATGTGCATTCAACATGTCATCCAATATTTCTGTTATTACTATTCATGCATATTTAAATTTATTGATTATAACATGATGATGTTGATGATGGTAGGAATAGGCATGTGAATATTTATGTTTGGCTAGTGTACATGGTGCGGGTAGGGATGGTATCAATCGGTACTTCGATGCCGTTCTCATCGAGGTATATTGTGCCATGGTCTATTCAAGTGATGTCCACTAAGCAAGTATTAGTGTGCTTGATGCAAGTAGAGCATCAGGGGGAGGACGTGACATTGTGGTTCAGCCTGGTCACCAGACTCTAGCTATATCTTTACTCAAGTCTTGTCCGCTAACATCGTCGTATCGCCATTACCTTAGCGGAACTAATATGTCGTAGGGCATCAGGGGGGGGGGGACATGGCATTGTGGTTCAGCGTGGTCACCAGACCCTTTCTCATTCTCTATGGATGTATTGAGGGATGCTGGGGTGAGGCCTTGGATACATTGTTTGACATTAGGGTTGGTTAGTTGCGAGTCTAGTTTGCAAGCCCTCGCCAAAAGGGGCTTACGTGTTGGTATGGGCAACCGGTACAGCCATGCCATTTTCATGGGGTGTATATTGTCCATGGTGGGTGCATGTAGGGCGACAGTGCCGTTTTCATTGGGCGTTTCCACACACTCATGTATAGAGGTGCGGTGGCCACTTATCCTTTTTATAGCACATTGCAAACTTTAAACCAGACCAAAGATATGAATTGATTGCATGCATATGTATTATTGCATTATTTTGTTTGCTCACTGAGCGTGATGTGTGCTCACCCTTTCGAATTCGAATACTTTTAGTTGATGATGCAGGTACCACCGTTGAAGATTATATGAACGCTCCTGTGTTCGGGCATGTGGCAACAATGGAAGCTGAAGATTTAGTGGATATGCATGACTCCTCATGCGAGTGCAACTCATGCCTATTCGATTAGATTTTGTTTAGATTTTATTAAAGACATGTAATTGATATTTATTTAATTATGTCTCAGTTGATTTAACAATAATTTGATATTTATTCATGGTTATCACAGTTAGATTCTCAGTTCATTATCTGTAAAACTTTTGCTATTTATTTTATTACCTCTGATTAATGTGGAATGTGTTTTGGTTTATCATATGTGGGATAGCCTATTGTGAGATCCTGATTGAACCGTTGGTTTATTGACGGTTCATCACACCATTCTGGTTGGAGTAGAATTGGGGTGTGATATATATATATATATGAAAACAAGACAAATGTACATCAATTCAAAGTACAGTCCACAATCCCGATAGCTACTCTATAATATAAAAAGAAAAAAGATATAAATAGCAATCATGGAGCTGGAGGTGCTGGAGGAGGAGGTGCCTCACGATATCTAGCATAGTCCTCAGCATATACTCTCGTGAGCCAGGCCACCTGAGTCTGAGTGGCTCGGAGACTAGCCGTCAAATCCGCCACCCACTGGTCTGTAGAGCGCTGGGCATCTAGAAGCTCTCCTACTCTCCAATCAGTCACGCACTGAGCCTCTCTAATCTCACGTAACAGCCCCATCATGTCATCTGGTGGTGGGCGTAAAGGGCCAGTTGAATGAGAAGCCCTAGAAGGGCCAGCTCTAGTAGAATGTTGTGGCGATGGAGGAGGGATGGCATCTACATCCATCTACATCCGATCATCATCCTCCTCATCACCACCCTCGTGTGCCTCTGCTGCTACCTCTGCTGCTGCTGCTACTGCTGTCGCCTCTGCATCTGCTACCGTTATCCGAGTGAGAGGACATCTCATAGCATTCCTCTCATCATCACAGACCTGTATCTCTCTCACGCCCATCCTACTGATGGCCTCCCAATCAAGGTCAACTGAGAAGGTGTCCTCAAGGATCCTCTCATCCACTAGGTCTACCTGTTGATGAGCAAGCAAAGTGGAGATCAGCTACCCATAGGGCAAGTTGTCTCTCGAGTCAGGCAATTTAGCTCGGTGCATGGTGTGGAGAATAATGTATAGGAGGAAAACATGCTTCCTAGTACAGATACAGTACAGCAGGTACTAAGTCAGCTGTGAAATCATCTCATAATGTCTGCCCTGGGGAATCAGATTATGCTGGATAATCTTGCAATAGACATGTGGCTCTAGACGCAGGTTGACTGCTTTTACCTCTCAGCGGTCATCCCAAAGAATTTGACTATCTATCTCTGCACGCATCTGTGTAGACAGAAACTTTGGCTCTCTGGGTGCACAGTAAACCAACTGCCCATCATTGGAAATACCTAGGAGATCAGCCAACTCCTGACAGTTGAAAGAAATCAGAACCCCTTTCACCCAACTGGTGATCCGAAGCTCTCTGCCCCTCTTCACATCCTCTAGGTCACCCTCCACCTGAAGGTGATAGTAGAACTGCTTAACCAAGTCTGGGTGAGTGCAAGCCTTGTATAGGATCACTGGAAGCCAGCCCATATCGCCAAATGCCTTTTCCACATCAAACAGGGCTATGTGTGCTATATTCACACACTGACCCCCTTTAACCTTCTTTCGGTCAAACCAAGGATATTGCACTTCTGCTTCCATAGACCTGAAGCGAAGTGGGTCATCAATTCGAGGAACTTTGGTGCGAACCATCATAACTGTAAGAAAAGAAAATAAAAAAACAAGTTAGATAAATTTGGAAAAATTTGACAGCATAACGACGTAAAATGAGAAAAACCTTACTTTTCACCCAAACGGTTGGGCAGGAGGACTTACATAAGTCCCAAACAATCTTGCAATGGATATCCAATCGGAAATTTTAACTAGGTATGTCGAATTTGAAAAATTTTGACAATTGGGTAAAAACCCCAACTTTTAGGTTAAAAAATGGAAATTTTAAATTTTTTACCAAACCAACCGATGAAACTCAAACTTTCTTGATGGCTTTCATCCATTGGGTGGCCAATAGCAAAAGCCCCCAATAAAAATCAAATTTTTACTGTTAAAAAATATTAATTAGAAGAAAACCCTACAAATGACAAAAACCCTAGGTATGAAAGCTTAAAAATGAAAAAGTGTAGAGAACATACCTTATGGAACGGAATGTGGGTCGTAGATCAAAGACACTGTAGCAACTCACTGGAGGCTAGTTGAATAGAGACCATAGGAGAAAGAAGTAGAATGAGAGGAAAAACTCTCAAAATAGGTTTTCAAAAATTGATTTTGGATCTTATGGTCGCACAATTCGACCAAAACCATCGACCGTACGATCGACCATAGGGTCTCGGTAAGTTACCAGAGATGTGATGGTCACACCTATGGTCGCACAACATGCGACCGTAAGCCATCGACCATATGACCTACTATTGTCTGTTATTTTGATTCAGTTGGAACTTTTGGCTATTGATTTTGTTTTTCTCTCGCCTTCCATTATGAGACTAACCCAATACTACCATCATATCTTGTCTCACATGTACTGTTACACCCCAATTCTGCACCATTCAGAACGGTGTGATGAACCGCTAATAAACCAACGGTTCAACCATGATCTCTAATAGACTATGTCCATTAAAAATAAAACCATACACATCCACAACCATAATCAGAATAAATACACAATAGCGGAAGTCTTATAGTAAATGAACTGAGAAATCTAACTGTGATAACCATAATAAAATATCAAGTTATTGTTGTATCAACTGAGACATAAATAAATAAAGTATCACTTACATTCCCTTAACAATTCAAACAAAAATCTAATCGAATATGCAAAATAGACTGAAGGTTTTTATTCTTGTGCCTCAGATAAAGATGACAACTGGAACAACTGGCCATGGCAAGCAGTGGTTGGAAGAAAAGAGGACTATCAGGAAAGGAATATGGGCTTTGCTCTAACCGAAGCTATTGCATCGTCTGCCCGGCGTTTCTGATCTCATTCGTATTCCAGCGCTAAAAAAGAAAGAGATTAGTTTCGCCTCCCCAACCATTCCAACACCCGGGGGGTTAAGCGAAGGCCATGGTTGGGACGCAAGACGCGGAGCACTCATATAATCTTTGACAGTGGTACCTGCATCATCAACTAAAATATTCGACGTCGAGAGGGTGAGCACACATCATGGCTCAGTAAGTAAACAAAACAATGCAATAAACATATGCATGCATTCAATTCATATCTTTGGTCTGGTAAATAAGTTTGCAATGCGCTATAGAAAGGTTTGGTGGCCACCTCGCCTCTATGCACAGGGTGTGGAAGTCCGCCCAAAGGTAATGTTTATTGTCGTCCCCATCCACCCTACCATGGAATAGAGATAGAGCTAAAGTGTTGAGGCCTGGCCTATGACACTTCCCCTGATACTCTACCCATACCAACACGTAAGCCCCTGCTGGCGAGGGCTCAGAAACTGGACTCGCAACTAACCAATCCTAATGCCAATCAATGTATCCAAGGCCTCACCCCAACATCCCTCAATACATCCATAGAGATAGGGCTAAGGCCCCCCAGCAGAGTCAGAGACTACACGGTCCGAGACCACCTCCCCTCATACACTACGACGTAATAGCTTTGCTAAGGTAATGGCAATACGACGATGTCAATGGACAAGACTTAAGTTAGAGATAGAGCTAGAGTGCTAAGGCCCGGCCTATGACACCCCCCTGATACTCGCTCGCATCAAGCACACCAACCACACACATACATTCACATGCCTATTCCTATCGTCATCATCATCATCATGTTATAAACAATAATTTAAATATGCATGAACAGTAATAATAGAAATATTGGATGACATGTTGAATGCACATGCAAGCATATACGCATAGAATCAATCATGGCATTGGACTCAAGAATAAAAATAGTTTATTATTAACCAATTAGTTTAGGTCTTGTTCCCTCACCTTTGCTTGATTGTAGATCCTCTTTCAAGCTTTAAGAATCAAGTAAATATCACTATTATATCACTAGAAGACCTAATCAAGTTCGTTAGAATTTAATTAGAATTAATTCTGATTTTAAAAAGCTCTCTGTTAATTGGGGGTCGATGCCAAGGTCGGAGGTTCCATCGACCCTGGGTGCTACCTCCCAGATTCTGGACTTCCCGAACACTAGGGGTCGATGTTAGGGTCTGGTAGGGTCGATTGTCCATCGACCCCCGTGCGACCTGCCATGGGTTTAGTCAAAATTCTCATCCTACAGTCCATTCTTTCGTGTTTGGGTCCTATGGCTTACTTCTACAATTCATTCCATACATGTTCTATGGTTTAGAATCATAGTTTATTCACCTATATGGTTTTAATGATCTCCTCCATGGTTTTCCATTGAAACCTAACCATGGATGGATGATTTGGGTTTCTCCTAGATCATACCCTCTTCACTATCTATTCTAAGGTCTGTAGAATTACATGGAGATAGTATCCATACCTGAGAAGAATTAGGCTTGTTTCGCTGAAGCATTCTCTTTGATCTTCTTCTCCACTTTCCTTCTCTTCTCCTTCTCTTCTCCTTCTCCTTCTCTTCTCCTTCTCTTCTCTTTCTCTCAATCCAATTAGGGTTCTAAAAGGAGTGAAAGAGGCTTAGAGACGTCCTATTTATAGAGTATAAACTCCCAAAATAAGTCCCATTGAGTATAGGAAAGAATCCCATTGAAATTTGGAAAGTTTCCAAATCACGGTTTCTGTCGACAGACTGGGGGTCGATGAGGGGTTCGGAGATCCCGTCGACCCTTGGTTCTAAATTGTCCAACCTCCGGTCAAAAACTCAGGGTCTGACTTTTATACTGGGGGGGTCCGACCCTGCCTACCTGGGTGTGCGACCCTCCCCCTATTTTAGTGTTTTTGGGTCAGTTTAAGACCTGGGATCGTGATCTCCTTCACGCACTTGGTCCATTTGGCTCGACCATGATGGGTAGACCTGATTCAAGGTGGTAAGACCGGTTTAGTTCGATACGGGTCTTACATGTACAGCCTTTTCCAAGTGCCATTCAACCAAGAGTTTAAATGGCTGGATGCAGAGTAAGTAGAAAGAGACAAAATACAAACCCATCTCCACCACCTATGGAGACTAATGACAATGAAGGTTAGCATGGACAGGAAGGAAATATTGGAACTCAAAATGCTGAACCTCAGAATGTGCACACCCAAGCCAACACACCCAACCTACCTGCACCACCTACAGATTTTCACTATTGCGGTGATGAATTTAGCACAACAATTGCAACAAATACAGCAAGTACAAGCCAACATGCAAGCTGCTATGGGAATGGTTTTCCCAGCTACAAAGACAAGCTAATACTGCACCTGATGGTAGCAACACTGTACCTCAAGCACCACAAACACCAGCAGTACAAGGCCAAGTCCAAAACCCTAAAGCACCGCAAGGTGGGTATAACCAAGGAAATTATTAGTACCAGCCGCCTATGTATGGAGTATATGCACAGTATCAACTTAATCACTCCAGACTGATCGAGCATTTTCTGAAGTTGAAGCCGAAGGAATTTACAGGCCAGCCATCAGATCCATTATGGCCAGCTCATTGGATCAATGAGATGGAAATAAACTTTATGATGATGACTATAAATGAAGAAGAGAAGGTGTTATGTGCCACTTTTATGCTAAAAGGTGATGCACACCGTTGGTGGAAATCTACTTGGAGTTATTTGTTAATAAAGCACGCCCAACTGACCTAGGCTATCTATAATGAAGCATTCTTTGAGAAGTATTTTTCTAGGAGTTTTAGAGATCAAATGAAAAAAGAAGTTTCTGAGTCTGTATCAGGGATAGATGACTGTAGACGCATATCAATAGCGTTATGAAGAACTATTTTTCTTTGCTCCCTCTAGCATGCAGGAGGAAAATACCAAAACCCGAAGGTTCGTCATGGGACTTAGGGGAAGCATCCGTGAGCATGTATTGGGACAGGAAAAGAAGATTTATAATGAAGTTGTACAGATTGCTCGAGTACTGGAATTGAGCGAGAGGAAAAGTTATTTTGCTCAGAACAGAGGTATTAAAAGGCCTAATGGAAACTCATACAACGGAGGGAACTCAAAGACATTTAAACCCTTCCGTACTCAAGGCTTTAATGCTGCAGCCAAGACTACTCCAACAGCCCAACCTCAACAGAAGCAAAGTAATGCTGGAGTTAAATGCTTTAACTATAGTCAAGTAGGACATTATTCAAGAGAGTGTCCTAAGCCAAGGAAGCAGCTATAGTAAGGAAAGGTTTATGCAGTTACATATGAGGATGCTATCGTATCGCCTGATGTGGTCACAGGTATGACCTGAACTATTCATTTTGTACTACCTTGTGTGAGCATGTAGACTAAATTAAATCAAATCATGGGTATCGTACCTATTAATGGCTTACCCGCTATAGTACTCTTTGACTCTGGAGCTACTCATTCTTTTGTATCTGTGTCGTTTAGAAAGAAGTTAAATCTATCCCTCAGACCTTTAGACTACAAACTACTTGTACAATCACCTATGAGATTAGAAGTGGAACTAGACAAAGGTTATGGACCATGTCCAGTTCTTATTGGTGAGAAAATTTTGGATGCAACCTTAAATCAACTCGAGATGGTAGACTTTGATGTTATCTTGGGAATAGATTGGCTAGCACAGTACTCTGCAAACCTATTATGCGCAGAAAAGAAATTGACATTTAAAGACAAGGAAGGAGCAGAGTTTAGTTTTAGGGGAACCAAACTTCTCTGTAAACGAAAACTCATTCTTTCTGCATTAAAGGCTAGAAAATGCCTCGAGAAATGAGGAATTGGGTATTTAGTATCTGTGGTCGACTTCACCAAGGATGCACCACGAATGAAGGATATTGAAGTTGTGCGTGAATTTTTTGATGTATTTCATCAGGAACTACCAGGACTATCACCCGATCGAGCGACAGAGTTCGTTATAGATCTTATACCTGGAGCCGCACTAATGTTGAAAGCACCCTATCGAATGGCTCCTACTGAACTGAAGGAACTGAAGGTACAATTACAAGAATTACTGAACAAGGGTTATATCTGACCCAGCATATCACCATGGGGAGCGCCAATATTGTTCGTGAAAGAGAAGAACGGTAGCGTTCGACTGTGTATAGATTATCAGGAATTAAATAAGCTTACAATCAAGAATCGATACCCGTTGCCTCGGATCGATGACTTGTTTGATCAGTTGCAAGGTGCCAAAATGTTCTCCAAAATTGAACTTAGGTTAGGATACCATCAGTTGAAAATTAAGGAAGGTGATATTCTGAAGATAGCATTCAGAACCAGATATGGACATTATGAATTTTTAGTCATGCCTTTTGGATTAACTAATCCACCCACAACTTTTATAGAACTCATGAATCGAATATTCCATGATATGTTGGATACATCAGTTATTGTATTTATTGATGACATACTAGTCTACTCCAAGGACAAAGAAACTCATGTCACAAATCTAAGAGCCGCTCTACAGTGACTAAAAGAAGAGAAGCTTTACGTAAAATTTAAAAAGTGTGAGTTTTGGCTAAATGAAGTCACCTTTTGAGGTCATGTTGTATCCGATGAAGGAATTAAAGTGGATCCTAGCAAGATTGAAGCCATTGTGAAATAGGAATCACCTAGGAATGTTGCAGAAATTAGAAGTTTCTTAGGTTTAGTTGGTTACTATCGACGATTCGTGGAAGATTACTCTAAAATCACCGTACCTTTCACCAGTCTGATAAAGAAAAGATAAAAGTTTGTTTAGACCGTTAAATGTGAAGAGTGTTTTCAAACATTGAAGGCTAGATTGATATCAGCTCCCATCTTGACTATTTCGATCCTAGGACAACCATTTACCTTGTACACTGATGCGTCTGGGTTAGGTTTAGGATGTGTGCTCATGCATGGAAAACAAGTAATTGCGTATGCCTCAAGACAATTGAAGACACATGAGAAGAACTATCCCACTCATGAGTTGGAATTAGCAGCAGTAGTATATGCTGTTATGATAAGGAGACATTATTTGTATGGAGAGAAATTTCAGATTAAATCAGATCATAAGAGTCTCACTCATCTTTTTAATCAGAAGGAGTTGAACATGAGACAAAGTAGATGGCTGGATTATTGTAGAATTATGATTGCAAAATCTAGTGTCATCCAGGAAAAGATAATGTAGTTGCTGATGCATTAAGCAGGAAAGCTATGACAGAATCCCAAGAAGAAGTTTGTGCAAATGTTGTGGCGTGTGTCACAGGGAGAGTATTTAATTACGGTAAAGAGCAGTTCGTGATTGATATTCCAAATGAATCAAATGACCAAGGGTTTATTCATCTATTCTCAAACATGTTTGCTACATTAAAGATTGTACCTGATTTATTAGACGAAGTGAAAGCATCTATTAAATCAAACCCTTATCTGAGAACAGTGTAAGAAGACCTCAAAAAAGGTAGGAGTACTCCTAAGTTCACTTTGGACGTTGAAAAAGGTACTAAAATACAATGGAAGGTTATGTGTTCCTGAAAATGAAGACTTGGATATTAGACACAGACTAATGAAGGAAGCTCACACCACCGCTTATTCGGTACATCCTGGAAGTACGAAGATGTATCATGATCTGAAGAAACTATATTTGTGGAGACGAATGAAAGAAGATGTAGCTAAATTTGTGTCTCAATGCTTGAATTGTTAACAAGTAAAGGCTCAAAGGCAAAGACCTGCAGGATTGTAACAACCACTGCCAGAACCAGCCTGGAAATGGGACTGCATCACTATGGACTTAGTGATCGAATTACCATTGACTCCCCGAGTAGTTGATGTCGTCTAGGTGATTGTGGATCATTTGACTAAGACAGCTCATTTCATAGTTATACAACCTCAGTATACCCTAGAAAGTTTAGCTAAGCTTTATGTATGTAATATTGTCTGATTACATGGTGTACCTAAAAGCATTGTGTCCGACAGAGACCCACACTTTACCTCAAAGTTTTGGGAAGGATTATAGAAGGTTATGAGTACAACATTAAAGTTTAGTACTACATTCCATCCTCAAACATAACGATAGTCGGAGCGTACTATTCAGATTTTAGAAGACATGCTTTGAGCTTGTGTTATTGATTTCAAAAGATCATGGGATGAAAAATTACCATTGATTGAGTTCGCTTCTAATAACAACTATCAAGCGACTATACATGTCACATCCCAATTCCGCACTATTTAAAATGGTGTGATGAACCGCTAGCAAACCAATGGTTCAACCAGGATCTCGAGTACGCTATATCCGTGTTAACTAAACTCCCATACATCCATAATCATAATCAGAGTAAATACACAATAGCGGAAATCTTATAATAAAATGAACTGAGAATCTACTATGATATTAGTATTTAAATAGCAAATTATTCTGTATCAACTGAGACATAAATAAATATCAAATACATGTCTTTATTAAATCCAAATAAAGAAACCTAAGAAAATATCTAATCGAATACACATGAGTTGCACTAGCAAGAGGAGTCATGTGTATCTACTTCAGCTTCAGCTTCCATCGCCGCTACGTTCCTGTATGCTGGAGTATTCATATAATCTTCAACGGTATAACCTGCATCATCAACTAAAAATATTCGACGTCGAGGGGGTGAGCACACTTCACGGCTCAGTGAGTAGACAAAACAATGAAACAGTACATATGCATGCAATCAATTCATATCTTTGGTCTGGTTTATAGTTTGCAATGCGCAATAGAAAGGTTGGGTGGTCAAAGGTTAACGTTTATTCACCCCGCCTCTATACACAGGGTGTGGAAGTCTGTCCGAAGGTAAACGTTTATCGTCGTCCCCATCCACCCTAATCATGAACATTATATAACAAAGGTTAACGTTTATTGCTATATAGTGTCATGCCAACACGTAAGCCCCTGTTGGCGAGGGCTTACAAACTGGGCTCGCAACTAACCAATCCTAATGCCAAACAGCGTATCCAAGGCCTCACCCCAGCATCCCTCAGAATATCCATAGAGATAGAGCTAAGGCCCCCCGGTAGAGTCAGAGACTACAAGGACCGAGACCACCTCCCCTGATACTCTATGACATAATAGCTCTGCTAAAGTAATGGTGGTACGACGATGCTGATGCACAAGACTTGAGTTAGAGAAAGAGCTAAAGTGCTGAGACCCGCCAAAGGTTAACATTTATTGACGTTCTCATCACACCTCCCCTGATACTCGCTCGCATCAAGTACACCAACCACACACATAAAATCACATGCCTATTCTTATCATCATCATCATCATGTTATAAACAACAAAGTAAATATGCATGGACAAATAATAAAAATATTGGATGACATGTTGTATGCACATTACAAATATATTCGCATAGAATCAAGCATGGCATTGGACTCAAGAAAAGGAAAACAGTTTGTTATTAACCAATTAGTTTAGAGTTCTGTTTCCTCACCTTAGCTTGCTAATAGATACTTTTCCATGCTTTATAATCACCTTTATATTGTTATTGTATTGCTAGAAGACCTAACAAAGCCGATAGAATTTAATTAGAATTAATTCTGAATTTAAAAACCATTATGTTAAGTGAGGGTCGGAGGTAGGGTCGGAGTCATGATCGACCCTGGGTGGGACCCTCCCCAAACTCTGAACTTCCCGAACACTGAGGGTCGATAGTTAGTATCACCTAGGGTCGGATGGTCATCGACCCTCGGTGCGACCCTCGGTGTACTTTGGTTAATTTCCCTCTTTTAGTCCAATCTTCATACTTGGGTTCCTATGGCTTGCTCCTACATTCCATTCTACATTCATTCCATGGTCTGAAACCATGAACCATCCACCTAAATAGCTTTCATGCATTCGCCTATGGTTTTCCATGAAAACCTAACCATGGGTTGATGGTTTGGGTTTCTTCGAGATCACACTCTCATCAATATCTAACCTAAGGTCTGTAGAAACTCATGGAATTAGTATCCATACCTGAGAAGAATACTCCTTCTCTGTAACTCTTCTCTTTTGGCTAAATTCTCTTCCTTGCTTCTCTTCTTCCTCTTTTCCTTCTCTTTTCTTTCTCTCAATTCAATTAGGGTTGTGAAAGGAGTGAAAGAGGCTTAGGGACGTCCTTTAAATAGAGTAGGAACATCCTAAAACAAGTCCCTTTGAGATTAGGAAAGAATCCAAATCGAAATTCTAAAAATTTCCTAATTTCAGTTTCGGTTCCAACTGAGGGTCGATGGGTGGGTCGATGATCCCGTCGACCCTAGGTTTCTAATGAGTCTGACCCTCCCTTCAAAACTGAGGGTCTCAGACTTTCTGTTTTGGGGGGTCCGACCCTCCTTGGTTGGGTATGCGACCCTCCCCTTAAATTAAGTGTTTTTGGGTCGATTTGATACCTGGGATCTCGATCTCTTTCACGCCCTTGGTCCATTTGACTCGACCATGATAGGTAAACCTGGTTCAAGGTGGTAAGACCGGGTTAGATTGACATGGGTCTTACAACTCCCCCCTACTTATAAAAATTTCATCCTCGAAATTGTACGTACCTTCTGAATCAAATAAGTGAGGGTATTGCTTTCGCATAGCATTTTCTTCTTCCCATGTAATTTCTTCCATGTCTCTACTTTTCCATGTGACCTTAACATAATAGATATCTCGGTTGGGTAGACGTTGAACCTTTCGGCTGGTGACTTCTGTTGGTGTTACTTCAAATGTCAAATCATCAGTCAAATCTGGTAAATCTACTGTCAACACGTGCGTTGGATCCTTGACATACTTCTTCAATTGGGAAATGTGAAATACCTCATGCATACTCGACATACATGGTGGTAGTGCTAACTGATAAGCCACTTTACCACGCTTAGCTAATTTCGTACGGCCCGACATATCTTGGACTTAGTATCCCTTTCTGTCTGAACCTTTTCAATCCTCGCATAGGGGATACCTTCAAAAATACTTTATTACCTACAGCGAACTCCAGATCTCTGCGTCGAGTATCTGCATATTGCTTCTGACGATTCTGAGCTGTTTTTACTCTTTCCTTGATAATGCCGACCACTCGGCAAGTCTCTTCAACAAATTCCGGCCCAAAAATACTACGTTCTCCAACTTCATTCCAAAACAAAGGAGTTCGACACTTCCTGCCATACAGTTCTTCATAAGGTGACATCTGTATAGTAGCCTGATAGCTATTGTTATAAGCGAACTCGATCAATGGTAACTTTTCATCCCATGATCCTTTGAAATCAATTACACATGCTCGTAGCATATCTTCTAGAATTTGAATTGTACGCTCTGACTGTCCGTCTGTATGTGGGTGAAATGCAGTACTGAACTTCAACGTTGTACCCATAGCCTTTTGCAATCCTTCCTAAAACTTGGAAGTAAATCGTGGATCTCTATCAGACACAATGCTTTCTGAAACACCATGTAATCGAACAATATTATCCATATACAGCTTTGCTAACCTTTTCAGTGTATACTGAGGTCGTATAGGTATAAAGCGAGCTGTTTTAGTCAGACGGTCCACAATCACCCAAACTGCGTCAACTACTCGAGGAGTCAGTGGTAGTCCCGTGAAGAAGTCCATAGTGATGCAGTCCCATTTCCATGCTGGTTTCGGTAATAGTTGTAACAGTCTTGCGGGTCTTTGTCGTTCAGCCTTTACTTTCTGACAATTTAGGCATTGAGACACGAACTTGGCTACATCTGCTTTCATTCCCCCCCACCAATATAGTTTCTTTAGATCATGATACTTTTTTGTACTTTCTGGATGTATCGTATAGATGGTGGTTTGGGCTTCTTTCATCAGTCGATGTCTAATGTCCATACTTTCTGTTTCAGGTACACATATTCTTCCTTTGTATTTCAGTACTCTCCCTTCGTCCAAGGTGAACTCAGGGTTAGTCCTACCTTTTTCGATATCTTCTTGTACTATTCTTAAATAAGGATCTGATTTGATAGCTGTCTTCACTTCATCCATTATATCCGGTATAATCTTCAATGCAGCGAACATGTTCGAAAACCATGAATAAACCCTTGTTTGGCTGATCCATCAATTGTGTCTATCACATACTGCTCTTTTCCGTGATTGAATACCATTCCGGTAGTACACATTGTTGCATTTGTGTAAACCTCTCCTTGCGATTTTATCATTGCTTTTCTGCTTAACGCATCCGCTACTACGTTCGGTTTTCCCGGATGATACTGGATATCACAATCATAGTCTTTCAATAATTCCAGCCATCTTCTTTGTCTCATATTCAACTCCTTCTGATTAAATAAATAAGTAAGACTTTTATGGTCCGACTTAATCTGAAATTTCTCCCCGTATAGATAATGTCTCCATATCTTGATAGCATGTACTACTGCCGCTAACTCCAAATCGTGGGTGGGGTAATTTTTCTCATGTATCTTCAATTGTCTCGAGGCATAAGCAATTACTTGCTCTCCTTGCATAAGCACACATCCTAGTCCCAGTCCCGACGCATCAGTGTATAAAGTAAATGTTTGTCCTGGAACAGGAATAGTCAAAATTGGAGCGGATATCAATCTGGTCTTCAACGTTTGGAAACTCTTCTCACATTTATCGGTCCACACAAACTTTTCACCTTTCTTAGTCAAACTGGTGAGAGGTACGGCGATCTGGGAATAGTCTTCTACGAATCTTCGATAATAACCAGCTAGACCCAGAAAACTTCTAATTTCTGAAACGCTCTTTGGTGCTTCCCACTTTACAATAGCCTCGATCTTGCTGGGATCCACTTTGATTCCTTCAGCGGATACTACATGGCCCAAGAAGGCGACTTCACTTAGCCAAAACTCACACTTTGAAAGTTTGGCATATAGCTTCTCTTTCCTTAAACGCTGTAGGGCGGCGTTTAGGTTCTTGATATGAGTTTCTTCGTCCTTGGAGTATACCAATATATCATCAATAAATACTATAACCAACGTATCCAACATATCATGAAAGACCCGGTTCATGAGTTCCATAAAAGTTGCTGGTGCATTTCTTAATCCAAAAGACATGACCAAGAACTCATAATGTCCATATCTGGTCCTGAAAGCTGTCTTAGGAATATCACCTTCTTTAATCTTCAATTGATGACAGCCCGATCGAAGATCGATCTTAGAAAATACCTTTGCTCCTTGCAACTGATCGAACAAGTCATCGATCCGAGGTAGTGGATATTGATTCTTGATTATCAGTTTATTCAACTCCCGATAGTCGATGCATAATCGAACGCTACCGTCCTTCTTCTTTACGAATAACACCGGAGCTCCCCATGGTGATATACTGGGTCGAATATAACCCTTGTCTAGCAGTTCCTGTAGTTGCACTTTCAGTTCCTTCAGTTCAGTAGGAGCCATTCTATAAGGTGCTTTTGATACGGGTGCGGCTCCAGGTATAAGATCTATCACAAACTCTGTGGCTCGGTCGGGTGGTAATCCTAGTAGTTCCTCTGGAAATACGTCGTGATAGTCCCGCACGACTTCAATATCTTCCATTTGTGGTGCTTCCTTGGTTAGGTCGACCACTGATACTAGATACCCGACTGCCCCCTTCTCAAGGCACTTCTTAGCCTTTAGTGCTGAGAGTATGAGCTTGCGTCTATGGGAAAGTTTGGTTCCTGAAAAACTAAATTCTACTCCTACTTTGTCTTTAAATGTTAGCCTCTTTTTGGCGCATAATAGGTTTACAGAATGCCGAGCTAACCAGTCCATTCCTAAAATGACGTCAAAGTCTGCCATCTCAAGTTGTATCAAGGTTGCATCTAGGGTTCTCTCGCCAATGAGAACTGGACATGGTCCATAACCTTTCTCTAATTCCACTTCTAACCCCATCGGTGACCGTACAAGTAATTTATAGTCTAATGTTTTGATGGGTAAGTTTATCTTCTTTCCGAATGACACAGATATAAATGAATGAGTAGCTCCTAAATCAAAGAGTACTCTAGCGGGTACGCCATTTATAGGTACGATACCTATGATTTATTTTACTTAGTCTACATGCTCATACAATGTAATTACAACTTTAAAAAGTTTCAGTCATACCTGTGACCACATCGGGTGATGCGGCAGCATCCTCGGATGTAACAGCATATACCCGTCCCTGATGGAACTGTTTCTTGGGCTTAGGGCACTCCCTTGTCATATGTCCCGGTTGGTTGCAGTTATAACACTTCGGACTTTCAGAATTTGGCTTTGGCTGAGGTTGAGCTACTGGAGTAGTCTTGGTTGCAGCAGTAAAATTCTGAGGGCGGAAAGGCCTATATGTTTTGTTATTGCCTCCGTTATAAGAATTTCCAGCTGGCCTTTTGATACCCCGATTTTGTGTAAAATAACTCTCCTTCTGGCTCGATTCAATAACTCGAGCTATTTGGACAGATTCATTATAAATCTTCTTTTCTAAGCCCAGAACGTGCTCTCTGATGCTTCCTCTCAGTCCCGTGACGAACCTACGGGTTTTGGTGTCTTCTTCCTGCATATTAAGTGGTGCAAAGAAAAATAGCTCTTCATAACGCTTTTGATATGCATCCACTGACATCTGTCCCTGATATAGACTAGGAACTCCTTCTCCATAGAATCTCTGAAGCTTCGTGGAAAATATTTCTCAAAGAAAGCTTCTTTATAAATTGCCCAAGTCAGTTGGGCGTGCTTGGTCAATAAGTAAGCCCTGGCTGATTTCCACCAATGATGTGCGTCACCCTTTAGCATGAAGGTGGCACATAATAATTTTTCTTCCTCTGTAATAGTCATCATGAGGAAATTTCTCTCCATCTCGTCTATCCAGTGTGCTGGCCATAATGGATCGGACGGTTTGCCGTTAAATTCCCTGGGCTTCATCTTCAAAAATCTCTCAACCAGTCGAGAGTGATCCATCTGATTTTGGGGGTATGCCCCAAACATAGGGGGTGGATACCGATAATTAACCTGAGCTGCTTCCGAACCGGGTACTGGAATTTGTGCAGCAGGTTATTGAGGTGTTTGAGGTGCTGGGTGGTTACCCACCGGTGCTGCACTGGCTTGTCCCGTCTGCATGGGTGTAGCATGAGCAGCCTGGAACATGATTCCCATTGCAACCTTCATTTGAGCCTGTGCGTGTTGCATCTGTTGTAGCTGCTGAGCTAGGTTCATAACTACGGTTGCTAGTTCTGGTGGTGGAGGTGGCAAATTTATAGGATTTGCCTGATTTCCTGAGACATGTACATTCTCCTGGCTAGTTTCCTCCACAGGTGGTGGTGGTGGAACTGCATTTCGGCTCTGTCGGGTTACTCTTCTTCCAGACATATTTTCCTTCTGAGATGGGTGGTGCCTGAAAATCATCAAAATAAGTGAGAAATCATTGATACTCCATGTAGGCACGTTAATCGATGTAAACTTTCAAATTTCAATTCATTTTATGAAAAAAATACTGTCTTTTCTATGCGGGGTCGATGGTGAGGGTCGATGGTATGTCCGACCCTTAGTATCCGACCCTGGGAATAACCTGTTCTTCCCGAGAGCTGAGGGTCGATGTGAGGGTCGATGGGTGTCCGACCCTCAGTTCCGACCCTTAGTTTTCTGTCAGATTCCCGAGGGCCGAGGATCGATGGTTCTGGTCGAATTGTCCGACCCTCAGACCAAAAATCAGATTTTTAAGTTCCGATTTTGGGTCATTTCTTATTATTTCCATCCCATTTCGACTCGTCTCTCCCCTCTGAGTTGCTACAGTGCCACTCCACTATTTTTGGTCGGTTTGAGTCCGGTTTCGACGTCCACATCATCCATACAGGTATGTTCTCCCATTTTTACCTGTTTTTAGGTTTTCTTTTCTAGGTTTTTGTCCATTTAACTTGTATTTTTCAAATTAAACTTTTTCCAACCACAAAAATTCGATTTTTATTGAGGGTTTTTGTTATTGGTGTCTCAAGGAACGAAAGCCCTCAAAATTTTTTTGAGTTTCATCGGTTGGTTATAGAGAAACTTGGATTTTTGCTCGTTTGTCCTAATTTGTCAAAATTTTTTGATTTCTTGAAATTTCTTCAAATTTTTCTTCGTTAGTTCCAATTTCCTACTGTGTGAGTGTCGTAGGCTATGTTGGAACTTTCGTAAGTCCTCCTGCCCGCGTGTACGGGTCAAAAGTGAGGCTTTTGGCTAATTTACGTCGTTAAAATGTTAAATTTTGGATTTTTATCCTATTAACTCCTTGTCTCCCTTTTTCTTTCTTATCTGCAGATACCATGGCTCATACCAAGATACCCAGAGTTCGTGATCCGCTTCGCTTCCGCTCCAATGAAGCCGAGGCACAGTATGCCGACTATGCTCGTAAGAATGTGGAGGGTGGTCGTATGGAGAACTTGGCTGAGCTAGCCTTGTTCAACGTAGAGAGAGCATTTGGTGATATGGGATGGCTCCCTGTCATCACTTACGATGCGTGCACATGTCCGGATTTGGTGCGTCAGTTCTATTGTAATCTCCAGGTGGTGGGGAATTACAATGACGTTGAGCGTGGTCAAGAGTTGCGCATCACCAGCTATGTTAAAGGGGTGCACATTTCATTTGACTATCGGCAACTGGCCGATCTGCTGGGCATACCCTATGATGGCCCCATGGTGTACTATGCGCCTGGAGAGCCCCAGTTTGTTTCCATGGAGATGAGGGCAGAGATCGACAATCAGCTGCTACGACCTGATCGTTGGCAGATGAGAGCCTGTTACATGCATCCAGCTCCACGGGTCTTCTGCAAGATTATCCAGCATAATCTGATTCCGTAGAGTGGGCACTATGAGAGGGTTTCTCAGCTGACCCAGTTTCTGATATATAGTATCCGCACCAGACAGCCAGTCTGCCTTCCCTACATCATCATGCGGACCATGATTAGTACTACATTTTCCGATCATAGGGGTAATCTACCCTATGGACGCATGATTACTGTTCTACTGACCTGCCTGGGGGTTGACTTAGTAGATGAGAAGATTTAGGAGAAGACCTTCTCGTCGCCTCTAGATTGGGAGTCTATCTGCAAGATGGGCATATGGGATGCCCAAGTCAGTGATGAGAAGAGGAACGAGATGGTACACCCTCACACTCGCATTGAGATGGTGGACGCTGAAGCCACTGCTGCCGCTACTAAAGCTCATGTGGATCCTATCGATGATGACGATCGTATGTATATGGATGTCGACTCGATACCACCGCCTTCACCTACGCATGCGGCTGGAGTTGGTACTTCTTCTGCGGCGGATCTTGTACCTGAGACTGGTCCTTCTCATCAAGCTGGTCCTTCACGCCCACCTCCTGACATGATGGAGATGTTGCAAGAGATCAGGGAGGCTCAGCGCAGATCTGATCTGAGGATGGAGGAGTTGCTAGATGCTCAGCGTGTGAGAGTGGATGAGCTGTTAGCCATCCAGTGCATATCAGGAATACGGATGGGAGAGCTTATAGAGGTACAACGTGCGACTGATCGGAGGGTGGCCGATCTCACAGCTAGTCTACAGACGACCCGGACTCAGATAGCCTGGTTGACTAGAGTCTATGCTGAGGACTATGACAGAGATCGTGAGGCCCCGCCTCCTCCTTCACCTCCAGCTTCTTGATTGTACTTTATTTCCTTGTACTACAGAGTAAAGGTCTGGATTATGGACTGTACTCTGCTTTAGTTATGTATATACGTTTTGTTACTCTTTTTCATTGTATGTAACTTATTTCCCCTTTAATAGATGCATTATTCTCTTTTTTAAATTTGGTCTCAACCATCACTTGTGCTTTCAGTGTGTTAATATTACTGTTTTTACTTTTATCCTATCTCAGTTCACAATTGTCTCGAATGTATGTTAGTTCAGCGGACAAGGCCTGAGATGCTCTGATACCAAGTTGTCACACCCCAATTCCGCACTATTCAGAATGGTGTGATGAACCGCTAGCAAACCAACGGTTCAACCAGGATCTTGAGTAGGCTATATCCGTGTTATCTAAACTCTCATACATCCATAATCATAATCAGAGTAAATACACAATAGCGAAAGTCTTATAATAAAATGAACTAAGAATCTACTGTGATATTAATATTTAAATAACAAATTATTCTGTATCAACTGAGATATAAATAAATATCAAATACATGTCTTTATTAAATCCAAATAAAGAAACCTAAGAAAATATCTAATCGAATACACATGAGTTGCACTCGCAAGAGGAGTCATGTGTATTTACTTCAGCTTTAGCTTCCATCGCCGCTATGTTCCCGTATGCTGGAGCATTCATATAATCTTCAACGGTATAACCTGCATCATCAACTAAAAATATTCGACGTCGAGGGGGTGAGCACAGATCATGGCTCACTGAGTAGACAAAACAATGCAACAATACATATGCATGCAATCAATTCATATCTTTGGTCAGGTTTATAGTTTGCAATGTCCAATAGAAAGGTTAGGTGGTCAAAGGTTAACGTTTATTGACCCCGCGTCTATACACAGGGTGTGGAAGTCCGCCCGAAGGTTAACATTTATCGTCGTCCCCATCCACCCTAATCATGAACATTATATAACAAAGGTTAACGTTTATTGCTATATAGTGCCATACCAACACGTAAGCCCCTATTGGCGAGGGCTTGCAAACTGGGCTCACAACTAACCAATCCTAATGCCAAACGGTGTATCCAAGGCCTCACCCCAGCATCCCTCAGAATGTCCATAGAGATAGAGCTAAGGCCCCCCGGTAGAGTCAGAGACTACAAGGACCGAGACCACCTCCCCTGATACTCTACGACATAATAGCTCTGCTAAAGTAATGGCGATACGACGATGCTAATGCACAAGACTTGAGTTAGAGATAGAGCTAAAGTGCTGAGACCCGCCAAAGGTTAACGTTTATTGACGTTCTCATCACACCTCCCTTGATACTCGCTCGCATCAAGTACACCAACCACACACATACAATCACATGCCAATTCCTATCATCATCATCATCATGTTATAAACAATATAGTAAATATGCATGGACAAATAATAAAAATATTGGATGACATGTTGTATGCACATTACAAATATATTCGCATAGAATCAAGCATGGCATTGGACTCAAGAAAAGGAAAATAGTTTGTTATTAACCAATTAGTTTAGAGTTCTGTTTCCTCCCCTTAGCTTGCTAATAGATACATTTCCAAGCTTTATAATCACCTTTATATTGTTATTGTATTGCTAGAAGACCTAACAAAGTCGATAGAATTTAATTAGATTTAATTCTGAATTTAAAAACCATTCTGTTAACTGAGGGTCGGAGGTAGGGTCGGAGTCATGATCGACCCTGGGTGCGACCCTCCCCAAACTCTGAACTTCCCGAACACTGAGGGTCGATAGTTAGGATCACCTAGGGTCGGATGGTCATCGACCCTCGGTGCGACCCTCGATGTACTTTGGTCAATTTCCCTCTTTTAGTCCATTCTTCGTGCTTGGGATCCTATGCCTTGCTCCTACATTCCATTCTACATTCATTCCATGGTCTGAAACCATGAACCATCCACCTAAATAGCTTTCATGCATTCGCCTATGATTTTCCATGAAAACCTAACTATGGGTTGATGGTTTGGGTTTCTCCGAGATCACACTCTCATCAATATCTAACCTAAGGTCTGTAGAAACTCATGAAATTAGTATCCATACCTGAGAAGAATACTCCTTCTCTGCAACTCTTCTCTTTTGGCTAAATTCTCTTCCTTGCTTCTCTTCTTCCTCTTTTCCTTCTCTTTTCTTTCTCTCAATTCAATTAGGGTTGTGAAAGGAGTGAAAGAGGCTTAGGGATGTCCTTTAAATAGAGTAGGAACATCCTAAAATAAGTCCCTTTGAGATTAGGAAAGAATCCAAATCGAAAATCTAAAAATTTCCTAATTTCAGTTTCGGTTCCAACTGAGGGTCGATGGGAGGGTCGATGATCCCGTCGACCCTAGGTTTCTAATGAGTCCGACCCTCCCTTCAAAACTGAGGGTCTGACTTTCTGTTTTGGGGGGTCCGACCCTCCTTGGCTGGGTATGCGACCCTCCCCTTAAATTAAGTGTTTTTGGGTCGATTTGATACCTGGGATCTTGATCTCCTTCACGCCCTTGGTCCATTTGACTCGACCATGATAGGTAAACCTGGTTCAAGGTGGAAAGACCGGGTTAGATTGACACGGGTCTTACAATACAGATGTTACCCTATGAAGCATTGTATGGTAGGAAATGTCGAACTCCTTTGTTTTGGAATGAAGTTGGAGAACGGAGTATTGTTGGACCAGAGTTTGTTGAAGAGACTTGTCGAGCAGTCGACATTATCAAGGAAAGAGTCTGAATAGCTCAGAACCGTTAGAAGCAATATGCAGATAATCGACGCAGAGATCTCGAATTCACCATAGGTGATAAGGTATTTTTGAAAATATCTCCTACGCGTGGTTTGAAAAGATTTGGACAAAAGGGAAAGCTGTGTCCAAGATATATTGGACCTTATGAAGTTCTAGATAGACGTGAAAAAGTAGCATATCAGTTAGCACTACCATCATCCATGTCAAGCGTGCATGATGTATTTCATATCTCATTACAGAAGAAGTACGTCAGAGATCCAACACACATGTTAACAACAGATCCACCAGATTTGACTAAAGATTTGACGTTCGAAGTAGTACCTTTTGAGATCACCAACCGGAAGGTGCAACGTCTTTGCAACCGTGACATTTACTACGTTAAGGTTACTTAGAGAAGCCAAAATATAGAAGAAGTTACATGGGAAGAAGAGAATGCTGTCACACCCCAATTCTGAACCAACTAGAATGGTGTGATGAACCATCTATGATCCAACGATTCAACCAGGATCTCGAATAGGCTGTGTCCCTTTGCTTAAACCAGATACATCCACAACCATAATCAGAATAAATAAACAATAGCGGAAGTTTTTAATATTAATGAACTGAGAATCTAACAGTGATAACATAAACAAATTATCCAATTATCTCCAAATGACTAAGACATAAAATAAAATAAATTTATCAATTTCAAGATCCGATAATCCAACAAATAAATCTAATAAAAAACACATGAGTTGCACTCACACAACGAATCATGCGACTCCACCACAGCTTCAGTGTCCATCGCAACAACATGCCCATAAATTGGAGCATTCATATAATCTTCTACTGTATGACCTGCATCATCAACTAAAAATATTCGACGTCGAAAGGTTGAGCACACATCATGGCTTAGTGAGCAAACAAAACAATGCAATAAACATATGCATGCATTCAATTCATATCTTTGGTGTAGTTTTATAAGTTTGCAATGTGCAATAGAAAGGATAAGTGGCCGTCGCACCTCAGACGAGTGTGTGAAGCCACCTAATGGATCAAACACCATTGCCGTCCCACATGTACCTATCATGGAATCGAGATAGAGCTAAAGTGCCCGGATTAAACACCGCATGACACTTCCCCTGATGCCCTACCCATACCAACACATAAGCCCCTATTGGCGAGGGCTTACAAACTGGGCTCGCAACTAACCAACCCTAATGTCAAACAGTGTATCCAAGGCCTCACCCTAGCATCCCTCAATACGTTCATAGAGATAGAGCTAAGGCCCCCCAACAGAGAAAGAGACTACATGGTCCGAGACTACCTCCCCTGATGCCCTACGACGTAATAGTTCTGCTAAGGTAATGACGATACGACGATGTTAGTGGACAAGACTTGAGTAGAGATAGAGCTAAAGTCTGGTGACCAGGATGAAACCTAGTGTCACGTCCTCCCCCTGATGATCCACTCGCATCAAGTACACTAACAACACACATATATTCAAATGCCTATTCCTAGCATCATCATCATCATCATGTTATAAATATACAAAATTAAATATGCAAGACCAGTAATAATAGGAATATTGGATGACATGTGAAATGCACATTACAAGCATACAAGCATAGAATCATTCATGGCTTTGGACTCAATAAGTAAAAACAGTTTATTATTAACCAATTAATATAGGTCTTGTTCCCTCACCTTTGGTCGATAGTAGTTCCTCGTTCAAGCTTTGTAAATCACTTTTAGACCACTTGGAAACCTACAAATTTATATTTTTTAAATTAAAATTTATTTCCAGCAATTCAGACTAATAGAAACTGAGTGGTCGCAGGTGCAGCAGCACCTGTGGTCTCAATTTCTACGACCACAGGGTGTGTGGTTGCAAGGTGTGGTCGCATACCATGCAACCACACCCTCCCTAGAAACTTCTCGAGGGAATGTGGTCTCAAGGTGTGGTTGCATATCATGCGACCTACACATGCAACTACACATGTAATGGTTGACTTTTCACTCCCAACTCTATTCCTTCATGTTTGGATTCCTTGGCTTATCATCATGTTCCTTTCTATGATTGTTCTATGTCTTAAAACTAATATTTTATACACAGTCCATCTTCCACATAAATTCCTTCCATGGATCTCTTGGAATTTGTTCATGGATTGATGATTGGGGTCTCACTTAAATCCCTGTCTTCATGATCTATTCTAGACATTCAATTGACATGAGAAATGTTTTCATACCTTAAACTTATTGAAGATTCAGAGTTTTCTCTGAATTTTCCTCTTAGCCTTCCTCTTCAATTCTCCTTCTCTTCCTCCTCTTCTCTTTCTCTCACTTTCAGTTTGAGTTCTAATAGGATGAAAGAGGCTAAGAGACGTCCTATATATAGAGGAAAACCCTCCATAATAAGCCCTACAGAGTTTAGGAAAGAACCCCCTTCGGAATAGGAAGGTTTCCTAATCACGATTTCCGACTGGGTTCATGTGGTCGCAGGTGTGGTCGCAGAACCCGTCGACCACACAGTCAGAAACATGCGACCACACGACCCAAGTTCCTGTGGTCGTTTTAATCTGAGGTGTGATCGACCACATGTGTTTAGGTATGCGACCACATACTCATAATTGACTATTTTTGGGTTCAATTTCATACCTGATCTTGTGGTTTCTTCACGCACTTGGTCCGCTTGGCCCGACCATGATAGGAAGACCTGATACAAGGTGGTAAGACCGGTTAGTTCGATACGGGTCTTACAACTCCCCCCCTCTTATTAGAAATTTCATCTTCAAAATTTACACATACATTCTGAGTCGAAAAGGTGAGGATATTGCTTTCGCATAACATTCTCTTCTTCCCATGTGATCTCTTCTACATCGTGGCTTCTCCAAGTAACCTTGACATAATAAATGTCACGTTTGCATAGACGTTGAACCTTTCGACTGATAATTTCAGTTGGTGCTACTTTGAATGTCAAATCATCAGTTAGACCCGATGGATCCGCTGTTATAACGTGTGTTGGATCTCTGACGTACTTCTTAAGTAATGAGATATGAACTGCATCATGCACACTTGACATAGATGGGGTAGTGCTAACTGATACGCCACTTTCCTACGTTTAGAGAGAATCTCATATGGCCCGACATATCTCAGACTTAGCTTCCCTTTCTGCCCGAATCATTTTAAGCCTCGAATAGGTGATACTATCAAGAATACCTTATCACCTACGACGAATTAAAGGTCACGACGTCGAGTATCTGCATACTGTTTCTGCCGGTTCTGAGCTGTTTTAACTCTTTCCTTGGTAATGTCGACTACTTGACAAGTCTCTTCAACAAATTCTGGTCCAACAATACTCCGTTCTCTAACTTTATTCCAAAACAAAGGAGTTCGACACTTCCTACCATACAGTGCTTCATAGGGTGAAATCTGTATAGTAGCTTGATAGCTGTTGTTATAGGAAAACTCGATCAATGGTAGTTTCTCATCCCATGATCCTTTGAAATCAGTAACACAGACTCAAAGCGTGTCTTCTAAAATCTGAATGGTACGCTCTGACTATCCGTCTGTCTGAGGATGGAATGTAGTACTGAACTTCAACGTTGTACCCATAGCTTTTTGTAATCCTTCCCAAAACTTGGAGGTAAAGCGTGGGTCTCTGTCGGACACAATGCTTTCAGGTACACCATGCAATCTAAAAATATTATCCACATATAGCTTGGCTAACCTCTCTAGGGTATACTGATGTCGTATAGCTATGAAGTGAGCTATTTTAGTAAGACGATCTACAATCACCCAGACCGTGTCAACTACTCGAAGAGTCAATGATAACCCATTGACGAAGTCCATATGATGCAGTCCCATTTCCAGGCTGGTTCTGGCAGTGTTGCAACAATCCTGCAGGTCTTTGCCTTTCAGTCTTTACTTGCTGACAATTTAGGCATTGAGACACAAATTTAGCTACATCCGCTTTCATTCCTCTCCACCAAAATAGTTTCTTCAGATCATGATACATCTTTGTACTTTCAGGATGTATCGAATAAGCGGTGGTGTGAGCTTCCCTCATTAGTCTGTGTCTAATATCTAAGTTTTCATTTTCAGGAACACATACTCTTCCTTTGTACTTTAGAACCTTTTCAACGTCCAAGGTGAACTCAGGAGTAGTCCTACCTTTTTTGATATCTTTTTGTATCGTTCTTAGATAAGGGTCTGACTTAATTGTGGCTTTCACTTCGTCTAGGTATAATCTTCAATGTGGTAAACATATTTAAAAACCGATGAATAAACACTTGGTTGGTTGATCCACCCAGTTTATCTATCACGAACTGCGCATTGCCATTATTTAATACTTTTCCTGTAACACACATTACCGCAATCATGTTAACTTCTCCTTGGGATTTTATCATTGCTTTTCTGCTTAGTGCATCAACAACTACATTAGCCTTTTCCTGGATGATACTGGATATCACAATCATAATCCTTCAATAGTTCCAGCCATCTTCTTTGTCTCATGTTCAACTCCTTCTGATTAAAAAGATAAGTGAGACTCTTATGATCTGATTTAATCTGAAATTTCTCTCCATACAAATAATGTCTCCATATATTAACAACATGTACTACTACTGCTAATTCCAAGTCATGAGTGGGATAGTTCTTCTCATGTGTCTTCAGTTGTCTTGAGGCATACGCAACTACTTGTTCTCCTTGCATAAGTACACATCCTAAACCCAACCCAGAAGCATCAGTGTACAAGGCAAATGGTTGTCCCGAGATAGGAATAGTCAAGATGGGAGTGGATATCAATCCTTTCAATGTTTGAAAACCCTCCTCACATTTGTCGGTCCAAATAAACTTTTCTCCTTTCTTAGTCAAACTGGTGAGAGGTACGGTGATTCTAGAGTAATCTTCCACGAATCATCGATAATACCCAGCTAGACCTAGGAAACTTCTGATCTCTACAACACTCTTAGGTGCTTCCTACTTCACAATGGCTTCAATCTTGCTAGGATCCACTTTAATTTCCTCAGCGGATACAACATGACCTAAAAAAGCGACCTCATTTAGCCAAAACTCACACTTTGTAAATTTGGTGTAAAGCTTCTCTTTTCTTAGTCGCTGCAGAGTGGCTCTTAGATTCGTGACATGACTTTCTTTGTCCATGGAGTAGACTAATATGTCTTCAATAAACACAATGACTGACATATCCAACATATCATGGAATACCCGATTCATGAGTTCCATAAAAGTTGCGGGTGCGTTAGTTAATCCAAAAGACATGACTAAAAATTCATAATGTCCATATCTTGTTCTGAATGCTATTTTTGGAATATTACTGTCACACCCCAATTCTGGACTAACCAGAATGATGTGATGAACCGTCAATAAATCAACGGTTCAATCAGGATCTCACTCAGGCTATCCCACATATGATAAACCAAAACACATTCCACAATAATCAGAGGTAATAAAGTAAAAAGCAGAAGGCTTACAGATAATGAACTGAGGTCTATTCATGATAAATAATTAATATTCTATTTATTTCCAAGTAACAAAACATAACTTAATACATATTATAATATTCAAATACGAAAACTAAACACTAAATGTATCCATCGTTGAAACGCTCGCTTACCGAATCACGTTGCTCCTCCACAGCTTGCTCATCATGGCGTGTTGACATAATCTTCAATCATAATACCTACAACATCAGAAACTAAAAGATTTATGCGCACGAGGGTCAGCTCTCCAACTAAAGCTCAATGAGTAAAGAAAACAATGCAACAATACATATACATGCGATTCAATTCATATCTTTGGTCTGGTTTTACGTTTGCACTGTGCTATAGAAAGGATAGGTGGCCACCGCACCTCTATGCATGAGAGTGTGCATACGCCCGATGACTCTCACCATCGCCCACAACACCCATAATGAACATTGTACAACGAAGGTAACGTTTATTGATGCACAACTCCATACCAACAAATTAACCCCTGATGGCTAGGGCTGCAAACGGGGCTCACTACTAACCAATCCTAATGTCAACCAATGTATCCAAGGCCTCACCCCAGCATCCCTCAGAGCACCCGTAGAGAAAGAGCTAAGGCCCCTCGGTAGAGTATAGGACTCAAGGACCGAGACCCTCCTTGATGCCCTATGTCGCAATAGTTCTGCAAAGGTATCGACGATACGACGATGCTAATGCACAAGACT
>CM053276.1:44370572-44557863 GCA_028583415.1 Protea cynaroides | reverse complement strand
GATACCAAATTGTCACACCCCAATTCTGGACTAACCAGAATGATGTGAAGAACCGTCAATAAACCAACGGTTCAACCAGGATCTCACTCAGGCTATCCCACATATGATAAACCAAAACACATTCCACAATAATCAGAGGTAATAAAGTAAATAGCGGAAGGCTTACAGATAATGAACTGAGGTCTATTCATGATAAATAATTAATATTCCATTTATTTCCAAGTAACCAAAATAGAACTTAATACATATTACAATATTCAAAGAGGAAAACTAAACACTAAACGTATCCATCGTTGAAACGCTCGCTTAACGAATCACGTTCCTCCTCCACAGCTTGCTCATCATGGCGTGTTGACATAATTTTCAATTATAATACCTGCAACATCAGAAACTAAAAGATTTGTGCGCACAAGGGTTAGCTCTCCAACTTGAGCTCAGTGAGTAAACAAAACAATGCAACAATACATATGCATGCGATTCAATTCATATCTTTGGTCTGGTTTTACATTTGCACTGTGCTATAGAAAGGATAGGTGGCCACCGTACCTCTATGCACGAGAGTGTGGATACGCCCGACGACTCTCACCGTCGCCCACAGCACCCATAATGAACATTGTACAATGATGGTCACGTTTATCGATGCATAACTCCATACCAATAAATTAACCCTTGGTGGCTAGGGTTGCAAACGGGGCTCGCTATTAACCAATCCTAATGTCAACCAATGTATCCAAGGCCTCACCCCAGCATCCCTCAGAGCACCCATAGAGATAGAGCTAAGGCCCCTCTGTCACACCCCAATTCCACACCATTCGAAACGGTGTGATGAACCGTCAACAAATCAACGGTTCAACCACGATCTCAAAATAGGCTATCCCACATATGATAAACCAAAACACATTCCACATTAATCAGAGGTAATAAAATAAATAACAGAAGTCTTACAGATAATGAACTGAGGTCTAAACATGATAAATAATTAAAATTCCATTTATTTTCAAGTAACCAAAACATAACTTAATTCATATTAAAATATCCAAATACGAAAACTAAACACTAAACGTATCCATCGCTGAAACGCTCACGTAATGAACCATGTTCGTTCTCCACAGCTTGCTCATTCATAGCCTCTACCCATGCATATGTTGGCGTGCCGACATAATCTTCAATTATAGTACCTGCAACATCAGAAACTAAAAAGAATTACGCGCGCGAGGGTCAGCTCTCTAACTTGAGCTCAGTGAGTAAACAAAACAATGTAACAGTACAAATGCATGCAATCAAATTATATCTTTGGTCCGGTTTAAAGTTTGCAGTATGCAATAGAAAGGTTTAGGTAGCCAAAGGTTGCGTTTATTGACCCCGCCTCTATACACGAGTGTGTGATGTTACCCGAAGATCACGTTTATTGTCAACTCACATGCACCCAACCATGAACATTATATAACAAAGGTTACGTTTATTGCTATATAGTGCCATACCAACACGTAAGCCCCTGTTGGCGAGGGCTGCAAACTGGGCTCGCAACTAACCAATCCTAATGCCAAACAGTGTATCCAAGGCCTCACCCCAGCATCCCTCAGAATGTCCATAGAGATAGAGCTAAGGCCCCCCGATAGAGTCAGAGACTACAAGGACCGAGACCACCTCCCCTGATACTCTACGACATAATAGTTCTACTAAAGTAATGGCGATACGACGATGCTAATCCACAAGACTTGAGTTAGAGATAGAGCTAAAGTGCTGAGACCCGCCAAAGATTAATGTTTATTGACGTTCTCATCACACCTCTCCTGATACTCGCTCGCATCAAGTACACCAACTATACACATACAATCACATGCCTATTCCTATCATCATCATCATCATCATGTTATAAACAATAAAGTAAATATGCATGAACAAATAATAGAAATATTGGATGACATGTTGTATGCACATTACAAACATATTCACATAGAATCAAGCCTGGCATTGGACTCAAGAAATAGAAAACAGTTTGTTATTAACCAATTAGTTTAGAGTTCTGTTTCCTCACCTTAGCTTGCTATAACATACTTTTCCAAGCTCTAGAATCACCTTTATAATGTTATTATATTGCTAGAAGACCTAACAAAGTCGAAAAAATTTTATTAAAATTTATTCAGAATTTAAAAACCATTCTATTAATTGAGGGTCGGAGGTAGGGTCGGAGTCCTGATCGACCCTGGGTGCGACCCTCCCCCTAATCTGAACTTCCCGAACACTGAGGGTCGATGCTAGGGTCGGATCTGCCATCGACCCTAGGTGTGACCCTCCATGGTTTGAGTCGAAAATATCAGATTTCATTCTCTCTTTCATGGTTGGGTCCTATGGCTTACTTCTACAATCCATTCTATACATGTTCTATGGTTTAGAACTATACTTTATTCACCTACATGGTTTTAATGATCTCCTCCATGGATTTCCATGAAAACCTAACCATGGATGGATGATTTTGGTTTCTTCTAAGTCATATCCTCCTCATAAACCATTCTAAAGTCTTAAATAAATCATGGGGAATGTATTCATTCCTTTGGCTTGCTGAGATTCATAGTTCCTCTGAATTTCCTGTTCTTCCTTAGCCTTTTCCTCAAGTTTTCCTTTTCTTCTTCTCTTCCTTCTCTTCTCTTTCTCTCAATCCAATTAGGATTGTAAAAGGAGTGAAAGAGGCTTAGGGACGTCCTATTTATAGGGCAAAACCTCCCAAAATAAGTCCCATTGAGTTTAGGAAAGGTTCCAATTGAAATTAGGAAGGTTTCTCAATTTTCGGTTCGTAGTGTTTTTCCCGAATGCCGAGGGTCGATGGGAGGGTCGGACAACTCATAGACCCTGCGGCCCATGGTTGAGGGTCGATGGTGAGGGTCGATGGGAGGGTCGGACTTGCCTGTTAAAACCTGCGACCCTACCCTCATTTTGACTATTTTTGGGTAAATTTTCATATTGCGTCTTGGGTTTCTTCGCACACTTGGTCCACTTGGCTCGACCATGATATGTAGACGGGTCCTGACACGAAATGTAAGGTTAGGCCGGGTTCGTGGTGTGCGGGTCTTACAACTCCACCACCCTTAAAAGAAATTTCGTCCTCGAAATTTAAAAGTACGGATCTTACAACTCCCCCATCCTTAAATGAATTTTGTCCACAAAATTTAAACGAATCTTACAACTCCCCCATCTTTAAAATAAATTTTGTCCTCAAAATTTTGAATTTACTTCGGAGTCAATAGGTGGGAATTCTATTTCCGCATTGCATCTTCTTCCTCCTATGCACTCTTCTCCACGTCTTGTCTTTGTCGGGTTATCTTCGTATAATTGATACCAAGTTTTTAAGGTGTTGTACCTTTCAACTAGTGAACTAGGCTGGTACCACTTCAATAGTTAAATCTCCTATTTAATCCAGTGATTCCGTGGTCAATACTTTTGATATGGATCTCCACTGTACTTCTTCAATAGAGACACCCGAAATACATCATGCGTACTAGACATGGATAGCGGTAACGCTAATTGATATGCAACTTTTCTACGTCTCCCCAAAGTTTATAAGATCCAACACATATATAAATTATGACTTTTCCTTCTTGTCTAATCGTTTCAAACTATGCATAAATGATATCTTCAAAAACACTTTGTCACTTATGGCGAACTCATGGTCTTGGTGTCTCTTCTAACAATCCTGAGCTGTCTTAGCCCTTTTTTCTTTGATCTTGTCTTCCACTCGATAGTTTTCTTCATTAGACTTTGGTTTCCAAAATTATTTATTCACCAACTTTATTCCAAAATAAAGGAATTTGACATTTCTACCGTACCATGCTTTATAGGTGACATTTACATGGTAGCTTAGTAGCAACTTTAATTCACGGTAACTTCTCAACTCAAGTTCCTTGAAATCAATTTTACAAGCTCGGAGCATATCTCTTAGGATCTGTATAGTACGCTCCGACTGTCCGTCGGTTTAAGGTAAAATGTGGTAGTAAACTTCGACTTTGTCCCCATTATTTTCTATAGATCCTCCCAAAAATTCGAGATAAGGCATAAGTTTCCAACCGTTACTAGGCTCTTACACATACCATTCAATCTTTTAATAATATCTACATATAGCTTATTTAGCCGCTCCAAAGTATACCGATGTCGTATAGCAATGGAATAAGCTATCTTCCTAAGGCGATCAACAATTACCCAAACTGTGTCAACCGATCAGTGGTCAGTGGCAAATCAGTGACATAGTTAATTGTAATGCAGTTCCACTTTCAAACTGGCTCCAATAGTGGTTGTAGTAAGCCACGTTGGTCTTTGTCTTTCAACCTTTACTTTCTGATAATTCAATTACTGAAACATGCATCTATCCACAACCACTTCCATTCCCTTTCTGCCAAAATAATCTCTTCATGTCATGATACATATTGGTACTCTAGTATGTACTGAATATTGAGTACAATGGACTCTTATCATTATCCTCTTCATAGTATCCAAGTCTTTATCTTCATGTATTCAGAATCTGCCTCTGTATCTGAGTACTATCTCCACATCCAAAGTAAGTCAGGTTTGGGTTTTTCTTTCTCTAAATCTTCTTGCATTGTTCTTATATACAGATCTAACAAAATTGCTACTTTTACTTAATCCATCAATTTAGAGATGATCTTAAATGCCACCAACGTAGCCGAATTATTGCTCCATAAGTTCATCCATAAATTCTCGCTCAATTGGATCATCACTAGCTTCTATTATAAGTTACTCTTCTTCCAAATTTGAATCTATTGCTGCGGAACATGAGGCAGCATTTATACTAGGTCCTTCTTCGGACTTCATAATTCCCTTTTTTGCTTAAGGCTTAGCTACTACATTAGCCTTGCCCAGTAACCTTGAATATCATGGTCTTAATCCTTCAATGTTCAAACCATTTTTCCTATCCTCATGTTCAACTCTTTCTAATGAAGAGATAAATAAAACACTTGTAATCCGATCTAATCTAAAATTCTTCTCCGTTTAAATAATGTCTCCAAGTCTTGATTGCATGAATCACAATTGTTTACTCCAATCATGGGTTGGGTAACTCTTCTCATGCTCTTTCAGTTTTCTTAAAGCATATGAAATCGCTTATTTACCTTACATCGACCCGCATCCTAGATCCAATCCAAAAGCTTCAATGTATAGGGTAAAAGGTTCCCTTGGTACCGAAATGATCAAGATGGCAGTTGATATCAACCTTACCTTAGAATCTGGAAACATTCTTCACACTTGTAGGTCCAAATAAATTCCTCTCCCTTCCTGGTTAGCTTGGTAAGAGGTTTTGCGATCTTAGGGTGGTCCTCCAAGCATCGTCTGTAATAATCAGTTAAACTCAAGAAACTTCTGATCTTTGCAATATTCTTCAAGTGTTTCTCACCATACAATTGCTTCTATCTTAATAGGGTCCACTTTAATCCCTTTTTTGATGCTACGTGATCTAAGAAGGTCACTTTGTTTAATCAGGTCTCATATTCCTTGGAATTGGCAAGAATCTTTTCACTTCTCAGTTGTTGTGAAGCTATTCTAAAGTCCGTTGTATGAGTTGCTTCATTCTTGGAATAAACCAAAATATCATTTATGAAAACTATGACCGACGTGTCCAACAGGTCATGAAACACCCAGTTCATCCGTTCCACAAAAGACGTAAGGGCATTGGTTAATCCAAACGTTATAATCGAGAACTCATAATGTCCAATCCTAATTCTAAAGCTCTCTTCGAGATATTTCTATCCAAAATTTTTCAGCTGATGATATCTTGACTGAAGAAAATACCTTTGCTCCTTGCAACTGTTTAAACAAGTCATCGATCTAAGGTAGTAGATATCGATTCTTGTCTGTGAGCTTGTTTAGTTCCCGATAGTCTATACGCAAACAACACTACCATCTTTCTTCTTCATGAATTGCATTGGCACTTCGCATGATGCAATACTTAGCCAATTAGAACCCTTGTCTAATAACTGTTGTAGTTGCGTCTCAATTCCTTCAACCCCATATGAGCTTACTCTATGGTGCTTTTGACACAAGTATCGTTCTTTTTAACAAGTCGATGACGAACTCGGTCACTTAATCAGATGGTAACCTAGGTAACTCTCTTAAAACGCATCGAGAACTTATGCATCATATCAATACCTTCCATCTGTGGTGCTTCTTTGGTAACGTATACCACAGATATCATCTATCCAACTTCTTTCTCTTCAAAGCATCTCTTTGCCTTTAGCATAGAGAGGATCAGCTTTCACTTCCTAGGCAACATACTCCCAATGATACTAAATCATATGCCATTTTTATTCTTGAATGATAACCTCTTCTATGCACGTAATCACTTGTAGAGTGTTGAAACAACCAGTCTATTCCCAAGATGACGTCAAGGTCTGCCATCTCAAGTCTAATTAGGTTGCGTCCAAATTTCATCCATCCATACTATTTGGACATTATTCATAACACTCATCCCATACAACATCTAGTCCAAAGGGCTTAAACTAGCAAAATCTGGTATAAGGTCTTAAGAGCTTGTTTAGTTTCTTCATCTCTTAAGACTATCATCAAGATCTCATATCCCAAATCTATTTATAAGCATTATGGTATATGCTTATAATTTCATTAATTCAGCCAAACTATTTTGGTCTTTACTTAATCATATCCCTCAACATTGGGCATAACTCAATTATCATTGTATTAAATCGAGTACTACTTATGCCTTGACTTTATCCTTGTATCCACTCTTAAATTTGCCTTTAGGAATCTTCTACCTTATCAAAATTCATACCGATATAACCATCCTTAACTCTACTTGAGTGCTATCTATTTCTTTACTGGCTACTCTTAATAGTTTCCACATTTTCTCATGCACTATTTTATAGACATGATTCATATCCATCCATTTAGCAATCTCAAAATAAATTCTCCATCACTTCATCTGAGTTTCATTGGCTACAGCATTTAATCTGAATCCAATCATCTTTCTTCCAATAAATCCATTATCACTACACATCTTTATCAACAATGATCAGGGAGTGTATAAATCAGAATGTTTGTCCAAAACAATTCATTTTCTTCTTTCAATTTAGCATAATGGCAATACTTGCTTTATCTAGTGAACTTAGGTTTAAAGGATCAGGAGTAAATCTGTGGTAATCCAACCGACATTCAAAGGTCGTTAAGTTGCACGGTGGTCAAAATACATGGAAATACAGGTTCTATAGTTCTTGACCTCATGGTTACAGGTTCTATCGAATATATAATGCCATTGGTCAAGGCACTACATGAGTAAATCTGGAGAAGCTTTCATACATCAGTAAATTAGGTACAAATCTGGAGAAAGATTTCGTACATCAATAAATCAGGTATAAATCAGAAGATGTACGCTCAACACGATTAAATATTTAACTATTCATTTAGTTCATATCTTTGTTCATGTAGTTGATCATGAGAGTGGTTCTGATTGGTATAATCAGGACTAAGACTAAAGAAACAATATCTATAACTCCAATTGACAGGTTAAATCAAGAAGGTATCTTGTCAAGACACGTGAATTTAAAATCTGGTATGTGCATCCTCTATAATCATAAGAGTAAATCAATAATGCACCGCATCCTATATAAACATATCTACTTACAATAATGCACCGCATCCTATATAAACATATCTACTTACATGGCCATTATCCTCTTATCTCTGTTTGGATTCATCCCGAGATCTTTTCCTTTATCTCTACAAGGGTTTTGGCATTACTAGCCATTTTCCTTCTTCCTCTGTCTTACATCGAGTTTCACATCTTGTGAGTACCAACTCGGTATTCCAATTTTTTGCTTTACATAAGCTCCCTTCTTGCTACTGTACTATATCCTTGTATACTTGGATAACTACCCAACTTATAGATAATACCCAAATTTTGTTTGTTTATTAGGATAATTTTTGGTCTTCTCTTTCTGTGTGAGTGTATATATATGGTTCCACCTTTTATATGTACATTATCGTCTTGTTTAATTTCTGTCTCAACCAACACAGGTGCTTAAGGTTTGTTTATATTAAAGTTTTTAATTTATCCTAACTCAGTTCATGGACTCCAGTGGTAGTATTCAGGTTTAATGGGTAAGGCCTATGAGAGCTCTGATACCAAGTTGTCACACCCCAATTCCGCACCATTCGGAACGGTGTGATGAACCATCAACAAACCAACGGTTCAACCAGGATCTCAAAATAGGCTATCCCACATATGATAAACCAAAACACATTCCACATTAATCAGAGGTAATAAAATAAATAGCGTAAATCTTACAGATAATGAACGGAGGTCTAAATATGATAAATAATTAATATTCCATTTATTTTCAAGTAACCAAAACATAACTTAATACATATTACAATATACAAATACGAAAACTAAACACTAAACGTATCCATCGCTGAAACACTCGCGTAACAAACCATGTTCGTTCTCCACAGCTTGCTCATTCATAGCCTCCACCCATGCATATGTTGGCGTGCCGACATAATCTTCAATCATAGTACCTGCAACATCAGAAATTAAAAAGAATTGTGCGCGCGAGGGTCAGATCTCCAACTTGAGCTCAGTGAGTAAACAAAACAATGCAACAGTACATATGCATGCAATCAAATTATATCTTTGGTCCGGTTTAAAGTTTGCAGTATGTAATAGAAAGGTTTAGGTAGCCAAAGGTCACGTTTATTGACCCCGCCTCTATACACGAGTGTGTGACGTTACCCGAAGATCACGTTTATCGTCAACTCACATGCACCCAACCATGAACATTATATAACAAAGGTTACGTTTATTGCTATATAGTGTCATACCAACATGTAAGCCCCTGTTGGCGAGGGTTGCAAACTGGGCTCACAACTAACCAATCCTAATGCCAAATAGTGTATCCAAGGCCTCACCCCAGCATCCCTTAGAATGTCCATAGAGATAGAGCTAAGGCCCCTCGGTAGAGTCAGAGACTACAAGGACCGAGACCACCTCCCCTGATACTCTACGACATAATAGTTCTGCTAAAGTAATGACAATACGACGATGCTAATGCACAAGACTTGAGTTAGAGATAGAGCTAAAGTGCTGAGATCCACCAAAGGTTAACATTTATTGACGTTCTCATCACACCTCCCCTGATACTCGCTCGCATCAAGTACACCAACCACACACATATAATCACATGCCTATTCCTATCATCATCATCATCATCATGTTATAAACAATAAAGTAAATATGCATGAACAAATAATAGAAATATTGGATGACATGTTGTATGCACATTACAAACATATTCACATAGAATCAAGCATGGAATTGGACTCAAGAAATAGAAAATAGTTTGTTATTAACCAATTAGTTTAGAGTTCTGTTTCCTCACCTTAACTTGCTATAAGATACTTTTTCAGGCTCTAGAATCACCTTTATAATGTTATTATATTGCTAGAAGACCTAAAAAAGTCGATAAAATTTAATTAGAATTTATTCAGAATTTAAAAATCATTCTGTTAACTGAGGGTCGGAGGTAGGGTCGGAGTCCTGATTGACCCTGGGTGCGACCCTCCCCCTAATCTGAACTTCCCGAACACTGAGGGTCGATGCTAGGGTCGGATCTGCCATCGACCCTAGGTGTGACCCTCCATGGTTTGAGTCGAAAATATCAGATTTCATTCTCTCTTTCATGGTCGGGTCCTATGGCTTACTTCCACAATCCATTCTATACATGTTTTATGGTTTAGAACGATACTTTATTCACCTACATGGTTTTAATGATCTCCTCCATGGTTTTCCATGAAACCTAACCATGGATGGACGATTTGGGTTTCTTGTAAGTCATATCCTCCTCATAAACCATTTTAAAGTCTTAAATAAATCATGGGGAATGTATTCATACCTTAGGCTTGCTGAGATTCAGAGTTCCTCTGAATTTCCTGTTCTTCCTTAGCCTTTTCCTCAAGTTTTCCTTCTCTTCTTCTCTTCCTTCTCTTCTCTTTCTCTCAATCCAATTAGGATTGTAAAAGGAGTGGAAGAGGCTTAGGGACATCCTATTTATAGGGCAAAACCTCCCAAAATAAGTCGCATTGAGTTTAGGAAAGGTTCCAATTGAAATTAGGAAGGTTTCTCAATTTTTGGTTCGTGCTATTTTTCCCAAATGCCGAGGGTCGGTGGGAGGGTCGATGGGAGGGTCGGACAACTCATAGACCTTGCGACCCATGGTTGAGGGTCAATGGTGAGGGTAGATGGGAGGGTCGGACCTGCCTGTTAAAACCTTCAACCCTACCCTCATTTTGACTGTTTTTGGGTAAATTTTCATATTGGATCTTGGGTTTCTTCACACACTTGGTCCACTTGGCTCGACCATGATATGTAGACGGGTCCCAAAACGAAATGTAAGGATAGGCCGGATTCATGGCGTGCGGGTCTTACACCCTCGGTAGAGTATAGGACTCAAGGACCGAGTCCCTCCTTGATGCCCTACGAAGCAATAGTTCTGCTAAAGTAACGGCGATACGACGATGCTAATGCACAAGACTTGAGTTAGAGGTAGAGCTAAAGTTCCCGGATCAAACACCGCATAACACCTCCCCTGATGCCCTACTCGCATCAAGCACACTAACCACACACAAACATTCACATGCCTATTCCTAGCATCAATCTTCATCATCATGTTATAAGTAAACAAAATTAAATATGCATGAACAATAATAAAAGGAATATTGGATGACATGTTGAATGCACATTACAAGCATATTCGCATAGAATCAAGCATAGCATTGGACTCAAGAAAATAAAAGTAGTTAATTATTAACCAATTCGTTTAGGTCTTGTTCCCTCAACTTATCTTGTTAATAGATCCTCTTCCAAGCTTTAGAATCACCTTTATAATGTTATTATATTGCTAGAAGACTAATAAAGTCGATAAAATTTAATTAAAATTTATTCTAATTTTTAAAGCCATTCTATTAACTGAGGGTCGGAGGTAGGGTCTGAGTTCTGACCGACCCCTGGTGCGACCCTCCCCTAATCTGGACTTCCAGAACCCTGGGGGTCGATACTCAGGGTCACATAGGGTCGGATGGTCATCGACCCTCTGTGCGACCCCCTATGGGTTTTGGTCAATTTTCCTCCTTTTAGTCCATTCTTCGTGTTTGGGGTCCTATGGCTTGCTCCTACAGTCCATTCAACATACATTCCATGGTCTAGAACCATGAATCCTCCCCTATATAGCTTTTATGTATTCTCCCATGGTTTTCCAATCGAAACCTAACCATGGGTTGATGGTTTGGATTTCTCCGAGATCACACTCTCATCGTTATCTAACCTAAGGTCTATAGAAATTCATGGAATTAGTATCCATACCTGGGAAGAATTATCCTTCCCTACAATTTTTCACCTTTTTACTTTTTCTTCTCTCCCTTGCTTCTCTTCTTCTTTTCTTCCTTCTCTTCTCTTTCTCTAAATTCAATTAGGGTTGTAAAAGGAGTGAAAGAGGCTTAGGGACGTCCTATTTATAGGGTGGAAACTCCTAAACTAAGCCCCATTGAGATTTGGAAGGAATCCAATCAAAATTTGGAAACTTTCCTAATTTCAGTTTCTGGCGGCAACTGAGGGTCGATGAGAGGGTCGATGATCCCGTCGACCCTTTCCTAAAGTGTCCGACCCTCCTTTTAAAATAGAGGGTTTGACTTTCTGTCTTGGGGGGTCCGACCCTCCATTGCTGGGTATGCGACCATCCCTTTAAATTAAGTGTTTTTGGGTCAATTTGATACCTGAGATCACGATCTCCTTCACGCCCTTGGTTCATTCATCTCGTCCATGATGGGTAGACCTGGTTCAAGGTGGTAAGACCGGGTTAGTTTGATACTGGTCTTACAATTACCTTCTTTAATCTTCAACTGATGGTATCCTGATCAAAAATCAATTTTGGAGAACACCTTGGCACCTTGCAACTGATCAAACAAGTCATCGATCCGAGGCAACGGGCACCGATTCTTGATTGTAATCTTATTCAACTCCGGATACTCTATACATAATCGAATGCTGCCATCCTTCATTTTCACAAACAATACTGGCCCTCCCCATGGTAATATGCTATGTAAGAACCGTGCTCTAAAAACCCGATAGGTTTACATTGTGACAGGTCTCCCAATCATAACTGGACCAGAAGGCGAGGCCGGGTGACGAACCACGAGATCCAGGTATGAGAGATGATGTGTAAAAATGTAAATTTTACATACCGGTCTCAGTACCGGTCTCACACAGTGAGACCAGTATGTGCGATAACGGCTGGAGACGGACTCCAACGGATCCCACACTCCGAGTAAAAAATTTGGAAATTTTCTAAACATGGGAAACCTACCTAGAATTGTCTCCTACTATATATATGCACCTCAACCCCTCCTTAAATCTTTCCAAACCCTAGGCCATCTGGAAAAGATCTGAGAAGGAGAAAATAGGAAGGAGACTGCACAAGAAGGATCTTTCTGTTGGAGGAGTAGCGCTGCCATCCAACAGATATTGGTAAGAGCTCGATCTCCTTAGTAATGTTAGGATTTCAGATCAGAGCCGTAAAATGGCACAACGATCCAAAATCCTAGAACTTCCAAAACCCTAGTTTTCATTAAGTTTTGATCTGGGAATGATGCAACATCATAGTTGAAACCTAGAAGGCTAAACGAGTATTTGGACCTTAGAATGGTTTAGGAAAAACCCTAAAAACTAAGTCGATGACCGACGGGGGTGGGAGATCCGAGATCGGGCTCTCGGACCCATACCACCGGACCTAACCGCTGGAAAATAAGTCCTGCGGTATTGGTCCTGCGGTGTATACCGCCGGACATACCGGCTGGACCTAATAACTCCAGCGGTATGGTCCTATGGTATATATCGCAGGACATACCGGCTAGACTATAATGTCCTATTGTATGGGCCTGCGGTATATACCACAGGCGCATATCGGTCTCGCTCAGAGTGAGATCGGTATATACCGTAGGACATACCAGTCTCACTCTACTAAGACTGGTACCGCGACCGGTATGCTTACCGAAGCCTATTTGCTAGGCTAGACTTGGTTCTGACCAACTGTAACCTAATAATTTAATTTTAACTTATGAGTATGATCATGTAGGACCAGTAGACAGCGTGAGAGGACCCTGTGACGCAGAGCGGGCTTGTTATCATGCGTCAAGTAAGGGACAAGACCCCAAACCCTAATTAACCCAATAACAGTAAACTATTGTGAATATTTTTTGTATCTATGTTTATTGTCTGATGTTTGTGCATTTCATATGCCATTTAGTTGTCTACATTATTATTATTTGTTCATGCATATTCGTATTCTAGGATGTTGTTGTTTAGGCATGTGTATGATTTTAGTTAGAGTGTGGAATGTGAAGGGGAGTGGAGCCCTGGATATATCCTCAGACTAATGCCTTTTCGTATCGCCGTCTACCTTAGCGGGCTTGGTGCAAATAGGGTATCAGGGGAAGGATGTGGGATTGTGGTTCAGCCTACCCACCAAACTCGAGCCCTATCTCTATGTCGTAGGGAGTTGTGCTGGGGTAGGGCCATAAATACTGTATTGACATATAGGACTGGTTAGAAACGGAACTCATTTGCAAGCCCTTTCCAATAGGGGTTTAGGTATTGGTACGGTGTAGGGTATCAGGGGGAGAACGCGGTAGTGTGGATTGTAGCCTGACCGCCAGACTCTAGCTCTATCTCTATACCATTGTGAGTGATGTGGGGCAACAGCAGTAGTGTGGATTGTAGCATGACTGTTGGGTGTGCTCACACTCTCATGCATGGAGGTGTGGTGGCTGCCAAACCTTACCATAGTATTTTGCAAGTTATACCTGACCCAATTGTTATGTTATCTCATGCATTTTGTATGTTGCATTGGTCTTTTACCTTACTGAGCTAAGTTGTGAGCTCACCTGAATATATATTCTTTCTTTTCAGATTTTGATGCGGGGTATACAGTTGATGACTTTATGGCTGCCCCAGCGTACGGTACAGTCGCTACCATTGACACACAGGCAGTAGAGGACGAGCATGACGCCTCATGCGAGTGCTCATTCTGTGTGTTCCTGTAGAGATAGATTATTTTATAACAATACATTGTAATAATTTATTATTTAAGTTTGTGAATGATGGCATAATTTGGATAATTATTTTATTTATAATATAGAGCTCAGTTCGTTTATCTATTTATTTCTGCTGCTATTTATTACTCGCTGATTATGTTAGATTGCTTGGAATGGTTTGTTGACACGGTCTATTGAGATCCTGGTGTGAGCCGTGGTTTAAAGACGGTTCACTCACATTTCTGGTTCAGCTAGAATTGGGGTGTGACAAATTGGTATCAGAGCGCTTAGGCTCTATCCAACTAACCATTCTACATCTAATTGTGTCCAATGAACTGAGATAGGAAATAAAAAAACTTTAATAAAAACACATAAACTTGTTTGATGCCTGAGACTTAAAAGAAGATGCATAACATACTATTAATGAACAGGAATTTTAAACACTGATGTTTTGAAGAAATCAAATAACCATTAAACAACATGATAGACAAAGTGTACGACAGAGTACAGTCAACAAGTCAGACAGTTACTCTGTTAACAAAATAAACCACATATAAATAAAAGTGAAACTAAAACAGACTATGGTGGAGTTGCGGGCCTGGGTGGTATCCAATCTGTGATATCATAATCACCCTCGTATGCCACTCTAAGCCAATGAACCTGGTCCTATGTGACCCGTAGGTTGCGAGATAGACGCCCCAACTCCTGACTCATCTCACGCTGAGCATCTCGAATCTTCATGAACATGCTCATCATCTGGAGGAGGCTGAGATGGTCCTGCTACTGGAAAAGGCTGGGGTGCAGGTGCAGGGATGTCCTCCATATGTGCATCCCCACCATCTCTTACCTCAACTGCTGCTGCTGCTGCTGCTGCGACTGCCGCCTGACTCCTAGGTGGGAGAGGACGAGCCTGTAGCTCCTCGTCACTAAGCTCTAGACCATCCATCTGCATCTTATAGATGGCCTCAACATCTATGTCAGAACTCATAGTGACCTCAAAAGTTAGCTATCCATGCCTGTCCACACCTAAGCGGTGCAACAACTCTGTAATCAACCTACCATATGGAATATTTCCTGCTACATTGGGCCTTGCAGCATGAATCATGGTACGGATGATCAGGTAAGGCAGGCAGACTCGGTACCTGGTAGTAACACAGTAGGTGAGGTACTGGGTCAATTGGGACACCTCTCCATAATGACCACTCTGGGGGATGATGTTATGCTGAATGATGCGGCAATATAAGCGAGGTACAGGATGAAGGTTCATGGCTAGCATGATCGTACTTGGAAACAGAATCTGATCAGCGATCGCTACTCGCATGTCCTCATTAAGATATCCTTTTGCTCGGGGTGGACAATAGATAAGTTCCCCGTCATCTGGGATCATGAGAAGCGTAGCCAACTCAGTCGTGTTGAAAGAGATCATCACCCCTTTCACATAGCTAGTAACCCAAAGATCCGTAGCATGTTCCCAATCATTCGGGTTCCCTTCTACCTCCAGATTTGTATAGAATAGTTTTACCAAATTGGGATGAGTGGTCTCTCTGTACTGAATAATGGGCAACCAGCCCATCGCCCCAAAGGCGGCCTCAACATTGAAGTGGTGCAGGTGCTCTAAGTTCACAAAGCGACCCGATTCAATGCTTTTAACTCGAAACCATGGAAGACGCACCACTGCAGCCTCTGACTGGAAAAATCTCTCAACATAGAGATGGGGAGGAGGATGTGGCCTGTCCATACCCGACGCAAAAGATCGTTTACCTGCACCACGATGTCCAGACATGTCGTAAACTGTTGAGCAAAGGAAAATATGAGATGGTTAGAGAAATTTTTTCGAACTTTCGGCAGCATAACGGCAAAAAATGGAACAAAAACCTCAAACTCACCCAATATGGGTAGGAGGACTTACATGGTAACACAATGCTAATACATGATCAAACAAATTAACATAAGACAACGAAATAGAGACATATTAGCAAAAAAAATTCAAAATTTCGAAAAACCTAAAAACCTAGGTTAAAAAGTGGAAATTTTAGGATTCTCCCAAACCAACCGGTGAAACTTCGAATTGGTTGAGGGGTTTTGCTCATTTAGACCCCAAGAACCTTTTTCAAGCAAAGAAAGATGTTTTCTACAGTTAAAAATTTTCAAATCAAGAAAATATAGGTTTTGGGCATAAAAAACGATGAGATTTTTTTCTCAAAGAGAGGAAGAAAAGGAGAAGCTTACCTTAGAAACGAGTTTGATACTCTTGGTTGAGGGGAAACACTCCTAGAAACACCAGTTGGACTATAGAGACTCAGCAACTCGGACAAGAATCTCCACCGGAGTAAGATGCAAAGAGGAAAGTGAGAAATGAGAGCAAAAATCATGATTTTAAAGGACTTTCAGTGATACCGGTCGCACTTATGGTCTGGTGAGTCTGACCGGTACCTCCTGTGGTATGTGCGACCGGTATCTACAGCAGGGCGTATCTCACCCAAGGTGAGATCGGTACCTCCTGGGGGTTGGAAATTTTAAAAACCAATTCTCATACCGGTCAATCCACTACTACAGAACCCCAAGCCGGTATGGTACCACCGAAATCAATGATTTTGCTCAGAAAATTCTGAGAAAAATTTAAAATTTTTTTGCTTGCGTTTTGATTGATATTTATAGTGCATATATGTAGAGACTGAATAATATTGTTTTGAATAATTGTCTCATCTGTCTCATATGTGTTCAATGTATTCAGATATCGTAAGGAAAATTAAGTAGGCTACAATGGTGAGAGAAAATGGTCGTAGAATTTCTCGCAGACACCGACACTTAAGGGCACCTCCAATGGAAAGGAATTCAGGGACAAAAAACTCTGAAGAATATGAAGAGAGGGAAAGTGGGGAAGAACTTAACCCACTCAATGAAAGTGGAAATTAGGTGAGAGACAATGAAGAATCTCCACTGCCGTGTCAGACACACACAAACTCTGAGACCCTAGTGGTAAATTTGGTCACCCACATGGAGGCACAGTAGAAGAAGGTCTTCGATGAAATGTTGAAGATGTTTAGGCCACCTGGGCCTGTACCGACACATGCAAATATGGTACCAATGGGGGTTAGCACAACTGCTAATGGACAACAACAACCGAACCAACACAACACGTTTCCCCAGCCAGTTACAGGGACACCCACCCCTAACCAGGACTAGAGTAGATATCAGGGTGCATATCAAGGTGCATATAATGGTGGGTATCAGGGAGTGAACCAGAGTGGTTACTCATATCAGCCGCAATGGTATGGTCAAGCACCATATGGACAGGCCCCATATGGACAGAGTAGGCTTTCTAGAGTGATGGATGGATTTCTAAAGGTAAAGCCACCAACTTTTACAAGAAAGTCAGGGAAAATACTATGGCCAGCACAGTGGATAGCCGAGATGGAAAATAACTTCTGTCTACTGGAGAGTTCTGATGAGGAGAAAGTGTTATATGCCACCCATATGCTGAAGGAAGAAGCCAAGGATGGTGGAACTCGACCAGAGCATATCTGGAAACAAAACACCAAATAATCACTTGACCCATATTCAAAGAGACCTTCTTTGAAAAATACTTTCCAAGGAGTTTCCGCGATCAGATGGAGAAGGAGTTCCTCAATCTACAGCAGTTTCAGATGACCATAGAAGCCATACCAACAGAGGTATGAGGATTTGTTTTTCTTTGCTCCAACCAATATGCAGGAGGAAGAAACTAAGACCCGTCGCTTCACAATGGGTCTTCGGGGTGTCATAAGAGAGCATGTGTTGGGGCGAGGACTGAAGATCTATAATGAAGCTGTACAGGTGGCTCGAGTCATTGAAGCAAGCCAGAGAGATAGCTTCTTCGTACAAAATAGGGGTCTAAAGAGGCCTAACCCTGAGGCCCAAGGCAGAAGAAGCAACAGACCATATCGTCCATTCAGGCCACCAGCTAGCACTGTGCCACCCAGACCTGTTCTTGCAGTGACACAACAGGCAATGGGACAGAACTCTAGTGTGAAGTGTTTTAATTTTCAACAGGTGGGTCACTATGCCAGAACATGCCCACTACCAAAGAAGGAACCGCATCAAGGCAAAGTTTATGCTGTTACAACAGAAGAGGTAGCCGCATCACCAGATGTAGTTACTGGTATGATTCTATACTTACTACTTAGTTATGCATTAATTGTTTGAGCATATAAAACTAAAGGAAAAAAATTAAAAAACCTCAGGTACAGTAAATATACCAGGGGTACCTGCCAGAGTCCAGTTTGACTCAGGGGCCACCCATTCCTTTGTGTCAGTATCATTCGGAAAAGGACTAGATCAACCCATCAAGACTTTGGAACCAAGTCTGTTAGTTCAATCCACCATGGGAATGGAAGTGGTATTAGAAGAGTATTATGGGCCTTGCCTAGTACATATTGAAGGACGAAAGTTGGAAGCCAATCTAGTCCAGCATGAGATGTTAGATTTCGATGTCATTCTGGGAATGGACTGGTTGTCTCAGCATTCTGCAAGCCTGTTATGTCACACCCCAATTCCGTACTGTTTAGAATGGTGTGATGAACCGCTAGCAAACCAACGGTTCAACCAGGATCTCGAGTAGGCTATATCCGTGTTATCTAAACTCCCATACATCCATAATCATAATCAGAGTAAATACACAATAGCGGAAGTCTTATAATAAAATGAACTGAGAATATACTGTGATTTTAATATTTAAATATCAAATTATTTTGTATCAAATGGGACATAAATAATTATCAAATACATGTCTTTATTAAATCCGAATAAAGAAATCTTGAAAATATCTAATCGAATACACATGAGTTGCACGCGCAAGAGGAGTCATGTGTATCTACTTCAGCTTCAGCTTCCATCGTCGCTACGTTCCCGTATGCTAGAGCATTCATATAATCTTCAACGGTACAACCTACATCATCAACTAAAAATATTTGACGTCGAGGGGGTGAGCACACATCACGGCTCAGTGAGTAGACAAAACAATGCAACAATACATATGCATGCAATCAATTCATATCTTTGGTCTGGTTTATAGTTTGCAATGCGCAATAGAAAGGTTGGATGGTCAAAGGTTAACTTTTATTGACCCGCCTCTATACACAGGGTGTGGAAGTCCGCCCGAAGGTTAACATTTATCGTCGCCCCATCCACCCTAATCATGAACATTATATAACAAAGGTTAACGTTTATTGCTATATAGTGTCATACCAATACGTAAGCCCCTGTTAGCGAGGGCTTGCAAACTGGGCTCGCAACTAACCAATCCTAATGCCAAATAGTGTATCCAAGGCCTCACCCCAGCATCCCTCAGAATATCCATAGAGATAGAGCTAAGGCTCCCCGGTAGAGTCAGAGACTACAAGGACCGAGACCACCTCCCCTGATACTCCACGACACAATAGTTCTGCTAAGGTAATGGCGATACGACAATGCTAATGCACAAGACTTGAGTTAGAGATAGAGAAAAAGTGCTGAGACCCGCCAAAGGTTAACGTTTATTGACGTTCTCATCACACCTCCCCTGATACTCACTCGCATCAAGTACACCAACCATACACATACAATCACATGCCTATTCCTATCATCATCATCATCATCATGTTACAAACAATAAAGTAAATATGCAAGAACAAATAATAGAAATATTGGATGACATGTTGTATGCACATTACAAACATATTCACATAAAATCAAGCATGGCATTGGACTCAAAAAATAGAAAATAGTTTTTTATTAACCAATTAGTTTAGAGTTCTATTTCCTCACCTTAGCTTGCTAATAGATACTTTTCCAAGCTTTAGAATCACCTTTATAATGTTATTATATTGCTAGAAGACCTAACAAAGTCGATAGAATTTAATTAGAATTAATTCCAAATTTAAAAATCATGCTGTTAACTGAGGGTCGGAGGTAGGGTTGGAGTCATGATCGACCCTGGGTGCGACCCTCCCCAAACTCTGAACTTCCTGAACACTGAGGGTCGATAGTTAGGATCACCTAGGGTCGGATGGTCATCGACCCTCGGTACAACCCTCGGTGTACATTGGTCAATTTTCCTCTTTTAGTCCATTCTTCGTGCTTGGGATCCTATGGCTTGCTCCTACATTCCATTCTACATTCATTCCATGGTCTGAAACCATGAAGCATCCACCTAAATAGCTTTCATGCATTCGCCTATGGTTTTCCATGAAAACCTAACCATGGGTTGATGGTTTGGGTTTCTCCGAGATCACACTCTCATCAATATCTAACCTAAGGTCTGTAGAAACTCATGGAATTAGTATCCATACCTGAGAAGAATACTCCTTCTCTGCAACTCTTCTCTTTTGGCTAAATTCTCTTCCTTGCTTCTCTTCTTCCTCTTTTCCTTCTCTTCTCTTTCTCTCAATTCAATTAGGGTTGTGAAAGGAGTGAAAGAGGCTTAGGGACATCCTTTAAATAGAGTAGGAACATCCTTTAAATAGAGTAGGAACATCCTAAAATAAGTCCCTTTGAGATTAGGAAAGAATCCAAATAAAAAATTAGAAAAATTTCCTAATTTCAGTTTCGGAGGCAACTGATGGTCGATGGGAGGGTCGATGATCCCGTCGACCCTAGGTTTCTAATGAGTCCGACCCTCCCTTCAAAACTGAGGGTCTTACTTTCTATCTTGGGGGGTCCGACCCTCCTTGACTGGGTATGCGACCCTCCCCTTAAATTAATTGTTTTTGGGTCGATTTGATACCTGGGATCTCGATCTCCTTTACGCCCTTGGTCCATTTGACTCGACCATGACAGGTAAACCTGGTTCAAGGTGGTAAGACCGGGTTAGATTGACACGGGTCTTACAACTCCCCCCTACTTATAAAAATTTCATCCTCGAAATTGTACATACCTTCTGAATCATATAAGTGAGGGTATTGCTTTCGCATAGCATTTTCTTCTTCCCATGTAATTTTTTCCATGTCTCTATTTTTCCAGGTGACCTTAACATAATAGATATCTTGGTTGCGTAGACGTTGAACCTTTCGGCTGGTGATTTCAGTTGGTGTTACTTCGAATGTCAAATCATCAGTCAAATCCGGTAAATCTACTGTCAACACGTGCATTGGATCCTTGACATACTTCTTCAATAGAAAAATTTGAAATACGTCATGCACACTTGATATAGATGGTGGTAGTGCTAACTGATAAGCCACTTTACCACGCTTAGCTAGAATTTCATACGGCCTGACATATCTTGGACTTAGTTTCCCTTTCTATCCGAACCTTTTCAATCCTCGCATAGGTGATACCTTCAAAAATACTTTATCACCTACAGCGAACTCCAGATCTCTGCGTCGAGTATCTGCATATTGCTTCTGATGGTTCTGAGCCGTTATCACTCTTTCCTTGATAATGTCGACCACTCGGAAAGTCTCTTACATAAATTCTGGTCCAACAATACTACGTTCTCGAACTTCATTCCAGAACAAGGGAGTTCGACACTTTCTGCCATACAGTGCTTCATAAGGTGACATCTGTATAGTAGCCTGATAGCTATTGTTATACTCGAACTCAATCAATGATAACTTTTCATCCCATGATCCTTTGAAATCAATTACACATGCTCGTAGCATATCAACTAAAATTTGAATTGTACGCTCTGACTGTCCGTCTATCTGTGGGTGGAATGCAGTACTGAACTTCAACGTTGTAGCCATAGCCTATTGCAATCCTTCCCAAAACTTGGAAGTAAATCGTGGATCTCTATCAGACACAATGCTTTCTGGAACACCATGTAATCGAACAATATTATCCACATACAACTTTGCTAACCTTTCCAGTGTATACTGAGGTCGTATATGTATGAAGCGAGCTATTTTCGTCAGACGGTCCATAATCACCCAAACTGCGTCAACTACTCGAGGAGTCAGTGGTAGTCACGTGACGAAGTCCATAGTGATGCAGTACCATTTCCATGTTGGTTCCGGTAATGGTTGTAACAGTCCTGCGGGTCTTTGTCGTTCAGCCTTTACTTTCTAACAATTTAGGCATTGAGACACGAACTAGGCTACATCTGCTTTCATTCCCCTCTACCAATATAGTTTCTTTAGATCATGATACATTTTTGTACTTCTAGGATGTATCGAATAGATGGTGGTATGGGCTTCTTTCATCAGTCAGTGTCTAATGTCCATACTTTCTGTTTCAGGTACACATATTCTTCCTTTGTATTTCAGTACTCTCTCTTCGTCCAAGGTGAACTCAAGATTAGTCCTACCTTTCTCGATATCTTCTTGTACTGTTCTTAGATAAGGATCTGATTTGATAGCTATCTTCACTTCATCCATTAAGTTCGGTATAATCTTCAATGCAGCGAACATGTTCGAAAACCGATGAAGAAACCCTTGGTGGGCTGATCCATCCGTTGTGTCAATCACATACTGCTCGTTTTCGTGATTGAATACCATTCCGGTAGTACACATTACTGCAGTTATGCTAACCTCTTCTTGTGACTTTATCATTGCTTTTCTGCTTAACGCATCTGCTACTACGTTCACATTTCCCAGATGATACTGGATATCACAGTCATAGTCTTTCAATAGATCCAGCCATCTTCTTTGTCTCATATTCAACTCCTTCTGATTAAATAAATAAGTAAGACTTTTATGGTCCGACTTAATCAAAAATTTCTCTCCGTATAGGTAATGTCTCCATATCTTGACAACATGTACTACTGCCGCTAACTCCAAATCATGGGTGGGGTAATTTTTCTCATGTATCTTCAATTGTCTCGAGGCATAAGCAATTACTTTCTCTCCTTGCATAAGCACACATCCTAGTCCCAGTCCCGATGCATCAGTGTATAAAGTAAATGTCTGTCCTGGAACGGGAATAGTCAAAATCGGAGCGAATATCAATCTGGTCTTCAACGTTTGGAAACTCTTCTCACATTTATCGGTCCACACAAACTTTTTAGCTTTCTTAGTCAAACTAGTGAGAGATACGGCAATCCGGGAATAGTCTTCTACGAATCTCCGATAATAACCAGCTAAACCTAGAAAACTTCTAATTTCTGAAATGCTCTTTGGTGCTTCCCACTTTACAATAGCCTCGATCTTGCTGGGGTCCACTTTGATTCCTTCAGTGTATAGTACATGGCCTAAGAAGGCGACTTCACTTAGCCAAAACTTACACTTTGAAAATTTGGCATATAGCTTCTCTTTCCTTAAATGCTGTAGGGCGGCGTTTAGGTTCTTGATATGAGTTTCTTTGTCCTTGGAGTATACCAATATATCATCAATAAATACTATAACCGACGTATCCAACATATCATGAAAGACCCGGTTCATTAGTTCCATAAAAGTTACTGGTGCATTTGTTAATCCAAAAGACATGACCAAGAACTCATAATGTCCATATCTGGTCCTAAAGGCTGTCTTAGGAATATCACCTTCTTTAATCTTCAATTGATGATAGCCCAATCGAAGATCGATCTTAGAAAATACCTTTGCTCCTTCCAACTGATCGAAGAAGTCATCGATCCGAGGTAGTGGATATCGATTCTTGATTGTCAGTTTATTCAACTCCCGATAGTCGATGCATAATCGAACGCTACCGTCCTTCATCTTCACGAATAACACCGGCGCTCCCCATGGTGATATACTGGGTCGAATATAACCCTTGTCCAGCAGTTCTTGTAGTTGCACTTTCAGTTCCTTCAGTTCCGTAGGAGCCATTCTATAAGGTGCTTTTGATACGGGTGCGGCTCCAGGTACAAGATCTATCACAAACTCTGTGGCTCGATCGGGTGGTAATCCTTGTAGTTCCTCCGAATATACGTCGGGATAGTCCCGCACGACTTCAATATCTTCCATTTGTGGTGCTTCCTTGGTTAGGTCGACCACTGATACTAGATACCCGACTGCCCCCTTCTCAAGGCACTTCTTAGCCTTTAGTGCTGAGAGTATGAGCTAGCATCTACGGGAAAGTTTGGTTCCCGAAAAACTAAATTCTGCTCCTTCTTTGTCATTAAATATTAGCCTCTTTTCGGCGCATAATAGGTTTGCAGAATGCCAAGCTAACCAGTTCATTCCCAAGATGACGTCAAAGTCTGCCATCTCAAGTTGAATCAAGGTTGCATCTAGGGTTTTCTCGCCAATGAGAACTGGACATGGTCCATAACCTTTCTCTAATTTCACTTCTAACCCCATCGGTGACCATACAAGTAATTTGTAGTCTAATGTTTTGATGGGTAAATTTATCTTCTTTTCGAATGACACAGATATAAAGGAATGAGTAGCTCCTAAATCAAAGAGTACTCTGGCGGGTACGCCATTTATAGGTACGATACCTGTGATTTATTTTACTTAATCTACATGCTCATACAATGTAATTACAACTTTAAAAAGTTTCAGTCATACCTGTGACCACATCGGGTGATGCGAAAGCATCCTCGAACGTAACAGCAAATACCCTTCCCTGATGGAACTGCTTCTTGGGCTTAGGGCACTCCCTTGCCATATGTCTCGGTTGGTTGTAGTTATAACACTTCGGGCTTTCAGAATTTGGCTTTGGCTGAAGTTGAGCTACTGGAGTTGTCTTGGTTTCAGCAGTAAAATTCTGAGGGTGGAAAGGCTTATATGTCTTGTTATTGCCTCCGCTGTAAGAATTTCCAGTTGGCCTTTTGATACCCCGGTTCTGTGTGAAATAACTCTCCTTCTGGCTCGATTCAATAACCCAAGATATTTGGACAGCTTCATTATAAATATTCTTGTCTAAGCCCAGAACATGCTCTCTGATGCTTCCTCTCAGTCCCGTGACGAACCTACGGGTTTTGGTATCTTCTTCCTGCATACTAAGTGGTGCGAAGAAAAACAGCTCTTCATAACGTTGTTGATATGCATCCACTGACATCTATCCCTGATATAGATTCAGGAACTCCTTCTCCATAGAATCTCTGAAGCTAAGTGGAAAATATTTCTCAAAGAAAGCTTCTTTATAATCAGCCCACGTCAGTTGGGCATGCTTGGTCAATAAGTAAGCCCTAGCTGATTTCCACCAATGATGTGCGTCACCCATCAGCATGAAGGTGGCACATAATACTTTTTCTTCCTCTGTAATAGTCATCATGAGGAAATTTCTCTCCATCTCTCTATCCAGTGTGCTGGCCATAATGGATCAGACGGTTTGCCGTTAAATTCCCTGGGCTTCATCTTCAAAAACCTCTCAACCAGTCGAGAGTGATCCATCTGATTTTGGGGTTATGCCCCAAACATAGGGGGTGGATACTGATAATTAACCTGAGCTATTTTCGGACCGGGTACTGGAATTTGTGCAGCAAGTTGTTGAGGTGTTTGAGGTGCTGGGTGGTTACCCACCAGTGCTGCACTGGCTTGTCCCGTTTGCATGGGTGTAGCATGAGCAGCCTGAAACATGATTCCCATTGCAACCTGCATCTGAGCCTGTGCGTGTTGCATCTGTTGCAGCTGCTGAGCTAGGTTCATAACTACGGTTGCTAGCTCTGGTGGTGGAGGTGGAAAATTTATAAGATTTGCCTGATCTAGATTTCCTGAGACATGTACATTCTCTTGGCTAGTTTCCTCCCCAGGTGGTGGTGGTGGAACTACATTTTGGCTCTGTCTGGTTACTCTTCTTCTAGACATATTTTCCTTCTGAGATGGGTGGTGCCTGAAAATCATCAAAATAAGTGAGAAATCATTGATACTCCATGTAAGCACGTTAACCGATGTAAAATTTCAAATTTCAATTCATTTTATGAAAAAGATACTATCTTTTCTATGCAGGGTCGATGGTGAGGGTCGATGGTATGTCTGACCCTTAGTATCCGACCCTAGGAATAAGGCAAGCCCGAAATCACCTACCTTTGGCTTCGGGTCCAGAACCAACAAAAGAAGTTGTTCTTCCCGAGAGCTGAGGGTCAATGTGAGGGTCGATGGGTGTCCGACCCTCAGTTTCGACCCTTAGTTTTCTATCAGGTTCCCGAGAGCCGAGGGTCGATGGGAGGGTCGATCCGAGGGTCGATGGTTTTGGTCGAATTGTCCGACCCTCAGACCAAAAATCAGATTTTTAAGATCCGATTTTGGGTCATTTCTTATTATTTCCCTCCCGTTTTGACTCGTCTCTCCCCTCTGAGTTGCTACAGTACCACTCCACTGTTTTTGGTCGGTTTGAGTCTGGGTTTTGACGTCCACGTCATCCATACAAGTATGTTCTCCCATTTTTACCTGTTTTTAGGTTTTTTTTTCTAGGTTTTTGCTCATTTAACTGGTATTCTTCAAATTAAACTTTTTCCAACAGTAAAAATTCCATTTTTATTGGGGGCTTTTGTTATTGGTGTCTCAAGGAATGAAAGCCCTAAAAAATTTTTGAGTTTCATCGGTTGGTTATCGAGAAACTTGGATTTTTGCTCGTTTGCCCTAATTTGTCGAAATTTTTTTTTGATTCTTGAAATTTCTTCAAATTGGTCTTCGTTAGTTCTAATTTCATACTGTGTGAGTGTCGTAGGCTATGTTGGAACCTTCGTAAGTCCTCCTGTCGTCGTGTACGGGTGAAAAGTGAGGCTTTTGGCCAATTTACGTCGTTATAATGTCAAATTTTGGATTTTTATCCTATTAACTCCTTGTCTCCCTTTTTCTTTCTTATCTGCAGATACCATGGCTCGTACCAAGATACCCAGAGTTCGTGATCCGCTTCTCTTCCGCTCCAATGAAGCCGAGGCACATTATGCCGACTATGCTCGTAAGAAAGTGGAGGGTGGTCGTATGGTGTACTTGGCTGAGCTAGTCTTGTTCAACGTAGAGAGAGCATTTTGTGATATGGGGTAGCTCCCTGTCATCACTTATGACATGTGCACATGTCCGGATTTGGTGCGCCAGTTCTATTGTAATCTCCAGGTGGTGGGGAATTACAATGACGTTGAGCGTGGTCAAGAGTTGCGCATCACCAGCTATGTTAAAGGGGTGCACATTTCCTTTGACTATCGGCAACTGGCCGATCTGCTGGGCATACCCTATGATGGCCCCATGGTGTACTGTGCGCCTGGAGAGCCCCAGTTTGTTTCCATGGAGATGAGGGCAGAGATCGACAATCAGCTGCTACGACCTGATCGCTGGCAGATGAGAGCCTGTTACATGCGTCCAGCTCCACGGGTCTTCTGCAAGATTATTCAGCATAATCTAATTCCGCAGAGTAGGCACTATGAGAGGGTTTCTCAGCTGACCTAGTTTCTGATGTATAGTCTCTGCACCAGACAGCCAGTCTGCCTTCCCTACATCATCATCCAGACCATGATTAGTGCTACATTGTCCGATCCCAGGGGTAATCTACCCTATGGACGTATGATTTCCATTCTACTGACCCGCCTGGGGGTTGACTTAGCGGATGAGAAGATCCAGGAGAAGACCTTCTAGTCGCCTCAAGATTGGGAGGCTATCTGTAAGATGGGACTACGGGATTCCCAAGTCAGTGACGAGGAGAGGAACCAGATGGTACCCCCTCACACTCGCATTGAGATAGCTGACGCTGAGGCCGCTGCTGCCGCTGCTAGAGCTCATGTGGATCCTGTCGATGATGACGATCGTATGTATATGGATGTCGACTCGATACCACCGCCTTCACCTATGCATGCGGCTGGAGTTGGTACTACTTCTGAGGCGGATCCTGTACCTGAGACTGGTCCTTCTCATGCGGCTGGTCCTTCACGCCCACCTCCTGACATGATGGAGATGTTGCAGGAGATCAGGGAGGCTCAGCGCAGATCTGATCTGAGGATGGAGGGGTTGCTAGATGCTCAACGTGTGAGAGTGGATGAGCTGTTAGCCGCCTGGCGCATATCAGACACACGGATGGGAGAGCTCATAGAGGTACAGCATGCGACTGATCGGAGGGTAGCCGATCTCACAGCTAGTCTACAGACGACCCAGACTCAGATAGCCTGGTTGACTAGAGTCTATGCTGAGGACTATGACAGAGATCGTAAGGCCCCGCCTCCTCCTTCACCTCCAGCTTCTTGATTGTACTTTATTTCCTTGTACTACAGAGTAACTGTCCGGGTTGTGGACTGTACTCTGCTTTAGTTATGTATATACGTTTTGTTTCTCTCTCTCATTGTATGTAACTTGTTTCCCCTTTAATAGATGCATTATTATTTTTTTTTAAAATTTGGTCTCAACCATCACTTGTGCTTTCAGTGTGTTAATATTACTGTTTTTACTTTTATCCTATCTCAGTTCACAATTGTCTCAAATGTATGTTAGTTCAGCGGACAAGGCCTGAGATGCTCTGATACCAAGTTGTCACACCCCAATTCTGTATTGTTCAGAATGGTGTGATGAACCGCTAGCAAACCAATGGTTCAACCAGGATCTCGAGTAGGCTATATCCGTGTTATCTAAACTCCCATACATCCATAATCATAATCAGAGTAAATATACAATAGTGGAAGTCTTATAATAAAATGAACTGAGAATCTACTGTGATATTAATATTTAATTAGCAAATTATTCTGTATCAACTGGGACATTAATAATTATCAAATACATGTCTTTATTAAATCCGAATAAAAAAATCTAAAAAATATCTGATCGAATACACATGAGTTGCACTCACAAGAGGAGTCATGTGTATCTACTTCAGCGTCAGCTTCCATCGCCGCTACGTTCCCGTATGCTGGAGCATTCATATAATCTTCAACGGTACAACCTGCATCATCAACTAAAAATATTCGACGTCGAGGGGATGAGCACACATCACGGCTCAGTGAGTAGACAAAACAATGCAACAGTACATATGTATGCAATCAATTCATATCTTTGGTCTGGTTTATAGTTAGCAATGCACAATAGAAAGGTTGGGTGGTCAAAGGTTAACATTTATTGACCCCACCTCTATACACAGGGCGTGGAAGTCCGCCCGAAGGTTAACGTTTATCGTCGTCCCCATCCACCCTAATTATGAACATTATATAACAAAGGTTAACGTTTATTGCTATATAGTGCCATACCAACTCGTAAGCCCCTGTTAGCGAGGGCTTGCAAACTAGGCACGCAACCAACCAATCCTAATTCCAAACAGTGTATCCAAGGTCTCACCCCAGCATCCCTCAGAATATTCATAGAGATAGAGCTAAGGCCCCCCGGTAGAGTCAGAGACTACAAGGATCGAGACCACCTCCCCTGATACTCTACGACACAATAGTTCTGCTAAGGTAATGGCGATACGACGATGCTAATGCACAAGACTTGAGTTAGAGATAGAGTTAAAGTGCTGAGACCCGTCAAAGGTTAACGTTTATTGACGTTCTCATCACACCTCCCCTGATACTCGCTCGCATCAAGTACACCAACCACACACATACAATCACATGCCTATTCCTATCATCATCATCATCATCATGTTATAAACAATAAAGTAATATGCATGAACAAATAATAGAAATATTAGATTACGTGTTGTATGCACATTACAAACATATTCCCATAAAATCAAGCATGGCATTGGACTCAAAAAAATAGAAAATAGTTTGTTATTAACCAATTAGTTTAGAGTTCTGTTTCCTCACCTTAGCTTGCTAATAGATACTTTTCCAAGCTTTAGAATCACCTTTATAATGTTATTATATTGCTAGAAGACCTAACAAAGTCGATAGAATTTAATTAGAATTAATTTTGAATTTAAAAATCATGCTGTTAACTGAGGGTCGGAGGTAGGGTCGGAGTCATGATTGACCGTGGGTGCGACCCTCCCCAAACTCTGAACTTCCCGAACATTGAGGGTCGATAGTTAGGATCACCTAGGGTCGGATGGTCATCGACCCTCGGTGCGACCCTCGGTGTACTTTGGTCAATTTTCCTCTTTTAGTCCATTCTTCGTGCTTGGGATTCTATGGCTTGCTCCTACATTCCATTCTACATTCATTCCATGGTCTGAGACCATGAACCATCCACCTAAATAGCTTTCATGCATTTGCCTATGGTTTTCCATGAAAACCTAACCATGGGTTGATGGTTTGGGTTTCTCCGAGATCACACTCTCATCAATATCTAACCTAAGGTCTGTAGAAACTCATGGAATTAGTATCCATACCTGAGAAGAATACTCCTTCTCTGCAACTCTTCTCTTTTGGCTAAATTCTCTTCCTTGCTTCTCTTCTTCCTCTTTTCCTTCTCTTTTCTTTCTCTCAATTCAATTAGGGTTGTGAAAGGAGTGAAAGAGGCTTAGGGACGTCCTTTAAATAGAGTAGGAACATCCTAAAACAAGTCCCTTTGAGATTAGGAAAGAATCCAAATTGAAATTCTGAAAATTTCCTAATTTCAGTTTCGGTTCCAACTGAGGGTCGATGGTCGATGATCCCGTCGACCCTAGGTTTCTAATGAGTTCGACCCTCCCTTCAAAATTGAGGGTCTGACTTTCTGTCTTGGGGGCTCCGACCCTCCTTGACTGGGTATGCAACCCTCCCCTTAAATTAAGTGTTTTTGGGTCGATTTGATACCTGGGATCTCGATCTCCTTCACGCCCTTGGTCCATTTGACTCGACCATGATAGGTAAACCTGGTTCAAGGTGGTAAGACCGGGTTAGATTGACACGGGTCTTACATGTTATGTTCTGAGAAGAATTTAGTGTTCAAGGATAGTGAAGGAACGAAGTTCAACTTTAAAGGGACTAAGTTGCCTGCGAAGAGAAAGCTTATACTCTCAGCCCTAAAAGCAAGGAAGTGCTTAGAGAAGGGGGGGGAGTAGGATACCTCATATCAGTAGTGGATGTGACTGCTGACTTGCCCAAAATGGAGGATATAGAGGTAGTGCGGGAATTTCCTGATGTATTTCCAGAAGACCTACCTGGATTACCACCAGAGACGGCGACTGAGTTTGTGATAGATCTGCTACCAGGGGTGACGCCTGAGTCCAAGGCACCCTACGGGATGGCTCCCACAGAGTTGAAGGAGTTGAAAATCCAGCTACAAGAATTATTAGACAAGGGCTTCATAAGGCCGAGTATTTCACCTTGGGGGAGCACCTGTGTTATTTGTCAAGAAGAAGGATGGTAGCATACATCTTTGTATGGATTATCGAGAGTTAAACAAGCTCACCATCAAGAACAGGTACCCACTACCCAGAATAGATGACTTGTTTGATCAGCTGCAAGGTTCAAGGGTATTCTCAAAATTTGATCTGAGGCCAGGGTATCATCAACTCAAAATCAAGGAGGCAGACATCCTCAAGATAGCTTTTAGAACAAGATATGGACACTATGAGTTCATTGTGATGTCCTTTGGGTTGACCAATGCACCTGCATCTTTTATGGAACTAATGAACCGAGTATTCCATGACATGTTGGACACGTCGGTTATAGTATTCACAGATGATATTTTAGTATACTCCAAGGACAAGGAGACGCGTGCAGTGCACTTGAGAGCGGCATTACAAAGACTAAGAAGAGAGAAGCTTTATGCAAAGTTCAAGAAGTGTGAATTTTGGCTAGACAAAGTGGCCTTCTTGTGTCATGTGGTATCTGCTGAAGGAATTAAGGTGGATCCCAGCAAAATTTCAGCCATAGTAGGATGGGAGGTGCCGAAGATAGTTACTGAAATTCGTAGCTTCCTAGGCTTAGCTGGATATTACAGAAGGTTTGTGGAAGATTATTCCAAGATTGTCGTTCCACTCACCAGGTTGACCAAGAAGGGGGAGAAGTTCGTATGGACTGAAGAATGTCAGAAATGCTTCCAGACACTGAAGTCAAGATTGGTTTCAGCACCTATATTGCATTTGTTGTTCTGGCGCGCGTCAGCGCTTATGGAGTGGATTCTTTGCTCCAGGCCTTCCATTCACACTGTATACAGATGCTTCAGGTTTGGGACTAGGATGTGTGCTGATGCAAGGAGAATAAGTGATCGCCTATGCCTCAAGACAACTGAAGGAGCATGAGAAGAACTATCCTACTCATGACCTAGAATTGGCAACAGTCATTCATGCTATCAAGACTTGGAAGCATTACCTGTATGGTGAGAAATTTCAGATTAAGTCTGACCACAAAAGCCTAACATATCTTTTCAACCAAAAAAACTTGAACATGAGGCAGAGGAGGTGGTTAGAACTACTCAAGGACTACGACTGTGACATTCAGTACCATCCTAGAAAAGCTAATATTGTAGCTGATGCTCTGAGTAGGAAATGGGCATCAAACCCTGAAGCAGGGCCAAGTATAAATGCTGCATTGTGTGCTGCAGATTTTGGCTCATCAGAGAATGAAGAACATCTCTTATTAAAGTCAGCAGATGACCCAGTGGAGCAAGGTTTGATACAAAAGTTTACTCTTATGTCCGCAGCACTGAAGATTTTTCCTGACTTGAAAAAGAAGGTAAAGCAGCAGTCCTACATGACCCATACCTCAGGACAGTGCAAGAATATTTGGAAAAGGGTCGAGCCAATCCTGATTTCACCTTGGATGCAGACAAGGTACTCAGATATCATGGACGGTTATGCATACCTGAGAATGAGGACCTGGAGATCAGAAACTGAATCATGCTGGAAGCTCACTCCACTCCATATTCAGTTCATCCTGGGAGCACAAAGATGTACCATGACCTAAAAAGGTTGTACTAGTGGAGGGGTATGAAGGCAGATGTGGCCAGATATGTATTTCAATGTCTAAACTGCCAACACGTTAAAGCGGAAAGGCAGAGGCCCGTAGGCTTATTGCAACCATTACTTGAGCCGGCATGGAAATGGGATTGTATTACCATGGATTTCATCATTGGCCTACCTATGACTCCGAGGTCAGTGAATGCAGTTTGGGTAGTTGTATACTGTCTTACCAAGACTGCAATATTTATCCCTATCAGACCACAATACACCATGGACAGATTAGCAAAATTATATGTAGAAAATATAGTCAGACTCCACGGTATCCCAGAAAGTATAGTATCTGACAGAGATCTACGCTTCACATCAAAGTTCTGGGAGGGACTACTGAAGGCCATGGGGACGAAACTAAAGTTCAGCACAACCTTCCAAGCTCAAACAGATGGTCAGTTAGAGAGGACCATCCAGATCCTAGAAGATATGCTTCGAGCATGTTCTATTGACTTTAAGGGGGGCTTGGGATGAGAAGCTTTCACTCATCGAGTTTGCCTACAACAATAGCTACCGGGTTACGATCCAGATGGCTCCATATGAGGCCTTGTATGGTAAGAAATGTCGAAGACCATTGTTATGGGACGAGGTTGGAGAAAGACAGATCGTAGGACCAGAATTTGTGGAGGAAACTTGCAAAGCAGTGGATCAGATCAAGAACCGAGTAAAGACAGCTTAAGTGCGTCAAAAGCACTATGTTGATAATAGGCATTGAGACCTCGAATTCATTGTTGGTGATAAAGTGTTTTTGAAGGTGTCACTACTAAGAGGCCTAAAGCGGTTCGGAAAGAAAGGAAAAATATGTCCTAGATATATGGGACCAAATGATATCTGTCTCGATGTGGCAAAGTGGCTTATCAACTTGCATTGCCACCAGTGACGTCAAGTGTCCACAACGTCTTCTACGTGTCCTTACTGAAGAAGCACGTGAGAGACCCTTCGCATATCTTGGTTGCAGACCCCCCAGATTTGACAGAAGACTTGACCTTCGAGGTGGTGCCAATCAAACTAATCAGTCAAAAGATACAGCAGCTTCGAAGGTGAGCTATACACTACGTCAAGGTAGTTTGGAAGAGCCAGGATGTAGAAGAAATCACCTGGGAGGAGGAGGATGTCATGCAACAAGAATACCCCCATCTGTTCGACTCTGAAGGTACATACAATTTCGGGGACGAAATTTCTTTTAAGGGTGGGGGAATTATGTGACCTACACATGCAAATTTCGGGGACGAAATTTCATTTAAGGGTGGTAGAGTTGAAAGAACTCTGCTCTGAAAACCTGGTTTAGCCCATGGTTTACATTGTGATAGGTCTCCCAATCATAACCGGATCGGAAGGCGAGGCCGGGTGACGAACCAAGTGTTCCAGGTATGAAAAACGATGTGTAAAAATGTAAATTTTACATACCGGTCTCACTGAGTGAGACCGGTATGTGCAATCGATATGTGCGATAACGGCTGGAGACGGACCCCAGTGGGTCCCACACTCTGAGTAAAAAATTTGGAAATTTTATAAACATGGGAAACCTTCCTACAATGGTCTCCCACTATATATATGCACCTCAACCCCTCCTTAGATCCTTCCAATCCCTAGGCCGTCTGGAAAAGATCTAAGAAGGAGCAAGGAGGAAGGAGACCGCGCAAGAAGGATCTTTCCATTGGAGGAGTAGTGCCACCATCCAATAGATACTGGTAAGAGCTCGACCTCCTTAGTAATGTTAGGATTTTGGACCGGAGCCGTAAAACGGTGCAACGATCCAAAATCCTAGAACTTCCAAAACCCTAGTTTTCACTAAGATCCGATCTAAGAATGATGCAACGTCATAGTTGAAACCTAGAAGGCTAAACGAGTATTTGGACCTTAAAAATCCTAGAAACCAAGCCGATGATCGACGGGGGAGGGAGATCTGAGATCGGGCTCTCGGACCCATACCGCCAGACCTAATCGTTGGACAATAAGTCCTGCGGTATTGGTCCTGTGGTGTATACCGCTGGACATACCGGCTAGACCTAAGTCCAGCGGTATGGTCCTACGGTATATACCGCAGGACATACCGGCTGGACTATAATGTCCTGCGGTATGGGCCTGCGGTATATACCGCAGGCGTATATCGGTCTCGCTCAGAGTGAGACCGGTATATACCGCAGGACATACCGGTCTCACTCTACTTTGACCGGTACCGCGACCGGTATGCTTACCGAAGCTTGTTTGCTTGGCCAGACTTGGCTCTGACCAACTGTAATCCTAATAATTTAATTCTAACTTATGAGTATGATCATGTAGGACCAGTAGACAGCGTGAGAGGACACTGTGACGCAGAGCGGGCTTGTTATCACACGTCAAGTAAGGGACAAGACCCCAAACCTTAATTAACCAAATAACAGTAAACTATTGTGAATATTTTTTGTATCTGTGTTTATTGTCTGATGTTTGTACATTTTATATGCCATTTAGTTGTCTAAATTATTATTATCTGTTCATGCATATTCGTATGCTAGGATGTTGTTGTTTAGGCATGTGTTTGATTTTAGTTAGATTGTGGAGTGTGAAGGGGAGTGGAGCCCTGGATATATCCTTACACTAATGCCTTTTCGTATCATCATCTACCTTAGCGGGCTTGGTGCGAATAGGGTATCAGGGGGAGGACGTGGGATTGTGGTTCAGCCTGCCCACCAGATTCGAGCCCTATCTCTATGTCGTAGGGAGCTGTGCTGGGGTAGGGCCATAGATACTGTATTGACATATAAGACTGGTTAGAAATGAAACCCACTTGCAAGCCCTTGCCAATAGGGGTTTAGGTTTTGGTACGGTATAGGGTTTCAGGGGGAGAACGCGGTAGTGTGGATTGTAGCCTGATCGCTAGACTCTAGCTTTATCTATATGCCGGAGTGAGTGATGTGGGGCAACAATAGTAGTGTGGATTGTAGCCTGACTGTTGGGTGTGCTCACACTCTCGTGCATGGAGGTGCTGTGGCCACCAAACCTTACCGTAACATTTTGTAAGTTATACCTGACCCAATTGTAATGTTATCTCATGCATTTTGTATGTTGCATTGGTCTTTTACCTTACTGAGCTAAGTTGTAAGCTCACCCGAATATATATTCTTTCTTTTCAGATTTTGATGCAGGGTATACAGTTGATGACTTTATGGCTGCCCCAACATACGGTACAGTCGCTGCCATTGACACACAGGCAGTAGAGGACGAGCATGAGGCCCCATGCGAGTGCTCATTCTGTGTGTTCCTGTAGAGACGATTTATTTTATAACAGTACATTGTAATAATTTATTATTTATGTTTGTGAATGATGGCATAATTTGAATAATTATTTTATTTATATTATAGAGCTCAGTTCATTTATCTATTTATTTCTGCTGCTATTTATTACTCTCTGATTTTGTTAGATTTCTTGGAATGGTTTGTTGACACGGTTTATTGAGATCCTAGTGTGAGCCATGGTTTGAAGACAGTTCACTCACACTTCTGGTTCAGCCAGAATTGGGATGTGACATGCTTGGTCTGATATAACCCTTGTCCCGTAATTCTTGTAATTGTACCTTTAGTTCCTTTAGTTCAGTATGAGCCATTCGATAGGGTGCCTTAGATACTGGTGCAGCTCCGGGTATAAGATCTATAACGAACTCTGTCGCTCGATCGGGTGGTAGTCCTGATAGTTCCTCAAGAAATACATCTGAAAAGTCATGCACAACATCAATATCCTCCATTTGTGGTGCTTCCTTAGTTAGGTCGACCATGGATACTAGATACCCAACTCCTCATTTCTCGAGGCATTTTCTAGCCTTTAATGCAGAGAGGATGAGTTTTCATTTACGGGGAAGTCTAGTTCCCACAAAACTAAACTCTACTCCTTCCTTGTCTTTAAATGTCAGTTTCTTTTCTACACATAATAGGTTTGCAGAATACCGAGCTAACCAATTCATTCCCAAGATAACGTCAAAGTCTGCCATCTCAAGTTGAATTAAGGTTGCATCCAAAATCTTCTTGTCGATAAGAACTGGACATGGTCCATAACCTTTTTTTAGTTCCACTTCTAATCCCATAGGTGATCGTTCAAGTAATTTGTAGTCTAATGATCTGAGGGGTAGATTTAGCTTCTTTCCAAATGACACAGATATAAAAGATTGAGTAGCTCCAGAATCAAAGAGTACTTTGGCGGGTATGCCATTAATAGGTATGATACCTGTGATTTGTTTTAATTTAGTCTACATGCTCACACAAGGTAATACAAAATGAAAGGTTTCGGTCATACCTGTAACCACATCAGGAGATGCGGCAGCATCCTCAGATATAATAGCATAAATCTTTCCTTGCTGTTATTGTTTCCTGGGCTTAGGGCACTCTCTTGAATATTGTCCTATTTGATTGCAGTTAAAGCATTTAACTCCATCACTATTTTGCTTCTATTGAGATTGGACTGTTGGAGCAGTATTGGCTGCAGAATTTAAGCCTTGAGTATGGAAGGGTTTAAAGGTCTTTGTGTTCCCTCCGTTAAATGAATTTTCGTTAGGCATTTTGATACCTCTGTTCTGAGCAAGGTAACTTTCTCTCTGGCTCGATTCCAGTACTCGAGCAATCTGTACCGCTTCATTATAAACCTTCTTTTCCAGTCCCAATACATGCTCATGGATACTTCCCCTAAGTCCCATGACGAACCTTTGGGTTTTGGTATTTTCCTCCTGCATGCTAGAGGGAGCAAAGAAAAATAACTCTTCATAACGCTATTGATATGCATCCACCGTCATCTGTCCCTAATACAGACTTAGAAACTCTCTTTCCATCGCATCTCTAAAACTTCTGGAAAAATAATTCTCAAAGAATGCTTCTTTATAGATATCCCAGGTCAATTGGGTGTGCTTCATTAATAGATAACTCCGAGTAGACTTCCACCAGTTTTGTGCGTCGCCCTTCAGCATAAATGTGGTACATAGCACTTTTTCCTCTTCATTAACAGTCATCATCAAGAAGTTCCTTTCCATCTCGTCGATCCAGTGAGGTGGCCATAAAGGATCCCCTGGCTTACCATTATACTCCTTAGGCTTCATCTTCAGAAAATGCTCGATCAGTCGAGAATGGTCCAACTGATACTAAGCATATGCTCCATATATAGGTGGTTGATACTGGTAATTGCCTTGGGCTACTTTAAGGTTTCGTACTTGAGCTTGTACAAATGGCGTTTGAGGTGCCTGAGGTACCATGTTGTTCATAGCCAATGCTTGGGGCATGGTGTTGCTACCACCTGGTAGGGTACTAGCTTGTCTCACCGGTAAAGATGTAGTATGTGCAGCTAGGAAAGCCATTCCCATAGCAGCTTGCATATTGGCTTGCACTTGCTGTATTTGTTGCAGCTGTTGTGCTAGGTTCATTACTGTAGTATCCAAATCTATAGGTGGGTCTGGAAAGTTTGTAGGGTTAGCTTGGTCGTTGGCTCCTGGCGGTACCACATTCTGATTCTCCTGTGCCTCAGAGTTTTCATGGCTATTTTCCTCCATACGTAGTGGTGGTGGAATTGGGTTATGTCCTCGCCTGGTTATTCTTCGCCCAACCATTTCCTGTTTCCGGTGGTAGTAGTGTCTGAAAGTCAGAGAACATGTGAGGCAATCCTAATATACATCATTCTCATGTCAAAATCCAATTAATCAATGTAAACTTTCAATTTTTCATGTCATTCAGTCAAAACAGAGTATTTTCCATCGTGTGATTGATGGTGTGGTCACAGTATATGAGATCACAGGGTATGCGACCACACAAAACTCTATCAGCTCACCGAGAGCCTGTGGTCGATCGTGTGGTCGCACTATATGCGACCACAATTTGCGACCACACAAACCCTGGCAACTTACCGAGAGCCTGTGGTCAATCGTGTGGTCGATCGTGTGGTCGCATGTTTTGGTCGAATTTTACGACCATACGACCCCAAATCAGGTTTTTAAACCTGATTTTTAGAGACATTCTCCACTATTCTCTTTTGTTTTCAACTCAACTCGCCTCCACTGAGTTGCTACAGTGTCGACCACTCAGGTTTGGTGATTCTTTCGTCGATCCATGACCTACGTTCCGTTCTTCCAGGTATGTTCTCTACCAGTTCTCCTTTTTAGGCTTTCAAATCTAGGTTTTTCTCCATTTATAGGGTTTTCTTCAAATTACTCTTTTTCTGACCGTCAAATTTTGATTTTATTGAGGCTTTTTCTATTGGCCACCCAATGAATGAAAGCCCTCAAGAAAATTTGAGTTTCATCGGTTAGTTTATGAGAAACTTGAAAATTCCCACTTTTGGCCTATTTTTTGGGTTTTTTTCCAATTTGTCAAAATTTCTTCAAATTCGACCTACCTAGTTTAAATTTCCAATTGTATGAGCCTTGCAGGATGGTTTGGGACCTATGTAAGTCCTCTTGGCCAACTGTTTGTGTGAAAAGTGAGGCTTTCGGCCAAATCATGCCGTCATAATGCCGAAATTTTGAATTTTCACTATATCTGATGTATTGTTTGTTGGTCTATGTTTTGCAGATAACATGGCTCGTACTAAAGTCTCTAGAGTTCATGATCCTTGTTACACCCCAATTCTGCACCATTCAGAACGGTGTGATGAACTGCTAATAAACCAACGGTTCAACCAGGATCTCTAATAGGCTGTGTCCATTAAAAATAAAACAATACACATCCACAACCATAATCAGAATAAATACACAATAGCGGAAGTCTTATAGTAAATGAGCTGAGAAATCTAACTGTGATAATCATAGATAAAGTATCAATTTATGTTGTATCAACTGAGACATAAGTAAATAAAATATCAATTACATTCCCTTAATAAATTCAAATGAAACTCTAATCGAATATGCATGAGTTGCACTCGCATGAGGGATCATGCGTATCCACTAAGTCTTCGGCTTCCATCGCAGAAACACACCCGTACACAAGAGCACTCATATAATCTTTGACAGTGGTACCTGCATCATCAACTAAATATATTCGACGTCAAGAGGGTGAGCACACATCATGGCTCAGTGAGCAAACAAAACAATGCAACAATCATATGCATACACTCAATTCATATCTTTGGTCTAGTAGATAAGTTTGCAAAGCGCTATAGAAAGGTTCAGTGGCCGCCTCGCCTCTATGCACAGGGTGTGGAAGCCCGCCCAAAGGTAACGTTTATTGTCGTCCCCATCCACCCTACCATGGAATAGAGATAGAGCTAAAGTGCTAAGGCCCGACCTATGACACTTCCCCTCATACTCTACCCATACCAACACGTAAGCACTGCTGGCGAGGGCTCGCAAGCTGGGCTCGCAACTAACCAATCCTAATGCCAAACAGTGTATCCAAGGCCTCACCCCAGCATCCCTCAATACGTCCATAGAGATAGGGCTAAGGTCCCCCGGTAGAGTCAGAGACTACACGGTCCAAGACCACCTCCCCTCATACACTATGACGTAATAGTTCTGCTAAGGTAATGGCGATACGACGATGTCAATGGACAAGACTTGAGTTAGAGATAGAGCTACAGTGCTGAGGCCCGGCCTATGGAACCCCCCTGATACTCGCTCGCATTAAGCATACCAACCACACACATACATTCACATGCCTATTCCTATCATCATCATCAACATCATGTTATAAACAATAATTTAAATATGCATGAACAGTAATAATAGAAATATTGGATGACATGTTGAATGCACATGCAAGCATACACGCATAGAATCAATCAAGGCATTGGACTCAAGAATAAAACAGTTTATTATTAACCAATTAGTTTAGGTCTTGTTCCCTCACCTTTGCTTGATTGTAGATCCTCTTTCAAGCTTTAAGAATCAAGTAAATATTACTATTATATCACTAGAAGACCTAATCAATTAGATAGAATTTAATTAAAATTAATTCTGATTTTAAAAAGCTCTCTATTAACTGGGGGTTGATGCAAGGGTCGGTGGTTCCATCGACCCTGGGTGCTACTACCCAGATTTTGGACTTCCTGAACACTGGGGGTCGATGTTAGGGTCTGGTAGGGTCGATTACAACACTCCGTAGGTTTAGTCAAAATTCTCATCTTACAGTCCATTCTTCATGTTTGGGTCCTGTGGCTTGCTTCTACAATCCATTCCATACATGTTCTATGGTCTAGAACCATAGTTTATTCACCTATATGGTTTTTATGATCTCCCCCATGGTTTTTCATGAAAATCTAACCATGGATTGATGATTGGGGTTTCTCCTAGATCATACTCTCTTCACTATCTATTCTAAGGTCTGTAGAATTACATGGAGATAGTTTCCATACCTGAGAATTTAGGCTTGTTTCTCTGAAGCCTTCTCTTTGATCTTCTTCTCTACTTTTCTTCTCTTCTCTTTCTCTTCTCCTTCTCTTCTATTTCTCTCAATCCAATTAGGGTTCTAAAAGGAGTGAAAGAGGCTTAGGGACGTCCTATTTATAGAGAGAAACTTCCAAAATAAGTCCCATTGAGATTAGGAAAGAATCCCATTAAAATTTGGAAAGTTCCTAATTCACGGTTTCTGTCGGTAGACTGGGGTCGATGAGGGGGTCGGAGATCCCCTCGACCCCTAGATCTAAATTGTCCGACCCCCGGTCAGAAACTCAGGGTCTCACTTTTTATACTGGGGGGGTCCGACCCTGCCTAGCTGGGTGTGCGACCCTCCCCCTATTTTTAGTGTTTTTGGGTCAGTTTAATACCTGGGATCGTGATCTCCCTCACGCACTTGATCCATTTGGCTCGACCATGATGGATAGACCTGGTTCAAGGTGGTAAGACCGGGTTAGTTCGATACGGGTCTTACAACTCCCCCCTACTTATAAAAATTTCATCCTCGAAATTGTACATACCTTCGAGTCAAATAAATGAGGTTATTGCTTTCGCATAGCATTCTCTTCTTCCCATGTGATTTCTTCCATATCTCTACTTCTCCAGGTGACCTTAACATAATAGATATCATGGTTGCGTAGTCGTTGAACCTTTCGGCTGGTGATTTCAGTTGGTATTACTTTAAATGTCAAATCATCAGTCAAATCAGATAGTTCTACTGTTAGAACGTGCGTTGGATCCTTGACATACTTCTTCAATAAGGAAATATGAAATACGTCATGCACACTTGACATAGATGGTGGTAGTGCTAAATGGTAAGCCACTTTTCCACGCTTGGTTAGAATCTCATATGGTCCGACATATCTTGGACTTAATTTCCCTTTCTGTTCGAACCGTTTCAATCCTCACATAGGCGATACTTTTAAGAATACTTTATCACCCACGATGAATTCAAGGTCTCGACGTCGAGTATTTGCATATTGCTTGTGACGATTTTGAGCTGTTCTCACTCTTTCTTGTATAATGTCGACCACTCGACAAGTGTCTTCAACAAATTCTGGTCCAACATTACTACGTTCCCCACTTCATTCCAAAACAAAGGAGTTCGACACTTTCTACCATATAGTGCTTCATATGGTGACATTTGTATAGTAGCCTGATAGCTATTATTATAAGCGAACTCAATCAGTGGTAACTTTTTATCCCATGATCCTTTTAAATCAATTACACATGCTCGAACCATATCTTCAAGAATCTGAATTGTACGCTCTGACTGTCCATCTGTCTACGGATGGAATGCGGTACTAAACTTTAATGTTGTACCCATAGCCTTTTGCAATCCTTCCCAAAACTTGAAGTAAATCGTGGATCTCTATCGGACACAATACTTTCAGGTACACCGTGTAATCGCACAATGTTATCCACATACAGCTTAGCTAACCTCTCCAGTGTATACTGAGGTCGTATAGGTATAAAGCGAGCTATTTTAGTCAGGCGGTCTACAATAACCCAAACTGCATCAACTACTCGAGGAGTCAATGGTAATCATGTGACGAAGTCCATAGTGATGCAGTCCCATTTCCATGCTGGTTCCGGTAACGACTGTAACAGTCCTGCCGGTCTTTGTCGTTCAGCCTTTACAATCTGACAATTTAGGCATTGAGACACGAACTTAGCTACATCTGCTTTCATTCCTCTCCACCAATATAATTTCTTTAGGTCATGCTACATTTTGTACTTCTAGGATGTATCGAATAGATGGTGGTATGGACTTCTTTCATCAACCGGTGTCTAATGTCCAAGCTTTCTGTTTCAGGTACACATATTCTTCCTTTGTACTTCAGTACCTTTTCTTCGTCCAAGGTGAACTCAGGGTTAGTCCTACCTTTTTCGAGGTCCTCTTGTACCGTTCTTAGGTAAGGATCTGATTTGATAGCTGTCTTTACTTCATCAACTATATCCGGTAAAATCATCAATGCGGCGAACATATTTGAAAACCGATGAATAAACCCTTGATTGGCTGATCCATCTGGTGCATCTATCACAAAATGCTCATTACCGTGCTGAAATACCTTTTCGATAGTAGATATTACGGTAGTTGTGCTAACCTCTCCCTGAGATTTTATCATTGTCTTTCTACTGAACGCATCAGCTACTACATTAGCTTTTCCCGGATGATACTAGATATCACAGTCATAGCCTTTCAATAATTCCAGCCATCTTCTTTGTCTCATATTCAGCTCCTTCTGATTAAATAGATAAGTAAGACTTTTATGGTTTGATTTAATCTGGAACTTCTTCCCGTACAGATAATGTCTCCATATTTTGACAGCATGTACTACTGCCGCTAGTTTCAAATCATGAGTGGGATAGTTCTTCTCATGTGTCTTCAGTTGTCTTGAGGCATAAACAATTACTTGTTCTCCTTGCATAAGTATGCATCCTAATCCCAGTCCTGACGCATCGGTGTACAAGATAAATGGTTGTCCTGGAATTGGAATGGTCAAGATTGGAGCTGATATCAATCTAGCCTTCAAGGTTTGGAAACTCTTCTCGCATTTATCCATCCAAATAAACTTCTCGCCCTTCTTAGTCAAACTGGTAAGAGGTACGGCAATTCGGGAATAGTCTTCCATAAATCGTCGATAATACCCAGCTAGACCCAGAAAACTTTTAATTTTTGCAACGCTCTTCGGTGCTTCCCACTTTACAATAGCCTCGATCTTGCTGGGGTCCACTTTAATTCCTTCAGCGGATACTACATGGCCTAGAAATGCGACTTCCTTTAGCCAAAACTCAAACTTTGTAAATTTGGCGTAGAGCTTCTCTTTCCGTAGTCGCTGTAGAGCGGCGTTTAGATTCTTAACATGAGTTTCCTCGTCTTTGGAGTAGACTAATATATCATCAATGAATACAATAACCGACGTATACAACGTGTCATGAAATACTCGGTTCATAAGTTCTATAAAGGTTGCCGGTGCGTTTGTCAATCCGAAAGACATGACAAAAAATTCATAATGTCCATATCTGGTCCTGAATGCTGTCTTGGGAATATCACCATCCTTAATCTTCAGCTGATGGTAGCCTACCCAAAGATCGATCTTGGAGAACACTTTGGCACCTTGCAACTGATCGAACAGGTCATCGATCTGAGGCAATGGATACCGATTCTTAATTGTTAGTTTATTCAGTTCTCGATAGTCTATACACAAGCAAACGCTACCGTCCTTCTTCTTTAAGAATAATACTGGCGCTCCCCATGGTGATATACTAGGGAAAATATAACCCTTGTCGAGCAGTTCTTGTAATTGTACTTTCAGTTTCTTTAGTTTAGTAGGAACCATTCGATAAGGTGCTTTTGATACTGGTACGGCTCCAGGTATAAGATCTATAACAAACTCTATAGCTCGGTCGGGTGGTAATCCTGGTAGTTCTTCAGGAAATACGTCTGGAAAGTCACACATGACATTAATATCTTCCATTCGTGGTGTTTCCTTGGTAAGGTCGACCACAGATACTAAATACCTGACTGCTCCTTTCTCAAGCCACTTCTTAGCCTTTAGCGCAGAGAGTATGAGCTTTCGTTTACGGGGAAGTTTGGTTCCCGAAAAACTCAACTCTGCTCCTTCTATGTCTTTAAATGTCAGCTTATTTTCGGCACACAATAGGTTTGCAGAATGCCGAACTAACCAGTCCATTCCCAAGATGACGTCAAAGTCTGCCATCTCAAGTTGGATCAAGGTTGCATCCAAGGTCTTTTCATCATTAAGAACTGGACATGGTCCATAACCTTTTTCTAACACCACTTCTAATCCCATAGGTGATCGTACAAGTAGTTTGCAATCTAAGGATTTAAGGGGTAGATTTAACATCTTTCCAAATATCACAGATATAAAGGAATGAGTAGCTCCTGAATCAAAGAGTACTCTGACGGGGATGCCATTAATAGGTACGATACCTGTGACCACATCAGGCGATGTGGCAGCATCCTCAGATGTTACCGCATAATCTCGTCCTTGATGTAGCTTCTTCTTGGGCTTAGGACATTCCCTTGCCATATGTCCCACTTGGTTGCAGTTAAAACATTTATCCCTTCAGTAGTTGGCTTTTGTTGTTGTTGAGCTATGGGAGTAGTCTTGGTTGCAGCGGTATAGCCTTGAGCACGGAAGGGTTTGAATGTCTTGTTATTCCCTCCATTATAAGAATTTCTAGCTGGCCTTTTTATACCTTTGTTTTGCATGAAATAACTCTCCTTCTGGCTCAATTCTATAACTCGAGCAATTTGTACCGCTTCATTAAAGATTTTCTTTTCATGTCCCAGAACGTGCTCGCGGATGCTTCCCCTAAGTCCCATGACGAACCTTCGGGTCTTTGTGTTTTCCTCTTGCATACTGTGGGTGCAAAGAAGAACAGTTCTTCATAACGCTGTTGATATGCATCCACGGTCATCTGCCCCTGATATAAACTCAGGAACTCTCTTTCCATAGAATCTCTGAAACTTCTCGAAAAGTACTTCTCAAAGAACGCCTCCTTATAAATATCCCAAGTCAGTTGGGCATTCTTTGTTAATAAATATGTCCTGGTAGACCTCCACCAATGGTGTGCATTTCCTTTAAGCATAAAGGTGGCACACAACACTTTTTATTCTTCATTTAATGTCATCATCATAAAATTTCTTTCTATTTCGTCAACCTAGTGTGCCGGCCATAAAGGATCTGCGGGCTTGCCATTAAGTTCTTTGGGCTTCAGTTTCAGAAAACGCTCCACCAGTCTAGAGTGGTCTAGTTGTTGTGGGGCATACGCTACATATATAGGTAGTTGGTATTGATATCCTCCTTGAGCTATCTCAGGATTTTGTACTTGGGTCTGCATGATAGGAGTCTGAGGTGCGTGGGGGACTGTGTTACTTCCCCCTGGTGCTGTGCTTTCCTGTCCTGCTGGCATTGGAGGTATCAGTGCAGCTGGAAGAGTTATGCCTATGGCATCTTGTATAGTAGCTTGTGCCTGTTGCATTTGCTACAGCTGTTGGGCCAAGTTCATTACGACTGTAGCCAAGTCTGTAGGTGGAGCTGGCAGATTTGTAGGATTTGTCTGCCCAATTATGACGGACGGTGCCGTGTTCGTATTCCCCTGTGTTTCCAAGTGTATCTGGCTATCTTCCCCCACAGGTGGTGGTGGTGGAATAGAGTTTTAGCTCTGTCTGATTACTCTGTGTCCCGCCATTAATTAATCTGGATAGTGGGATTGCCTGAAAATCATTGAACACGAGAGACAATCATTAAATACTTCATTCTCGTATTTTAAAACCACTAACAAATGTAAATTTCAAAATTTTCAGATCATTCTGTCGAAAATGCTGTGTTTTCACTGCAGAGTCGATGATGGGGGTCGATGGGTGTCCGACCCTCAGTATGCGACCCTGAGAAATCACCCATTCTTCCCAAGAGCCGGGGTCGATGGGGGGGGGGGGGTTGGAGGATGTTCGACCCAAGGTGCGACCCCTGGTTTTCTATCAGATCACCGAGAGCCGACAGTCGATGCGGTGGTCGATGGGTGGGTCGATAGTTTTAATCGGATTTTCCAACCCCCGGACTAATAATCAGATTTTTAAGTTCCGATTCAAAGTCCATTTCCCATTCTTTCTTCTCCGCTTCGACTCGTCTCGTCCCTCTGAGTTCTTACAGTGAAAACTCTGATCCGTTGGTGGTTTGCACTCCTTGTTTCGTCGTCTACACCTCCACTACAGGTATGTCTTCTACATTTTCATGTTTTTAGGTTTCCTTACCTAGGTTTTTGCTCGTATATCTCGTATTTTTTTAAATTAAACTTTTTCCAACCGTAAAAATTCAATTTTTATTGGGGGATTTTGTTGTTGGTGACTCGAGGAATGAAAGCCCTCAAAAATATTTGAGTTACATTGTTTTGTTATCGAGAAACTCAAAATTTACTCTTTTTGCCCTAATTTTGTCGAGATTTTGAATTTCTTGAAATTTCTTCCAATTCCATCTCATTAGCTAAAATTTCTGACTGTATGAGTCTTACAGGATAGTTTAGGATCTATGTAAGTCCCCTTGCCCATGTGTATGGGTGAAAAGTGAGGCTTTTGACCAATTTACGTCACTATTATGTCAAAATTTCGGGTTTTTCATTTCCACTAAGCCATTATTTGTTTTTTCTTTCTTATTTGCAGATACCATGGCTCGTACCAAGGTACCCAATGTTCGCGACCATCTTCGCTTCCGTTCCACTAAAGCCGAGACACAGTATGCTCGCTACGCTTGCAAGAAAGTAGAGGGAGGCCATAAAGTAGACTTGGCTAGCTTGGCCTTGTTCAATGTGGAGGGGGCCTTTGGCGATATGGGATGGCTCCCTGTCATCACCTATGACGCCTGTACCTGTCCTGACCTGGTACGCTAGTTCTATTGTAATCTCCATGTGGTGGGGGATTACAACGATGTTGAGAGAGGTGGTGAGCTTCGGATCACTAGCTATGTCAAGGGGGTTGATATTTCTTTCAACTATCGATAGCTAGCGGACTTGCTGGGTATCTCCTATGGTGGCTCCTTCGTATTTTGTGCCCCTGGGGAGCCCTAGTTCTTTTCATTATAGATGAGGGCTGAGATAGACCGTCAGCTCATCAGACCTGATCGTTGGGTGATGAAAGCGAGTTATCTGCCTTCAGATCCACGGGTGTACTGCAAGATCATTCAGCATAACCTGATACCACAGAGTGGACATTATGAGAGGGTCTCCTAGTTGACCCAGTATCTGCTATACTGCATATGCACTAGGCAGCCTGTCTGCCTTCCCTATATCATAATGCAGACGATGATCAGTGCCACGTTGCCCAGTCATATTGGCAACCTTCCTTATGGACGCATGATCACTACATTGCTTACCCACCTGGGGGTTGATTTGTTGGATGAGAAGATTCAGGAGAAATCTTTCTCATCGACTCTGGATTGGGAGGCCATCTGCAAGATGGGCATGTAGGATGCCCAGGTCAGTGATGAGGAGAGGAACGCAATGGTGCACCCTCGCACTCGAGTGGAGACGGCTGACGTTGAGGCAGCAGCAGCAACAGCTGGAGTAGGAGTTCATGGGGATAATGACGATCGGCTATACATGGATGTGGATGTCATACCTCCTCCATCACCTAGTCATGCTACAGGAGCTGGTCCGTCCTCTTCAGCTGGCCCTTCACATGTAGCTGGTCCTTGTATGCTCCTTCTGATGACATGATGATGATATTGCACGAGGTACGAGAGGCTCAGCGTATGTCTGACTTGAGGATGGAGCGCTTCTAGAGGCTCAGCGCTTGTCTGACCAGCGGGTGGGAGAGCTTATGGATGCTCAGTGTGTGACTGACCAGCATGTGGCTGCCCTCACAGCTAGTCTCCAAACGACCCAGACTCAGATAGCTTGGTTGACTAGAGTCTATGCTGAGGACTATGATAGAGACCGTGAGGCACCGCCTCCCCCATCTCCTCTAGCTTCTTGATGTATTTCTTTTATCATTCTTTTGTACTTCAGAGTAACTGTCCGGGTTGTGGACTGTACTCTGCTTTAGTCATATATATATAAACGTTTGTTTTTTTTTGTTGTATATAAATTTGTTTCTCATTTAATAGATGCCTTATTCTCTTTCAGTTTTTGTCTTAAACAACACAGATGCTTATGGTGTGTTATTATTACATCTTTTAAATTTTAATCCTATCTCAGTTCACGAATTTTTATGGAAGTATACTGGTTTCACAGACAGGGCCTGAGATGCTTTGATACCAAGTTGTCACACCCCAAATCTGCACCATTTAGAACGGTGTGATGAACCGCTAATAAACCAATGGTTCAACCAGGATCTCTAATAGGCTGTGTCCATTAAAATAAAACCATACACGTCCACACCCATAATCAAAATAAATACAAAATAGCAGAAGTCTTATAATAAATGAACTGAGAAATCTAATTGTGATAATCATAGATAAAGTATCAATTTATGTTGTATCAACTGAGAAATAAGTAAATAAAATATCAATTACATTCCCTTAATAAATTCAAATGAAACTCTAATCGAATACGCATGAGTTGCACTCGCATGAGGGATCATGCATATCCACTAAGTCTTCGGCTTCCATCGTAGCAACACGCCCGTACACTGGAGCGCTCATATAATCTTCGACTGTGGTACCTGCATCATCAACTAAAAATATTTGACATCGAGAGGGTGAGCATACATCATGGCTCAGTGAGCAAACAAAACAATGCAACAATCATATGCATGCATTCAATTCATATCTTTGGTCTGGTAGATAAGTTTACAATGCGCTATAGAAAGGTTCGGTGGCCACCTCGCCTCTATGCACAGGGTGGGGAAGCCAGCCCAAAGGTAACGTTTATTGTCGTCCCCATCCACCCTACCATGGAATAGAGATAGAGCTAAAGTGCTGAGGCCCGACCTATGACACTTCCCCTGATACTCTACCCATACCAAAACGTAAGCCCCTGTTGGCGAGGGCTCACAACTAACCAATCCTAAAGCCAAACATTCTATCCAAGGCCTCACCCCAGCATCCCTCAATACGTCTATAGAGATAGGGTTAAGGCCCCCCGACAGAGTCAGAGACTACACGGTCCGAGACCACTGCCCCTCATACACTATGACGTAATAGTTCTGCTAAGGTAATGGCGATACGGCGATGTCAATGGACAAGACTTGAGTTAAAGATAGAGTTAGAGTGCTGAGGCCCGGCCTATGACACCCCCCTGATACTCGCTCGCATCAAGCACACCAACCACACACATACATTCACATGTCTATTCCTATCATCATCATCATCATCATGTTATAAACAATAATTTAAATATGCATGAACAGTAATAATAGAAATATTGGATGACATGTTGAATGCACATGCAAGCATACACACATAGAATCAATCATGGCATTGGACTTAAGAATAAAACAGTTTATTATTAACCAATTAGTTTAGGTCTTGTTCCCTTACCTTTACTTGATTGTAGATCCTCTTTCAAGCTTTAAGAATCAAGTAAATATCACTATTATATCACTAGAAGACCTAATCAAGTCGATAGAATTTAATTAGAATTAATTCTGATTTTAAAAAGCTCTCTATTAACTGGGGGTCGATGCTAGGGTCAGAGGTTCCATCGACCCTGGGTGCTACCACCCAGATTCTGGACTTCCCGAACACTAGGGGTCGATGTTAGGGTCTGGTAGGGTCGATTGGCCATCGACCCCCCGTGCAACCCCCCGTGGGTTTAGTCAAATTTCTCATCTTACAGTCCATTCTTCGTGTTTAGGTCCTATGGCTTGCTTCTACAATCCATTCCATACATGTTCTTTGGTCTAGAACCATAGTTTATTCACCTATATGGTTTTTATGATCTCCCCCATAGTTTTCCATGAAAACCTAACCATGGATGGATGATTTGGGTTTCTCCTAGATCATACCTCTTCACTATCTATTCTAAGGTCTGTAGAATTACATGGAGATAGTATCCATACCTGAGAATTTAGGCTTGTTTCTCTGAAGCCTTCTCTTTGATCTTCTTCTCCACTTTCCTTCTCTTCTCTTTCTCTTCTCCTTCTCTTCTCTTTCTCTCAATCCAATTAGGGTTCTAAAAGGAGTAAAAGAACCTTTGGGACGTCCTATTTATAGAGTAGAAACTCCCAAAATAAGTCCCATTGAGATTAGGAAAGAATCCCATTGAAATTTGGAAAGTTCCCAATTGACAGTTTCTGTTGGCAGACTGGGGGTCGATGAGGGGGTCGGAGATCCTGTCGACCCCCTGGTTCTAAATTGTCCGACCCCTGGTCAGAAACTCAGGGTCTGAATTTTTATACTGGGGGGTCCGACCCTGCCTAACTGGGTGTGTGACCCTCCCCCTATTTTTTGTGTTTTTGGGTCAGTTTAATACCTGGGATCGTGATCTCCCTCATGCACTTGATCCATTTGGCTCGACCATGATGGGTAGACCTGGTTCAAGGTGGTAAGACCGGGTTAGTTTGATATAGGTCTTGCAGTCCTTGTCGCTTCCGGTCTAATAAAGCAGAGGTACAGTATGCTTATTATGAGCGTAAGAAGGTGGAAGGGGGTCGTTGTGTAAACTTGGCCAACTTAGCCCTATTTAATGTGGAGGGCGTCTTTGGTGATTTGGGTTACCTTCCTGTGATCTTGTATTGGGGTTGCACCTATTCGGCATTGGTGAAACATTTTTACTATAACTTACAGGTGGAGGGTGATCCAGAGGACATAGACAGGGGTAGGTTGCTTAGGATCACCAGTTTAGTTAAAGGGGTGGAGATCTCCTTTAATTGCCAAGAGTTGGCTGATCTCCTGGGTATATCAAATGATGGCCCCTTAGTATATTGCATACCCAAGGAACCCCAGTTCCTGTCTGTGATGATGCGTGTAGAGATTGACTGTCAGATTCTTAGGGATGATCGTTGGCAGATGAAGGCAATCAATCTACGACTAGAACCTCAGGTGTATTGCAAGATCATCCGGCATAACCTGATTCCTCAGAGTGGGCACTGTGAGAAGGTTTCACCGTTGACCCAGTACCTCCTGTACTGCATCTACACTAGGCAAACCGTCTGCCTTCTGTACATTATTATCCAAATTATGCTCTGTGCTACGACGCCTGGTCTGAGGGGAAACCTACCCTATCGACGTTTGATCACCACTCTCTTCACTCGCTTGCAGGTCGATTTAATTGATGAGAGGATTCATGAGGACACTTTTTCGAGTGACCTTGACTGGGAGGCCATCTGCAGGATGGGGATGCGATATGCGCATGTCAGTGATGAGGAGAGGAATGCTATGGTACTTCCCCATACTAGAGTAAAGATAGCAGACGTGGAGGCGGCAGCAGCAGTAGCAGTAGAGGTCCATAGGGGTGATGCTGAGGAGGATGATGATCGGATGTACATGGATGTGGATGTCATTCCTCCTCCATCACCACTGCATTCCACTGGAGCTGGCCCTTCTCGGGTTCCTTCCTACTCAGCTGGTCCTTCGCACCCACCACCAAATGACGTGATGGGGCTGCTGCATAAGATTCAGGAGGCCCAACGTGCTACTGATCAGTGGGTGGTGGATCTGGTAGCTAGTCTCCAAGTGATCCAGACTTAGGTAGCCTAGCTTACGAGGGTGTATGCTAAGGATTATGACCGAAATCGTGAGTCACCTCCTCATCCAGCACCTCCAGCTCCATGATGCATTCATTTCTTTTTACTTGTACTACAGAGTAAATGTCCGGATTGTGGACCGTACTCTGATTCGGATATATATTGTTTTTATTCTCATTTGATGTATACATGAAACTTGTTTCTCATCTTATATGTGCATTATTTTCTTTCTTAATTTTTGTCTCATACAACGCAGGTGTTTATGGTGTGTTCTTATTATAGCTTTTAAGTTTATCCTAACTCAGTTCACAAACTTTTGTGGAAGTTTACAGGTTTAATAGACAGAGCCCGAGAGCTCTGATACCAAGTTATCACACCGCAATTATGAACCAACCAGAATGGTGTGATGAACCGTCTATGATCCAACGGTTCAACTAGGATCTCGAATAGGCCATGTCCTTTTGCTTAAACCAGATACATCCACAACCATAATCAGAGTAAATAAACAATAGCGAAAGTCTTTAATATTAATGAACTAAGAATCTAACAGTGATAACATAAATAAATTATCCAATTATCTCCAAATGACTAAGACATAAAATAAAATAAATTTATCAATTACATGATCCGATAATCCAACAAATAAATCTAATAAAAAAACACATGAGTTGCACTCGCATGACGAATCCTGCGATTCCACCACAGCTTCTGTGTCCATCGCAGCAACATGCCCGTACATTGGAGCATTCATATAATCTCTACTGTAAGATGTCACACCCCAATTCTGCACTATTCAGAATGGTGTGATGAACCGCGAATAAACCAATGGTTCAACCAGGATCTCAAATAGGCTATCCCCGCGTTATCCAAACTTACGCACATCCATAATCATAATCAGAGTAAATACATAATAGCGGAAATCTTGTAAATAAATGAACTGAGAATCTATGTGATATTAAAATTTAAATAACAATTTATTCTGTATCAACCGAGACATAAATAAATATCAATACAAATCTTTAATAAATCCAAATAAAGAAACCTATAATTTGGGGTTAAGGTTCCTCACCTTAGCTTGCTATAAGATGTTTTTCCAAGCTTTAGAATGACCTTTACAGTGTTATTGTATTGCTAGAAGCCCTAACAAAGTTGATAGAATTTAATTAGAATTTATTCGGAATTAAAAACTACTCTGTTAACTGAGGGTCGGAGGTAGGGTCGATGCTACGGTTGATGGGTCTATCGACCCTCCCCTCTTCCTGGACTTCCCGAATGCTAAGGGTTGATGGTCAGGAATACCTAGGATCGGATTGCCTATCGACCCTGGGTGCGACCCTTGGTGCACTTTGGTCCAATTTCTACTTTTTAGTCAATTCCTTGTGTTTGGGGTCCTGTGGCTTGCTTCTACATTCCATTCAACATTCATTCCATGGTCTGAAACCATGAATCATCCACCTAGATAGCTTTCATACATTCTCCTAGGGTTTTCCATGAAAACCTAACCATGGATTGATGGTTTGGGTTTCTCCGAGATCACACTCTCAACAATTACTAACCTAAGGTCTGTAGAAACTTATGGAATTAGTATCCATACCTGAGAAGATAACTTTTCCTCTGAAATTCTTCTCCCTTTTTGCTAAGTTCTCTTGCATGCCTCTCTTCTTCCTCTTTTCCTTCTCCTCTCTTTCTCTCAATTCAATTAGGGTTGTAAAAGGAGTGAAAGTGGCTTAGGGACGTCCTTTAAATAGAGTAGGAACATCCTAAATAAGTCCCATTGAGATTTGGAAAGAATCCTAATCGAAAAATATAGAAATTTCCTAATTTCTATATTCGGCAGAAACCGAGGGTCGATGGGAGGGTCGATGATCCCGTCGACCCTAGGGTCTTAAGCTGTCGGACCCTCCCTCCAAAACCGAGGGTCTGACTTTCTATTTTGGGAGGTCCGACCCTGCTTAGCTGGGTATGCGACCCTTCCCCTATTTTAAGTGTTTTTGGGACGATTTGATACCTGGGATCTCGATCTCCTTCACGCCCTTGGTCCATTTGACTCGACCATGATGGGTAAACTTGGTTCAAGGTGGTAAGACTAGGTTAGATTGACACGGGTCTTACAACTCCCCCCAACTTATAAAAATTTTGTCCTTGAAATTGTATGTACCTTCTGAATGAAATAAGTAAGGGTATTGCTTTCTCATAGCATTTTCTTCTTCCCATGTAATTTCTTCCATGTCTCTACTTTTCCATGTGACCTTAACATAGTAGATATCTCTATTGCGTAGACGTTGAACCTTTCGACTAGTGATTTCTGTTGGTGTTACTTCAAACGTCAAATTATCAGTCAATTCTGACAAATCCACTGTCAAAACATGCGTTGGGTCTTTGACATACTTCTTCAATAAGGAAATGTGAAATACGTCATGCACGCTTGACATGGGTGGAGGTAGTGCTAACTGATAAGCCACTTTTCCACGCTTAGCTAAAATTTCATACGGCCCGACATATCTTGGACTTAGCTTCCCTTTCTGTCCGAACCTCTTCAATCCTCGCATAGGCGATACTTTCAAAAATACTTTATCACCTACGGCGAACTCCAGATCTCTTTGTCGAGTATCCGCATATTTCTTCTGGCGGTTCTGAGCTGTTCTCACTCTTTCCTTGATGATGTCGACCACTCGACAAGTCACTTTAACAAATTCCGGTCCAACAATACTACGTTCTCCAACTCCATTCCAAAACAAGGGAGTTTGACACTTCCTGCCATACAGTGCTTCATAAGGTGACATCTGTATAGTGGCCTGATAGCTATTGTTATAAGCGAACTCGATCAATGGCAACTTTTCATCCCATGATCCTTTGAAATCAATTACACATGCTCGTAGCATATCTTCTAGAATCTGGATTGTACGCTCTGACTGTCCGTCTGTCTGTGGGTGGAATGCAGTACTAAATTTCAATGTTGTACCCATAGCCTTTTGCAATCCTTCCCAAAACATGGAAGTAAATCGTGGGTCTCTGTCAGACACAATGCTTTCTGGTACACCGTGTAACCGAACAATATTATCCACATACAACTTTGCTAACCTTTCCAGTGTATACTGAGGTCGTATAGGTATAAAGCGAGCTGTTTTAATCAGACGGTCCACAATCACCCAAATTGCGTCAACTACTCGAGGAGTCAATGGTAGTCCTGTGACGAAGTCCATAGTGATGCAGTCCCATTTCCATGCTGGTTCCAATAATGGCTGTAACAGTCCTGCGGGTCTTTGTCGTTCAGCCTTTACTTTCTGACAATTTAGGCATTGAGACATGAACTTAGCAACATCTGCCTTCATTCCCCTCCACCAATATAGTTTCTTCAGATCATGATACATTTTTTTACTTCCAGGATGTATCGAATAGATGGTGGTATGGGCTTCTTTCATCAGTCAGTGTCTAATGTCCATACTTTCTGTTTCAGGTACACATATTCTTCCTTTGTATTTTAGTACCTTCTCGTCATCCAAGGTGAACTCAGGGTTAGTCCTACCTTTCTCAATATCTTCTTGCACTGTTCTTAGATAAGGATCTGCTTTGATAGCTGTCTTCACTTCGTCCACTATAACCGGTATAATCTTCAATGCCGCGAACATATTCGAAAACCTATGAATAAACCCTTGGTTAGCTGATTCATCCGTTGTATCTATCACATACTGCTCGTTGTCGTGATTGAACACCATTCCGTTGCTACACATTGCTGCAGTCGTGCTAACTTCTCCTTGAGATTTTATCATTGCTTTTTTGCTCAATGCATCCGCTAACACGTTCGCTTTTCCCGGATGATACTGGATGTCACAATCATAGTCTTTCAATAGTTCCAGCCATCTTCTTTGTCTCATATTCAACTCCTTCTGATTAAATAAATACGTAAGACTTTTATGGTCCGACTTAATCTGAAATTTCTCCCTGTATAGGTAATATCTCCATATCTTGACAGCATGTACTACTGCCGCTAACTCCAAACCATGAGTAGGGTAATTTTTCTCATGTACCTTCTACTGTCTTGAAGCATAGGCAATTACTTGCTCTCCTTGCATAAGAACACATCCTAGTCCCAGTCCCGACGCATCGGTGTATAAGGTAAACCTCTGTCCTGGAACAGGGATGGTCAAAATCGGGGCAGATATCAATCTGGTCTTCAATGTCTGGAAGCTCTTCTCACATTTATCCGTCCACACAAACTTTTCACCCTTCTTGGTCAAACTGGTGAGAGGTAAGGCAATCCCAGAATAGTCTTCTACGAATCTCCGATAATAACCAGCTAGACCCAGAAAACTTCTAATTTCCGAAATGCTCTTTGGTTCTTCCCACTTTACAATAGCCTCGATCTTGCTGGGGTCCACTTTGATTCCTTCATCGGATACCACATGGCCTAGAAATGCGACTTCACTTAGCCAAAACTCGCACTTTGAAAATTTGGCATATAGCTTCTCTTTCCTTAAACGCTGTAGGGCTGCGTTTAGGTTCTTGATATGGGTTTCCTTGTCCTTGGAATATACTAATATGTCATCAATAAATACTATAACCGACGTATCCAACATATCGTGGAAAACTCGGTTCATAAGTTCCATGAACGTTGTCGGGGCATTAGTTAATCCGAAAGGCATCACCAAAAATTCATAGTGTCCGTATCTGGTCCTGAAAGCTGTCTTCGGAATATCCCCTTCTTTAATCTTCAACTGATGATAGCCTGATCGAAGATCGATCTTAGAAAATACTCTTGCTCCTTGTAACTGATCGAACAAGTCATCGATCCGAGGTAGTGGATATCGATTCTTGATTGTCAGTTTATTCAACTCCCGATAGTCGATGCATAATCGAACGCTACCATCCTTCTTCTTTACGAACAACACCAGTGCCCCCCATGGAGATATACTGGGTCGAATATAACCCTTGTCCAGCAGTTCTTGTAGTAGCACTTTTAGTTCCTTCAGTTCCGTAGGAGCCATTCTATAAGGTGCTTTTGATACGGGTGCAGCTCCAGGTATCAGGTCTATTACAAACTCCGCGGTAATCCGGGTAGTTCCTCCGGAATTACGTCAGGGTAATCCCGCACGACATCAATGTCTTCCATTCATGGTGCTTCCTTGGTTAGGTCGACAACTGATACTAGATACCCGACTGCTCCCTTCTCCAGGCACTTCTTAGCCTTTAATGCTGAGAGTATTAGCTTGCGTCTCCGGGGAAGTTTGGTTCCCGAGAAACTGAATTCTGTCCCTTCTTTGTCTTTGAATGTTAGCTTCTTTTCGGCGCATAACAGATTTGTAGAATGCCGAGCTAACCAGTTCATGCCCAAGATGACATCAAAGGCTGCCATCTCAAGTTGTATCAAGGTTGCATCTAAGGTCTGCTCTCCAATGAGAACTGGACATGGTCCATAACCCTTCTCTAGTTCCACTTCTAACCCCATCGGTGACCGTACAAGTAATTTGTAGTCTAATGCTTTGATGGGTAATTTAGTCTTATTTCCAAATGACACAGATATAAAAGAGTGAGTAGCTCCGGAATTGAAGAGTACTCTGGCGGTTACGCCATTTATAGGTACAATACCTGTGATTTATCTTTACTTAGTCTACACGCCCATTCAATGTAATTACAACTTTAAAAGTTTCAGTCGTACCTGATGGAATTACTTCCTGGGTTTAGGGCACTCCCTTGCCATATGTCCCGGCTGGTTGCAGTTAAAACACTTTGGGGCTTCAGAATTTGGCTTTGGATGAGGTTGAGCTGCTGGGGTAGTCTTGGTTGCAGCATTAAAATTTTGAGGATGGAAAGGCCTATATGTCCTGTTATTGCCTCCGTTGTAGGAGTTTCTGGCTGGTCTCTTGATGCCTCTGTTCTGAGTAAGGTAACTCTCCTTCTGGCTTGATTCAATCACTCGAGCAATCTGGACAGCTTCATTATATATTGTCTTCTCTAAGCCCAGAACATGTTCTCTGATGCTTCCTCTCAGTCCCGTGACGAACCTACGGGTTTTGGTTTCTTCTTCTTGCATACTCAGTGGTGCGAAGAAAAACAGCTCTTCATAACGCTATTAGTACACATCCACTGACATCTGTCCCTGATAAAGACTCAGGAACTCCTTCTCCATCAAATCTTTGAAGCTTCATGGAAAATATTTATCGAAGAATCCTTCTTTATATATATTCCATGTCAGTAGGGCGTGCTTGGTCAGTAAATATGTCTTCGTGGATTTTCACCAATGGTGTGCATCGCCCTTGAGCATGAAGGTGGCACATAGTACTTTCTCTTCCTCTGTAATAGTCATCATGAGGAAGTTTCTCTCCATCATTGTATGTAACTTGTTTCCCCTTTAATAGATGCATTATTCTCTTTTTAAATTTGGTCTCAATCATCACTTGTGCTTACAGTGTGGTTGTATTAAAGCTTTTAATTTATCCTATCTCAGTTCACAATGGTCTTGAATGTGTGTCAGTTCGGCGGGCAAGGCCTGAGATGCTCTGATACCAAGTTGTCACACCCCAATTCTACACTATTCAGAATGGTGTGATGAACCGCGAATAAACGAACGGTTCAACTAGGATCTCAAATAGGCTATCCCCGCGTTATCCAAACTTACGCACATCCATAATCATAATCAGAGTAAATACACAATAGCGGAAATCTTGTAAATAAATGAACTGAGAATCTATGTGATATTAAAATTTAAATAACAATTTGACATAAATAAATATCAATACAAATCTTTAATAAATCCAAATAAAGAAACCTATAAAAATATATAATCAAACACACACGAGTTGCACTCGCAAGAGGAGTCGTGTGTATCCACTTCAGCTTCAACTTCCATCGCTGCCACATTCCCATATGCAGACGCATTCACATAGTCTTCAACGGTATAACCTGCATCATCAACTAAAAATATTCGACGTCGAGGGGTGAGCACACAACACGGCTTAGTGAGTAGCCAAAACAATGCAACAATACATATGCATGCAAAAAAAATCAATTTATATCTTTGGTCTGGTATATAAGTTTGCAGTATGCAATAGAATGGTTTAGGTAGCCAATGGTCGCGTTTATTGACTCCGCCTCTATACACGAGTGTGTGACGTTACCCAAAGATCACGTTTATCGTCAACTCACATGCACCCAACCATGAACATTATATAACAAAGGTTACGTTTATTGCTATATAGTGCCATACCAACACGTAAGCCCCTGTCGGCGGGGGCTGCAAACTGGGCTCGCAACTAACCAATCCTAATGCCAAACAGTGTATCCAAGGCCTTAGAATGTCCATAGAGATAGAGCTAAGGCCCCCCGGTAGAGTTAGGGACTACAAGGACCGAGACCACCTCCCCTGATACTCTACGACATAATAGTTCTGCTAAAGTAATGGCGATACGACGATGTCAATGCACAAGACTTGAGTTAGAGATAGAGATAAAGTGCTGAGACCCGACAAAGGTTAACGTTTATTGACGTTCTCATCACACCTCCCCTGATACTCGCTCGCATCAAGCACATCAACCACACACATACAAGCACATGCCTATTCTTATCATCATCATCATCATCATGTTATAAACAATAAAGTAAATATGCATGAACAAGTAATAGAAATATTGGATGGCATGTTGTATGCACATTACAAACATATTCACACAGAATCAAATATGGCATAGGACTCAAGAAATAGAAAACAGTTTATTATTAACCAATTTAGTTTGGGATTAAGGTTCCTCACCTTAGCTTTCTATAAGATGTTTTTCCAAGCTTTAAAATCACCTTTACAGTGTTATTGTATTGCTAGAAGCCCTAACAAAGTCGATAGAATTTAATTAGAATTTATTCGGAATTAAAAACTACTCTGTTAACTGAGGGTCGGAGGTAGGGTCGATGCTAGGGTCGATGGGTCTATCGACCCTCCCCTCTTCCTGGACTTCCCGAATGCTGAGGGTCGATGGTCAGGAATACCTAGGGTCGGATGGCCTATCGACCCTGGGTGCGACCCTTGGTGCACTTTGGTCCAATTTCCACTTTTTAGTCCATTCCTTGTGTTTGGGGTCCTATGGCTTGCTTCTACATTCCATTCAACATTCATTCCATGGTCTGAAACCATGAATCATCCACCTAGATAGCTTTCATACATTCTCCTAGGGTTTTCCATGAAAACCTAACCATAGATTGATGGTTTGGGTTTCTCCGAGATCACACTCTCAACAATTACTAACCTAAGGTCTGTAGAAACTTATGGAATTAGTATCCATACCTGAGAAGATAACTTTTCCTCTGAAATTCTTCTCCCTTTTTGCTAAGTTCTCTTGCTTGCCTCTCTTCTTCCTCTTTTCCTTCTCCTCTCTTCCTCTCAATTCAATTAGGGTTGTGAAAGGAGTGAAAGTGGCTTAGGGACGTCCTTTAAATAGAGTAGCAACATCCTAAATAAGTCCCATTGAGATTTGGAAAGAATCCCAATCGAAAAATATAGAAATTTCCTAATTTCTATATTCGGCAGAAACCGAGGGTAGATGGGAGGGTCGATGTTCCCGTCGACCCTAGGGTCTTAAGCTGTCCGACCCTCCCTTCAAAACCGAGGGTCTGACTTTCTATTTTGGGAGGTCCGACCCTGCTTAGCTGGGTATGCGACCCTTCCCCTATTTTAAGTGTTTTTTGGTCGATTTGATACCTGGGATCTCAATCTCCTTCACGCCCTTGGTCCATTTGACATGACCATGATGGGTAAACCTGGTTCAAGGTGGTAAGACCGGGTTAGATTGACACGGGTCTTACATAGGACCTGCATCATCAACTAAAAATATTAGACATCGAAAGGGTGAGCACATATCATGGCTCAGTGAGCAAACAAAACAATGCAACAAACATATGCATGAATTCAATTGATATCATTGGTCTGGTTCATAAGTTTACAATGTGCAATAGAAAGGATAGGTGGCTGTCGCACCTTTATACACGAGTGTATGAAGTCACCCAATGGATCAAACACCATTGCCATCCTACATGCACCCATCATGGAATAAAGATAGAACTAAAGTGCCCAGATCAAACACCGCATGACACTTCCCCTGATGACCTACCCATACCAACACGTAAGCCCCTATTGGCGAGGGCTTACAAACTGGGCTCGCAACTAACCAATCCTAATGTCAAACAGTGTATCCAAGGCCTCACCCCAGCATCCCTCAATACGTCCATAGAGATAGAGTTAAGGCCCCCCGACAGAGTCAGATACTACACGGTCCGAGACCACCTCCCCTGATGCCCTATGACGTAATAGTTCTGCTAAGGTAATGGTGATACGATGATGTTAGTGGACAAGACTTGAGTAGAGATAGAGCTAGAGTCTAGTGACCAGGATGAACCACAGTGTCACGTCCTCCCCCTGATGCTCCACTCGCATTAAGTACACTAACCACACACATACGTTCACATGCCTATTCCTAGCATCATCATCATCATCATCATGTTATAAATATACAAAATTAAATATGCATGAGTAGTAATAACAAAAATATTACAAGCATAGAATCATTCATGGCTTTGGACTCAATAAGTAAAAACAGTTTATTATTAACCAATTAATTTAGGTCTTGTTCCCTCACCTTTGGTCAATATTAGTTCCTCATTCAAGCTTTGTAAAAGACTTTTAGACCACTTGGAAACCTAACAAATTTATAGATTTTAAATTAGAATTTATTTCCCCGTAATTCAGACTAATAGAAACTGAGTGGTCGCAGGTGTGGCAGCACCTGTGGTCTCAGTTTCTACGACCACAGGGTGTGTGGTCGCAAGGTGTGGTCGCATACCATGCGACCACACCCTCCCTGGAAACTTTTCGAGGGCATGTGGTCGCAAGGTGTGGTCGCATATCATCAGACCACACATGCGACCACACTTGTGATGGTTGACTTTTCACTCCCAACTCCATTCCTTCATGTTTAGATTTCTTGGCTTATCATCATGATCCTTTCTATGATTGTTCTATGGCTTAAAACTAATATTTTATACACAGTCCATCTTCCACATAGATTCCTTCCATGGATCTCTTGGAATTTGTCCATGGATTGATGATTGGGGTCTCACTTAAATCCTTATCTCCTTCATGATCTATTCTAGACATTCAATTGACGTGGGGAATGTTTTCATACCTTAAATTTAATGAAGATTCAAAGTTTTCTCTAAATTTTCCTCCTCTTAGTCTTCCTCCTCTTCCCTTTCTCTCAATTTCAGTTTGAGTTCTAAAAGGATGAAAGAGGCTAAGGGATGTCCTATAGAGGAAAACCCTCCATAATAAGCCCTACTGAGTTTAGGAAAGAACCCCCTTCGAATTACGAAGGTTTCCTAATCACGGTTTCTGATTGGGTTCGTGTGGTTGCAGTTATGGTCGCAGAACCCATCGACCATACAGTCAGAAACATGCGACCACACTACCCAAGTTCCTGTGGTCTTTTTAATCTGAGGTGTGATCGACCACACCTGTTTAGATAAGTGACCACACACTCATAATTGACTATTTTTGGATTCAATTTCATACCTGATCTTGTGGTTTCTTCACGCACTTGGTCCTCTTGGCCCGACCATGATAGGAAGACCTCATACAAGATGGTAAGGCTGGTTAGTTCGATACGGGTCTTACAAACGCTATGCAGAAGCAATATCCTCACCTATTCAACTCGAAAGGTATGTGCAAATTTTGAGGACAAAATTTAAATAAGAGGGGGGGAGTTATAAGACTCGCACTCAACTAACTTGGTCTAACAGTGTCGTGCCAGGTCTTCCCATTATTTATGGACCAAGTAGACCGAGTGTGTGAAGATAGATCACAAACCAGGTTTGAAATCAAGTTAAAAACACTAAAAACATACCTAAGGTCGCATACCTGGGTAAGTATGGTCGACCATAAGGAAGGGACCCAAAAATTTCAAATTCAGAACCCCACAGTCGATGATTTCGACCCTACGATCGATGGTTTATGCAACCGTATGATCGACCATGAGAGCCCAAATCAGACTTTGAGTGTTGGAAACTTTCCTAAACTAAGCGATTGCTTTCCTAATTGAAAAAGGACTCTATATGGAGAGTTTTCCTCTATATAAAGGATGTCCCTCAGCCTTTTTTCACTCTTTTAGAACATTAGAAAACCCTAAAGAATGAGAAGGAAGAGAAAGAAGAGAAGGAGAAGAAAAAAAAGCTAAGGAGAAGAGTTTGCTGAGAAGTGATTGGCTCTCTATCACAGGCAAAGGTATGAAACGAATCTCTAGAGATGTAAACTCTAAGGAATAAGACTTCTATGAAGGATAGGCAATATCAACTTTTTATGATCTATGTGATTTCCTTGAGAAAATCCCAAAGAGAACCATGAGGAGTGAATTTGATGAATAGGGTTGATAAGAAATTACTAATTATGGCCATAGGATGACCTTAGAATAAACCCCCATTGAAGAACAAAAGAATTGACCCAGGAAGAACTTGAATTTCGTGTAGACTGTGACAAAAAATCTCAAGGTTGCAGCTACAGTCGACCATAGCATGACCAGTATGACTAAAGGATCGACCATAGGCATTCAGGAAGATTTCAGAAATCATATGATCATAGCTACGGTCGCACCATATGCGACCGTAGGGCATCGATCGTAGACAGTAAGGTCGATACAGCATGAGACCATAGGACCAATCAAGCACATATCAGTGCTCTGTTTTGATTTTTGACTACTATAACATGTCACATATGAACCCTAACTTAAATTCATATAACTTTCAAGTTGTTAAATCAATTCAAAGAGAATTTCAAGGCTTAGAAGTACATCGAGAATTTCTAATAGGTAAGGGAAAAAGGCCTAAACTAATTGGATAATAACAAACTGTTTATTTTATTCAGTCCAATGCCATGATTGATTCTATGCTTATATGCTTGTAATGTGCATCTCACATGTTATCCAATATTTCTGCTATTATTGTTCATGCATATTTAATTCTGTTTATTTATAACGTGATGATGATGATGATGCTAGGAATAGGCATGTGGATGTATGTGTGTGGTTAGTGTGTTGGATGCGAGTCGAGCATCAGGGGAAGGATGTGGCATGGTGGTCTTCGACTTCATCACAATACTCTAGCTCTATCTTTACTCAAGTCTTGCCCACTGACATCGTCGTATCGCCATTACCTTAGTAGAACTATTATGTCGTAGGGCATCAGGGGAGGTTATCTCAGACCGTGTGGTCTTTGACTCTACCAGGGGGCCTTAGCTCTATCTCTATGGATGTATTGAGGGATGTTGGGGTGAGGCCTTGGATACACTGTTTGGCATTAGGATTGGTTAGTTGCGAGCCCAGTTTGCAAGCCCTCGTCAATAGGGGCTTACGTATTGGTATGGATAGGGCATCAGGGGAAGTATTGGCGGTGTTTGATCCAGACACTTTAGCTCTATCTCTATTCCATGATGGGTGCATGTGGGATGGTAGTGGTGTTTGATCCATTAGGTGAATTCACCACTCATGTATAGAGGTGCGGCAGCCACCAAACCTTTCTATAGCACATTGCAAACTTATAAACCAGACCAAAGATATGAATTGAATGCATGCATATGTTTGTTGCATTGTTTTGTTTTCTCACTGAGTCGTGATGTGTGCTCACCCTTTCGACGTTAAATATTTTTAGTTGATGATGCAGGTCCTATAGTTGAAGAATATATGAATGCATCGACGTATGGACACGTTGCTACGATGGATGTAGAAGTTGAAGAAGAAGCGCATGATTCATCATGCTAGTGCAACCAATGTGTTTTTGCTTGAGTTTAGTTATAATTTGAACGTCGGATATGTAATTGATTATTTATTTTTATGTCCTGTGGTTTGGAGATAATTGGATTAAATACTTATTTATCACTGTTAGACTCTCAGTTCGTTATCTGTAAGACTTCCGCTTATTTGTTTATTACCTCTAATTATTAATGTGGAATGTGTGTTTGGTTTGATATAGTGGGTACGATTATGCGAGATCCTAGGTGAACCGTTGGTTTATTGAGGATTCATCACACCATTCTGGTTAGACCAGAATTGGGGTGTGACAAAGAGAATTCTTGAAAACATATCCCAAACCTCTACTAGATTCCAAGCTAGCATCAGTATTTATTTTTATCACACCAGTCACACCAGGGGGTGGAAAACACCATGATTGATGAGTCTGATTTTTGCAATGTTAATCCAAGCCTGTATGTGAGACTTGCACCCGGAATCCCTTTCTAACCCGAATTCCTCCTGTGCCAAGTCTCAACTCACAGACTGATGGAGCATCCAACGTGGACCTGATGGTGGTATCCGAACAATAGGTAAGGTTCCTTGCTCAAACCTAGTAGGGTAAGGTACCTTGGTGGACCCTAGGTGATCTTGATGCGCATCCCAAAGCATCTGGGCCAATTGGCTGACCAATAGGCCATATTTTGGCCTAACCAGATGCTCTACTGGATGGTGCATCACCCGGTTGACAACATCCAGTTAAGCAAGAGTTTAAGTGTCTCTCTCTCTCTCTCTCCCCCCCTCCCCCCCGATTTCTATATAAGGAGGACCCAACCCTCCTTTGTTCTCTCTTGACCAAACTTGAGAGTGAAAGAGTGAAGAAGAGGAGAAGAACTTGGAACTCAAATCTCCAAGCCCTTGCCTCAATCCCCTAGGAGGTAAGTTCAATCAACCTTTCCCCCTCTTTGTTCAATGATTAAGGCAAGGAACCTATGGTGGTTGTCACAATTAATGGCCTCCATTAATGGAATCCACCATTAATGACCTAGAAAGTAGGTTTTGCTCACCCACTCCATATATGGAGTTTAATTGAGCCTTCAATGACTCCATTAAGTCACATTAAGTGTGGGAAGATGATTCCCCACCTACAAAAGTGAATGGCTTAGTCGGGAATCAAATCCCTAAGAAATAGAGATCAAGCTCTGTTCGCGACCTGGTCTCTGGGTTTGAATCGGAGGCTCCTTATCTGAGACCTAATTATGACCATTCCTCCAGGTAACTTTGACCATGCCTCCGCTAAGGCAAATGCCTTGGCTAATGACCAAGGACAAACCGGAGGCTCCTTACTGGAGGACTCTCATGGAGGTATGATCCTCAGGTTACCTTCCCCCGGTTACTTGGTGAGTCCGATTGACATGGACCCTTTGATTAAGCATAAAACTAAGCGGAGGCAGTGCTGGAGGATACACCACCTCACAAAGCCTCAGGATGATATTCTGGAACCCCACTATTATGACAGTGGATACGAGCCGGATAGTCTGTCGGATTCCTGACCATCCGATTATCCATCCGGTTCTGCTTACTTAAAAAATGTTCTAAGTGTTAACCGGATGACATTTCTAGAGGATACACTGTCACACCCCGATTTTGACTGAACCAGAAGTGTGAGTGAACCGTCACTGAACCAACGGTTCATACCAAGATCTAAATAAGACCGTGTCCACTCATACAAACCATTGCACATAACCATAATCAGAATATAATAAAATACAGCGAAAATCTTAAATAAAGTGAACTGAGTGATCTATTGATAAATTTAAATAAATATCCAATTATTCAAATATCGAAACTTAATTAAATATCTTTACATCAATTGTATCTTTAACCAAAAATAATTAAAATAAATTAAATCAACTCCTAGAGGTACACACAGAAAGGGCACTCGCATGAAACGTCATGCTCGTCCTCTCCTGCTTGCCCTTCCAAAGCAGCAACACCTCCATATGCCGGAGCATCCATATAGTCCTCCATCGTATAACTTGCATCAACATCTAAAAATAATTTGTACACAAGGGTGAGCTCACAACTTAGCTCAGTAAGACAATCAGACAATGCAACAAACATATGCATGAGTAACATTCACATCATGGTTTGGTTTTAAGTTTGCAATGTGCTTAGGATTGGCGACCACCACACCTCTATACACGAGTGTGTAAGGCCGCCCAATGGATCAAACACCACTGTCGTCCCACATGCAACCACCATGGAATAGAGATAGAGCTAAGGCTTCCGGATCAAACACTGCCAACACCTCCCCTGATACTCTACCCATACCAACACGTAAGTCCCTAATGGTGAGGGCTTGCAAACTGGGCTCGCAACTAACCAATCCTGTATGCCATCACAGTAGGCCATGTCCCAGTGCAGCTCCCTATGGCATAGAGATAGAGCTAGAGTCTAGTGGCCAGGCCGGAGACCACAGTGCCACTTCCTCCCCCTGATACCCTACCCGCACCAAGCATACTAAGACAGAACGATACGAAAGGTGTTAGCATGAGGGATGATCCCAGACCTCCAGTCCTTCCCATTCCACACACCAACAAAAACAATCACATGCCTAACAGTCACAACCTAGCATAGTAAGTATGCATGAACAATAACAATAATTGAATGTAAAGGATGACATGCGAGAATGAACAAACATCAATCCACAAAACCATAATTATTAACAATGGTTTACTGTTATTAAATTATTAGGGTTTAGGTCTGATTCCTTACCTGACGCTTGGTCGATAGTTCACTCTGCGTCACAAGGTCCAAACTTGCTATCACAAGGTCCTACACAATGTTAGGTTTAATTAGAATAGTTTTTCCTTAGGTTTACGTTGGTCGAAAAACCAACTGGGTCAGAAACACTCTTCACAGAGTAGACCGGTCACAGGTACCGGTCATAGCACTGTGGGGAAAAGTGTGACCGGTATGGTCGACCGGCCCCCACAGGCTAGTCCCCGGGAGGTACCGGTTGTAGTACCGGTCGCACTCTATGCGACTGGTATGGTCGACTGCTATGTCTCTGGAAGACCATACGCTTGGTTCTCGCCTTTCGTCGGTCACCCCCTATTGATCCTAGAGTTTCTCCTACACATTCTAGGTCTAAAAATTGAGTTAGAGTTGTTTCCAACTCCATTCAAGTCCTAGCCTCGATGATCTTCGACTTAGAACTTGAATCATGGGTTTACCACTAATTTAAGGTTTATCAGCAAAAATAGGGTTTAGATCAATACTTGCTTTGCATGGTATTGATCCAATCATAACTAACCATCCTAGAATACTTAATGTAGAGGAAGGATTAAGCACTTACCGTTGACTTGCGGTAATGTATTCTTTGTCGAGTGGTAATGGCGGCTCTTCCCTCTCCTTCATAGCTCCTTCTCCTTCTTCAACCTCTTTCTCCTTTCTAGGGTTTGTGAGGATCAATGAAAGAGGTTTTAGGAGGTTTAAGGGTCCTTATATAGACTAGGGTTAGGTTTAGGAAGCCTCCTAACATTAGGAAAGTGCTTTGGATTAAAATTTGGAAAGTGGGACCCGTAAAGATCTGTTTCAGGAACCATGCTGCGCAGGCTATACCGGTCGACCATCGACCAGTGTCATAGACTGGTACCATTGACCGGTATCTAACTTTTCATACCTGAATTGGTTCGATTGGTCTAATTTCATACCTGGTTTTCATCCGCTCATCCCGTCTAATCTAGTGATGATTGGAAGACCTATTATGACATGAAACAAGGTTTAGATCGGGTTCATGGAGTACGGGTCTTACAACTCCCCAACCCTTAAAAGAAATTTCATCCCCAAAATTTGCATGTAGGTTTCAAAACTCCCCCACCCTTAAAATAAATTTTGGCCTCAAAATTTGAACGTACCTTGGTCGTCGAAATGGTTAGGGTATTCCTTTCTCATTGTGTTCTCTTCCTCCCAAGTAATTTCTCCCACATCTTGGCTTTTCCAATGCACTTTCACATAGTGTATATCCTTACTTTGGAAATGTTGTACTTTTCGGCTTGTGAGCATTACAGGTACAACTTCAAACGTCATGTCCTCCATCAAGTCTGGTGGGTCTGCTGTCAAGATGTGCGATGGATCCCTGACGTACTTCTTCAATAAAGAAACATGGAACACATCATGAACCCTTGACATGGATGGTGGTAGAGCCAGTTGATATGCCACATTACCACATCTGGTTAAGATCTCATATGGTCCCACATACCTGGGGCATAGCTTCCCCTTCTTACCAAACCATTTTAGACCTCGCACATGTGATATCTTCAAGAGTACATTATCACCCACTGCAAACTCCAGATCTCGACGTCGGTTATCTGCATAATGCTTTTGTCAAACTTGAGCTATTTTCACTCTTTCCTTAATTTCATCAATCACTCGACAAGTTTCTTCGACGAACTCCAATCCTACAATCCTTCTCTCTCCCACCTCATTCCATAGTAGAGGTGTACGACATTTCTTCCCATAGAGTGCCTCATATGGAGCCATCTGGATCGTAGCCTGGTAACTATTGTTATAAGCAAACTCGATGAGCGATAGCTTCTCGTCCCAAGCTCCTTTGAAATCTAGAGCACATGCTCTGAGCATTTCTTCTAAGATTTGAATAGTTCTTTCTGACTGCCCATCTGTCTAAGGATGAAAAGCTATGCTAAACTACAACTAGGTTCCCATTGCTTTCTGTAATCTTTCCCAGAACTTTGATGTAAAATGGGGATCTCTATCAGAACTATACTTTCTGGGATGCCATGAAGTCTGACTATATTATCCACATATAACTTGGCCAGCTTCTCCATGGTATACTGAGGTCTGATAGCGATGAATCGAGCTGCCTTGGTAAGTCGATTGACTATAACCCATACTACATCCACTGACCTTGGTGTCAAGGGTAGGCCAGTAACGAAATCCATTGTGATACAATACCACTTCCATGCTGTCTCCGGTAGTGGTTGTAGCAAACCTACGGGTCTCTACCGTTCAGCTTTAACTTGCTGGAAATTTAGACATTGGAACACGAATCGAGCAACATCCGCTTTTAAACCCCTCCACCAATATAATCTTTTAAAATCATGGTACATTTTGGTGCTTCCTGGATGTACCGAATATGGGGTGTAATGAGCTTCTATCATAACTCGATCTCTAATATTTGAGTTCTCACTCTTAGGTATACATAATCATCCACGATACCTGAGTACCTTGTCTGAATCCAAGGTAAAGTTAGGATTGCTTTTACCCTTCTCTAGATCTTCTTGCACAGTCTTGAGGTGTGGATCTTGTAGGATTGCTACTTTGACCTCATCTATTAGATTCGATGAGATTTTCAAGGCTGCGAACATCAACGTGAACTTATGAATTAAGCCTTGTTCCACTGGATCTCCTGCAGTTTCTAATATATACTCTTCATCATTCTCTATTGAGCTTGAGGCTGCAGCACAAAATGCAGCATTTGTACTAGGTCCTGCCTCAGGTTTGAATGCCCACTTTCTACTAAAGGCATCGGCCACAACATTTGCCTTACCAGGATGGTACTGGATGTCACAATAATAATCTTTTAATAATTCCAGCCATCTCCTCTGTCTCATATTTAGGTCCTTCTGAGTGAAAAGGTAAGTTAAGCTCTTGTAATCCGATGTAATCTGAAATTTTTCACCGTAAAGGTAGTGTCTCCAAGTCTTGATTGCATAAATAAATGTTGCTAATTCCAGATCATGCGTAGGATAGTTCTTCTCATGCTCTTTCAACTGTCTTGATGCGTAGGCAATCACCTGTTCTCCTTACATTAACACACATCCAAGACCTAACCCTGAGGCATACGTATATAAGGTGAACGACAAGCCTGGTGCTGGGATGGTCAAGATAGGTGCAGAGACTAGTCTTGACTTCAAAGTTTAAAAGCACTTCTCACACTCATCCGTCCATATGAACTTTTCCCCTTTCTTGGTTAGTCTGGTAAGTGGAACGAGGATCCTTGAGTAGTCTTCCACGAATCTTCTATAGTAACCAGCCAATCTAAGAAAACTATGAATCTCCATAACTGATTTTGGTGCATCCCATCCTACTATAGCTGCGATCTTACTTGGATCTACCTTGATACCGTCTGCAGATACTACATGACCCAAGAAGGTCACTTCCTTCAGCCAAAATTCACACTTCTTGAACTTGACGTAAAGCTTCTCCCTTCTCAGCCGTTGTAGGGCTGCTCTCAAATGTGTTGCATGAGTCTCCCTATCCTTTGAGTAGACCAAGATGTCATCGATGAATACGATGACCGAAGTGTCCAACATGTCATGAAACACTTGGTTCGTTAATTTCATGAACGATGGTGGAGCGTTAGTCAACCCGAATGACATTACTAGAAACTCATAATGCCCATACCTTGTCCTGAAAGCAGTCTTCGGAATATCTCCTGCTTTGATCTTCAATTGATGATACCCTGATCTAAGATCAATCTTTGAGAAAACCTTTGCACTCTGCAACTGATCGAATAGATTATCGATCCTAGGCAAAGGGTATCAGTTCTTGATAGTTAACTTGTTCAACTCTCGGTAGTCGATACATAGCCGTACACTACCATCCTTCTTCTTGACGAACAATACAAGTGCTCCCCATGGCGGTATGCTTGGTCGTATGAAACCCTTTTCTAGTAGTTCTTCTAATTGGATCTTCAACTCCTTTAATTCGGTAGGGGCCATCCTATACGGTGCCTTAGACACCGACGTCGACCCTGGCATGAGGTCTATCATGAACTCTATAGCCCTACTGGAGGTAGACCTGGTAGATCCTCTGGAAATACATTTGGAAACTCTTGTACCACATCTAGATCTTCCATCTTTGGCACCTCTGTAGTGATGTTGACCACAGACACTAAGTACCCCACTCCTCCTTTCTCTAAGCATCTCTTAGCTTTTAGGGTGTAATATGCTTCCAATAAAAGAAATTTATGTGCCATCTTTGTTCTTCAATGATAACCTCTTCTATGCACATAATCACTTACAGAGTGTTGAGACAACCAGTCTATTCCCAAGATGACGTCAAAGTCTGTCATCTCAAGTCGATTTAGGTTGCATCCAAATTCTATCCATCCATATAATTCAGACAATGTTCATAACACTTACCCACTACAACATCTAGTCCAAAAGAGCTTGAATTAACGAAATCTGGTATAAAGGTCTTAAGAGCTTATCTAGTTCCTTCATCTCTTATGATTTTCAAAAATATCATCAAAAATCTCATATTACACTCAGTATTTTACATCTATTTTATCACTAATGTTCTACCCTGATCTCTCTTTCGTATATCTTGAAAAGCATCTTCTAACTATTTACTCATTACATATCGCAAGTCTATCTATAAGCATTAGGGTATATGCTTATAAATTCATTAATTTAGCCAAATTATTTTGGTCTTTACTTAATCATCTCACTCGACATTGGGCATAACTCAGTATTACTTGTACTAATCCGAATACTATCAATGCCATAATTTTTGACTTGATCCTTGTATCCACTCTTAGATCTGCCTTGTCAAAATTCATACCAATATAGTCGTCTTTAACTCTACTTGAGTGCTATATATTTCTTTACTAGCTACTCTTGATAGTTTTCACTTTTTGCTCATGCACTCTTTTATAGACATGACTCATATCCATCCATTCAGCGATCTCAAAACAAATCCTTCATTACTTCATCTGAGGTTCCTCGACTATAGAATCTAATCTGAATTTAATTGTCTTCCTTCCAATAATTTCCTTATTAATTAAGCATCTTATCAATGGATGTCGAGAATATAAGAATCATACTGCTTATCCAACAGTGATTCATTTTCTTCTTTCAAATTTAGTATAATGACGAACACTTGTTTTATCTAGTGAACTTAGGTTTAAAGCATCAGGAGTAAATCTAGAGAAGTTTTGGTACATCGATAAATCTGGTATAAAATCAAAAAGATGTACATTCGGAATGATTAAACCTTTAAATGTTCATTCGGTTTATATCTCTATTCATGGTGTCGATCATGGGAGTAGCTTAGATTGGTATAATCAGGACTAATTCTAAGGAAATAACATCTATAACTCTAATTGACAGGTTGAATCAAGAAGATATTTTGTCAAGGTACGAGAATTAGAAATAGGTATGTGCATCCTCTAAAATCATAAGAGTAAGTCAATAATGCACCACATCCTATATAAACCTATCTAGTTATATGGCCACAATAGATTTGATCCTTTGTTGAAATGTTTGACGCTTCATCTTCAGAAAATATTCTTCAACCCTTGTCGGATCATTCTGTCATGATGCAGCTATCCCATACATTAGTGGCTGATAAGGGTAACCACCTTCATACACTGCTTGTTGTGCACCAAGCTTCTATACTGGGGTGTGCATTACTGGGACCTACGGTATGGTAGGCACTGTGTTAAGGCTAACATGTGTTGGGGGTACTGTATTACTACCAATCGGTATCCAGCATAATATTGTCCCTCAAAGCGGCCAGTACAGTGAGTTGTCTCAGCTAACCCACTACCTGACTTATTGTGTTTACACTAAGGAGCGGGTCTGTCTCCCTTACATTATTATCAGGACCATGTGTCAGGCTACCATGCTTGATCAGATAAGTAACCTTCCTTATGGCCGACTTATCACTACTCTTCTGTGGCGCTTCCGGGTGGACATGAGGGGTGAGATTATGGTCGAGGACACTATGAACTCAGACATTTACTGGGACGCCATTGTCCGGATGAGGATGGATAATCTGCCCATTAGTGATGAGGAGTTAGAGACTCATCCTCGTCTTCTTAGGAGGGTAGCAGCCGCAGTAGCAGCAGCCAATGCGGCTCATGCATAAGAGGCAGGGGATGATGATGGTGATGATGATCAGATGGAGGACATTCCAACACCGGCACCACAGCCCACACATGCAGTGGGACCATCCCAGCCTCCTCTCGATACCATGATGGGTATGTTTACGGAGCTTCTGGAGGCCCAGCGTGAAATGAGCCGTGACCTAGGATGCCTTTCTCGTAGCCTCAGAGTCACCCAGGATCAGGTGCACTGGCTCAGGGTAGCCTACGAGCGTGATTATGACATCGCTGACCCCATTCCTCCTATGCCCCCAATCCCATGATAGACCTCTTATTTTCCTCTCTCTCTCGGCATGGTTTATATAACAGGGTAACTGTCCGGCTTATGGACTGTACCCTGCAGCACAATTAACTTATCAGTCTTTGGATTATTATGATTATTTTTACTCTTGATACAGTTTTCTTTTCAATTTAGTGGAAGTTTATGATTTTTCTCACCTATCATTCAGGTTCCTATCTAGAGCATGACTGTTTATTAATTTCATCCTTAGTTATAGTACATTATACTCTTTCGTATTTAGTTTCAGACATCGAACAAGTGCTTAAGGTGGGTTTTTATTAAAGCTTTGAATTTTTCCTATCTTAGTTCATCGACTTAGTTAAGTGCAAATATGGTCTATTGGACAGAGCCTAAGAGCTCTCATACCAAGTTGTCACACCCCAATTCTGGCTGAACTAGAAGTGTGAGTGAACCGTCACTGAACCAATGGTTCACACCAGGATCTCAATAAGTCCGTGTCCACTCATACAAACCATTGCGCATAACCATAATCAAAATATAATAAAATACAGTGGAAATCTTAAATAAAATGAACTGAGTGATCTATTGATAAATTTAAATAAATATCCAATTATTCAAATACCAAAACTAAATTAAATATCTTTACATCAATTGTATCTTCAACCAATAATAATTAAAATAAAATTAAATCAACTCCTAGAGGTACACGAAGAAAGGGCACTCGCATGAAGGTCATGCTCATCCTCTCCTCCTTGCACTTCTAAAGTAGCAACACCTCCATACGTCGAAGCATCCATATAGTCCTCCACAGTATAACCAGCATCAACATCTAAAAATAATGTGTACACAAGGGTGAGCTCACAACTTAGCTCAGTAAGATAATCAGACAATGCAACAAACATATGCAAGAGTAACATTCACATCATGGTCAGGTTTTAAGTTTGCAATGTGCTATAGAAAGGATTGGCGGCCACCGCACCTCTATACACGAGTGTGTGAAGCCGCCCAATGGATCAAACACCACTGTCGTCCCACATGCACCCACCATGGAATAGAGAAAGAGCTAAGGCGTCCGGATCAAACACCGCCAACACCTCCCCTGATACTCTACCCATACCAACACGTAAGCCCCTATGGGCGGGGGCTTATAAACTGGGCTCGCAACTAACCAATCCTATATGTCATCATAGTAGGCCCTGTCCCAGTGCAGCTCCCTACCGCATAGAGATAAAGCTAGAGTCTAGTGGCCAGGCCAGAGATCACAGTGCCTACCCGCACCAAGCATGCTAAGACAGAACGATACGAAAGGTGCTAGTGTGTGGAATGATCCTAGACCTCCAGTCCTTCCCATTCCACACACCAACAAAAACAATCACATGCATAACAGTCACAACCTAGCATAGCAAGTATGCATGAACAATAATAATAACTGAAAGTGAAGGATGACATGCGAGAATGCAAAAACATCAATCCACATAACCATAATTATTAACAACGGTTTACTGTTACTAAATTATTAGGATTTTGGTCCGATTCCCTTACCTGACACTTGGTTGATAGTTCGCTCCGCGTCACAAGGTCTAAATTTGCTATCACAAAGTCCTACACAATGTTAGGTTTAATTAGAGTAGTTTTTCCTTAGGTGTATGTTGGTGGGAAACAACTGGGTCAAAAATACTCTTCACAAAGCAGACCGGTCACAAGTACCGGTCGCAGCACTATGGGGAAAAGTTTGACTAGTATGGTCGACCGGTCCCCATAGACCCATCACCAGGAGGTACCGGTGGCAGTACCGATCCCATTGAGAGCGACAAATATGTCTCTGGAAGACCATACGCTTGGTTCTCGCCTTCCATCGGTCACCCCCTATTGATCCTAGAGTTTCTCCTACACATTCTAGGTCTGAATACTATGTTAGAGTTGTTTCCAACTCCATTCAAGTCCTAGCCTCGATGATCTTCGACTTAGAACTTAAATCTAGGGTTTACCACTAATTTAGGGTTTGCAGCAAAAACAAGGTTTAGATCAATACCTGCTTTGCATGGTATTGATTCAATCATAACTAACCATCCTAGAATACTTAATGTAGAGGAAGGTTTAAGCACTTATCATTGAATTACGGTAATGTGTTGTTCGTCGAACGGTAATGGCGGCTCTTCCCTCTTCTTCCTAGCTCCTTCTCCTTATTCAACCTCTTTCTCCTTTCTAGGGTTTGTGAGGATCAATGGAAGAGGTTTTAGGAGTTTTAAGGGTCTTTATATAGACTAGGGTTAGGTTTAGGAAGCCTCCTAACATTAGGAATGTCCTTTTGTCACACCCCAATTCTGCACCATTCAGAATGGTGTGATGAACCGCTATAAACCAATGGTTCAACCAAGATCTCTAATAGGCGGTATCCATTAAAAATAAAACCATACGCATCCACAACCATAATCAGAATAAATACACAATAGCGGAAGTCTTATAGTAAATGAACTGAGCATTCTAAATGTAATAATCATAATTAAAATATCAAATTATTGTTGTATCAACTGAGACATAACTAAATAAAATATCAATTACATCTTTTTATAAATCCAAATAAAATCCTAATAGAATACGCATGAGTTGCACTCGCATGAGGGGTCATGCGTATCCTCTAAGTCTTCAGCCTCCATTGCAGCAACATGCGCGTACACCATATCATTCATATAATCAACAACTATGGTACCTGCATCATCACCTAAAAATATTCGACATCGAGAGGGTGAGCGCACATCATGGCTTAGTGAGCAAACAAAAAAATGCAACAAACATATGCATGCATTTAAATCATATCTTTGGTCCGGTAAATGAGTTTGCAATGTGCTATAGAAAGGATAGGTGGCCAAAGATCACGTTTATTGACGCTGCACCTATATACACGAGTTTGTGAAGCCGCCCAAAGGAAACGTTTATTGCTGACTCACATGCACCTAATTCATGGACAATGTACAGACAAAGGTCACGTTTATTACTGTACCCATTGCCCATACCAACATGTAAGCCCCTGCTGGCGAGGGCTCACAAACTGGGCTCGCAACAAACCAATCCTAATGCCAAACAGTGTATCCAAGGCCTCACCCCAGCATCCCTCAATACGTCCATAGGGATAGAGCCAGGGTCTAGTGAACAGGATGAACCACAATGTCACGTCCCCCCTGATGCCCTATGACGTATTAGTTTCGCTAAGGTAATGCCGATACGATGATGTTAGTGGACAAGACTTGAGTCAGAGATAGAGCTAGAGTGCTGAGGCCCCGCCTATGACACCTCCCCCTGATACTCGCTCACATCAAGCACACCAACCACACACATACATCCACATGCCTATTCCTATCATCATCATCATCATTATTATCATAAACAATAAATAAATATGCTTGAACAGTAATAATAGAAATATTAGATGACATGTTGAATGCACATAACAATCATACACGCATAAAATCATTCATGGCATTGGACTCAAAAATAAAAATAGTTTATTATTAACCAATTAGTTTAGGTCTTATTCCCTCACCTTTACTTGATTGTAGGTCCTCTTTCAAGCTTTAAGAATCAACTATATATCGATATTATATTACTAGAAGACCTAACCAAGTCGATAGGATTTAATTAGAATAAATTTTGATTTTAAAAAGCATGCTGTTAACTGGGGGTCGATGCTAGGGTCGGAGGTTTGAACGACCCTGGGTGCGACCACCCCTATTCTGGACTTCCCGAACACTGGGGGTCGATGATCAGGGTCTGGTAGGGTCGATTGGCCATCGACCCCCCGTGCGACCCCCTATGGGTTTTATCAATTTTTTATCCTACAGTTCATTCTTCATGTTTGGGGTCCTATGACTTGCTTCTACAATCCATTCCACACATGTTCTATGGCCTAGAACCGTAGTTCATTCACCTATATGGATTTCATGATTTCCCCCCATAGTTTTCCATGAAGACCTAACCATTGGTGGATGATTTGAGTTTCTCCTAGATCATTCCCTCTTCTCTATCTATTCTAAGGTCTGTAGAATTTCATGGAGATAGTTTCCATACTTGAGAATTAGGCTTGTTCCTCTGAAGCCTTCTATTTGATCTTCTTCTCCACTTTCCTTCTCTTCTCTTTCTCTTCTCCTTCTCTTCTCTTTCTCTCAATCCAATTAGGGTTCTAAAGGGAGTGAAAGAGGCTTAGGGATGTCCTATTTATAGAGTAGAAACTCCCAAAATAAGTCCCATTGAGATTAGGATGGAATCCCATTGAAATTAGGAAAGTTTCCTAATTTTCGGTTCGTGCTGTTTTTTCCGATTTTCGGGGGTCGATGGGGGGGGGGTCGAAGATCCCGTCGACCCCTGGTTCTTAAAATGTTTGACCCCCGACATAAAACTGGGGGTCTGACTTTTATACTGGGGGGGGTCCGACCCTCCCTTGCTGGGTATGTGACCCTCCCCCTATTTTAGTGTTTTAGGGTCAGTTTAATACCTAGGATCGTGATCTCCTTCACGCACTTGATCCGTTTGGTTTGACCATGATGGGTAGACCTGGTTCAAGGTGGTAAGACCGGGTTAGTTTGATACGGGTCTTACACCTTCGGTCCGAAATTTGGAAAGTCAGACCCACAGAGATCCGTTTCCGGATCCATGCTGCGTAGGCTATACCAGTCGACCATCGACCGGTACCATAGACCGGTACCATCGACCGGTGTCTAACTTTTCATACCTGAATTAGTCCGATTGGTCCAATTTCATACCTGGTTATCATCTGCTCGTCCCGTCTGGTCTAGTGATAATTGGAAGACCTGTTACGACATGAAACAAGGTTTAAATCGGGTTCATGGAGTGCGGGTCTTACATATACCACCTGGTTATATCTTTCGATTCAGTCTATTTTGACCAGTTCGCCTAGTAATGATTATAATGACCAACCGTTGGGTTCCTAGCTTGTCTTGGGACCTATGTATGGAAATGAAAGGTTTGTCCATGCTGGTTAAAAGCTATACAACCAATTAATGAACCTTATATGGTTAAATAGGTATCGGATACGGGCAAGGTTGAAGCTTTTATCAAGCTTCCTAGTACTGCTGCACTATCGGTGCAATCAGGTGAGGGGTCTAGTCCGTCGACTTAAGACATTCTTAACATGTCTGTTTTTGCTTAGTAACATGCTTAGGTTGTACTCAATGATATGTTTTTCATTACTTGTTATGTATGAGCATGCATTGCATTATACAACTATGAATGTTTATGTTTGATGAGTGGGTATGATGGATGTGTGGCGTGTTAGAGGACAATACACATGCCATGTTGATTATGCTATACCTTAGTGGGGACACGGTGATCCATGGGAGTGGTGAGCCAGGGATCGCAGCTGGGCATAGTTTTGTTATTAAAAAAGTATATGTGCAACCATGTATGATGGTTCATGTGGCGTGTAGGAGTGCAGGCGCATGGGTCATGTTGGATTACAGCCATGTATGATAGTTCGTGTGGCATGTAGGAGCATGGGCACATAGATCATGTTGGAATGTAAATAAATTACTGGGGGCACGGTGATCCATGGGAGTGGTGAGCCATAGATTTCAACTGGTGTAGATCATAATGGTTTTGTCGACATGTCAATGGGGGCACGGTGATCCATGGGAGTGGTGAGCCTGGGGCTTCTATTGGTGGGCTATTAAAATGAAATGAATGTACATAATAGACATAAGTGGTGCCATTCCCTATTTCCTACGCCCTTCCAATAGGGGTTAAGATACTAGCATAAGCTTACACTTCTAAAGGTTGGGAGACCCAAAGAGGAGTTAGTAACGTATAGTAGTATGGTAATTGACGTGAGATGGAGTCTATGATAAGAAGTGTTGAGCCTGAAAAGGTTGTAGCCCCGGATGGGGGTTTGCTTGTAGTAGTTGTTTTTAATGACCCAGGATCGTCTATTCAGCTTCTATCTCTGCCCGGTATATGAGACTTTGAGGTCTGGTAGCCGTAGGCTGGACCAAAAGTGCCAAATTAAATCTCAAAATAATACTAAGTAGTAACACAAACTTGAGACCTAATATAAATTGCATTTCATATCATTGTTTGTTGCACGCATGTGATACTAGATTTCTCACTGAGTTGGGATGTGAGCTTACCCTTGTGTTGATACTTCTTTTCAGAGTCTATTGCAGGTGACTACTCTATTGCTGAGTTTATGGAATCCCCCTTGGTGAGTGTTGTCGCTAGTTTTGATGATGCTGGTGGAGAGCACAGTGAAGTCTGCACCTGCAGCGACTGCGTCTATGCATGACGTTGCCCTCCCCTTACTCTTTTCCTTCCTAATACATTCTGTTTTTTTTTTTTTTTTTTTTTGATAGATGAAGATGTCTATCAAAACAATATAATAGATTTACTCATTTTGAACAATAGTTTGTAAATAATAACTGATTCATATTATGGTGTATGGTATCACTCTAGTGCATTTGTAACATATTAATGCTTCTGCTATGTTATTATTGTTTTCTTGATTATCTTGGATATTGCTTATATAGAATTGTGGGATTTATTTTGTAATCATTGTGGTTAACGGTCTTAGATGTATTCGGGTTGCTACAAAGGTTGACCCAGATATCACGTTCGATTCTCCAGAATGGGTTGTGACAACAATGGTATCAGAGCAAACCATTTTTTTACATATATGTTTTCCCTGCACACACATTTCTATGTGTCAGTGACAGATGCATAGGTTAATTAAAAGACATATAGGAACCAACAGTGGTGAGTAGTGCCAAAAATAACTTAGTCACTGCTTCAAAAACGTAAACAAGAAAATAATGCACAAGTATAAAGTAAGAACAAATAAAAGGAAAGGGAACATGATAGTATGGCCACTATGGGTTAATAGCTGCTACTAGGTTAGATCCACTCTGCTAAACTTTGGGCTAGTATGATCCACTCTGCTGAGTCACTCGTAGAGGGGGTACGCTCCGACTATATCCCTCTGCCAGACCTCGATGGTATATATGGGGGATCATCCCAGCAAATGCCATCATAGCCCAAATCTGACCAATCTCAGTATCGAGGCCATCCTAACACTTTACCAAAGCCAGCTAGTCACTCCTAATGTTGTCCAGTTGCGTAACCAGAGATTGCTACCCTGCCTTCAGCTCCTCTAGCTGAGTCTGTATGGCGGTGAACATCTCCTCGAACAGAGCCATACGTCTCCAAGGCATAGCTAGTGCTGCTGAGGTGGAAGCTACGTCTCTTGTAGGGACCTCTATCTCACTATCACTGTCCTCTCTGGCAGCTACCCTGCGTTCCACTGGACGCCTCCGATGTGTTCTACGACATAGCTTATCGATTGCCTCTAGTTCTGGGTTAGACATCACGACGTCATGAAGCTTCATCTGGATGATGCTGGTCTAACCAAATGGGCAAGATTCCTTCTCATTATCAATGTCCTCTCCAGCACGGGTCACCCCAAAGTGAGCAAAAATGTGGGATAACAAGCGACCGTATGGCAGCTTCCCATTTGGACCCAAGTGGTCTTCCAGGAATAAAATGTGTCTCAAAATGATAAAAGGGAGACATAGCTGTGCATGTACATAGCGAACATGTTCAGCTCGTCTCTATGACCAGCTCTAGGGAGTATGTTATGTTGCATGATGTGACTAATGATTGTGGGGATACATCTGAAGTCGAGTTCGATATTCTCATCTTGCATATTCAACTTCTTTGGGAGAATGAGCTTCCTCCATACAGTGGTCCACTGGTCCTCTGTGCAGTATATGGTCTAACGAGGCCCAACATATATATGCCTCCTCTCTGTGGATACCTCAGAATGGCACCTAAGCTGGCAATGTCTAGGTTGATACCTACGCCTTTCACCATGCTAGTGATACGTGATGCACCTGTGTGGTCCAAGTTACAAAATAAATGCCTCACCAAGTTGGGGTACGCATCATCCCTAATGCGCAAGACCGGGGTCCAACCTAATGCATCGAAGTGCACCCGAGTAGCAAACCTGGTCAACTCCTCCAGGATAATGTATTGCCCTGCCTCAACCTTGGCTGGACCGAGCTTCTTCCAGTTTCAGATACATTTGTATGATAGGAATTGGGTCCTATCAAATCACCTAGCTGAGATGACCCAACATCTCTGCCATGTGCCATGATATCTACAAGTAACCAAATGAAAATTGGACAATTAGGAAAACTATCATACACTACATATAATAACGTGGGAAAGTTAAAATTTGATTTTGCATGGGAAACAATTAGAATCCCAAGTTTAGAAACCGATGCCCAACCATCAAAGAGTTTCTAACAGGGTATGGGGAGCCTATAATGCTTTTCTCATTCCCATGCACTAGTAGAGAACTACGAAAACCCTGGATATACTCAATGTAAGACCCACAATCTACTAACCCGATTTAATCGTATCGTGCCAGGTCTTCCTATCATAACTGGCTCAAGTGGACCAACCGTATGAGAAAACCACAAAGCTAGGTAAACAATCCAGTCAATTGTAGGTTGTATAGTCAAGTGATTTAGATTGTCTGATCCTCGTGTTTTGGGACCAATGAGTCGATCGGTCAGACCTAGTTTTGACTCCATGATTAGGAAAGTTTTCTAATTTAGAAAAGCCACTCTCTTAATTTAGAGAGGACCCTATATGGAGATTTTCTCTTTATATAGAGGACATTCCTCTATCCTCTCTCACTCTTTTTGCTCATTTCCAAACCCTAGAACTTAGAGAAAGAAAGGAGAAGAAGGAGAAGGAGACTTAGAGGGGAAGAAAGCTTAGAAAGGAAAAGAGATTCTACAAAAGGAGGAATTACCATCAAATTCCAACCAACTACATTAAGGAGCCAACGGTAAGTACCTTGTCTCTGTAAAAGGTTAGGTTATAGTAGGTTTATGGATTGGAGATCATATTGCAAGGAATATCAGATCCAATCCCATGCCTCAATCCTAAATATTTTGAATATGGAATTCATGGTAACATTACAATGGTTAAGGTTAGTTAAACAATATATAATGGCCATAGAATGACCTTAGGAGGAATCCCCTTGTTGAGCCAAAGAATCGACTCAGAATGAATTTGAACTGAAAGACAAACCTGTTATTTAATCAGGATTTGTCTGGTCCTTAACCGGTCGACTATATAGAAGACCGATGAGTGACTGATGACTCTTAGGATGTAAGACCCGTACCGAACTAACCGGTCTTACCACCTTATACCAGGTCTACCTATCATGGTCGAGCCACACGGACCAAGTGCGTGAAGAAAATCACAAAACCAGGTATAAAATTGACCCAAAAATAGTAGAATGGAGGGTAGGGTCGCATGCCTAAATAGGTAGGGTCCACCCCACCTCATCAGAAGACAGACCCATGAATTTAATTCTAGGGTCGGATGCCTGAAACCCTAGGTTCGACGGGATCTGCAACCCTAGCATCGACCCTAGGATCACCGATAAAAACCGTAATTAGGAAACTTTCCTAATTTCAAGGGGATTCTTTCCTAATCTCAATGGGACTTATTTTGGGAGGTTTTTCTCTATAAATAGGATGTCCCTTAGCTTCTTTCACTCCTTTTGAAACCCTAATTGAAAGTGAGAGAAAGATAAGAGAAGGAGAAGAGAAGGAGAGTTGGAGAAGAAGACTAAAGAGAAAAAATTCAGAGAAACCTCTGAATCTCAGCAAACCTCAGGTATGGATATGTTTTCCATGAATTGTTTAAGACCTTAGAATAGTTCATGAAGAGGGTATGATCTAAGAGAAACCCAAATCATCCATCCATGGGAAGATTTCAATGGAATTCATTGAGTGAATCATGGTAAACGAAGTAAGTGTTTAACCTGGAGTTTAAGCCATGGAACAAGCATAGAATGGACTATGGAAGTAAGCCAAAGGACCCAAACATGAAAGAAGAGACTGTAGAATGAAAGGTCGAATTAAACCACGTGCGGTCGCATGTAGGGTCAATTGGGAATCGACCCTACCAGACCACAGGATAGACCCCAAGCTCTCGGGAAGTCCAGGGAAGCAACGGTCGCACCTAGGGTCGATAGGACAACCGACCCTAGGATCGACCATATACCCTGGGGTCGCAGAAACTTGCGACCCAACCTACGACCCTAGCAATATAGTAAGCTTAAAATTGTCGGAATAAATTCTAATTAAAATCTATCGACTTGTTAGGTTTTCCTATTGATATAAAGGTGATTCCTAAAGCTTGAAAGAGGATTTACACTCAAGGAAAGGTGAGGGAACAAGACCTAAACTAATTGACTAATAATAAACTATTTTATTTTATTGAGTCCAACACTGTGTATGATTCCATGCTTGTATGCGTGTAATGTGCATTTAACATGTCATCCAATATTTCTATTAGTACTGTTCATACATATTTACTTCGTTGTTTATAACATGATGATGATGATGATAGGAATAGGCATGTGAATGTTTGTGTTTGATTAGTATACTTGATGCGGGTATGGGATCGTGCAACCGGTACTTGAATGCCGTTTTCATTGGGTATATTGTACCATTCCTTTACTGAAGTTTTGTCCACTAAGTAAATGTTGGTATACTTGATGCAGATAGGGGATGGTGCAACCGGTACTGCAATGCCGTTTTCATCGGGTATATTGTACCATAGCTCTATTCAAGTCTTGTCCACTAACATCGTCGTATCGCCATTACCTTAGCAGAACTATTATATCGTAGGGCATCAGGGGGGGACGTGACATTGTGGTGTATCCTGGCCACCAGACCCTAGCTCTATCTCTATGGATGTATTGAGGGATGCTGGGGTGAGGCCTTGGATACATTGTTTGACATTAGGATTGGTTAGTTGCGAGCCCAGTTTGTAAGCCCTCGCCAACAGGGCTTACATGTTGGTATGGGCAACCGGTACAACAATGCCATTTTCATTGGGTGTATATTGTCCATGGTGGGTGCATGTGGGATGACAGTGCAGATATTCATTGGGCAGCTCCACACACTCTTGTATAGAGGTGAGGCGGCCTCCGAACCTTTCTATAGAACATTGTAAACTTATATACCAGACCACAGATATGAATTGAATGTATGCATATGTTTGTTGCAATGTTTTGTTTGCTCACTGAGCCGTGATGTGTGCTCAACCTTTCAAATTGGAATATTTTTAGTTGATGATGCAGGTACTACTGTGGAAGAATACATGAATGCTCCTGCATACGGGCACGTTGCTGCAATGGATGCTGAAGATATAGTGGAGACGCATGACTCATCATGCGAGTGCAACTCATGCGTTTTCGATTAGATTTTTATTTGAACTATTAAGGAAATATAGTTTGATACATTATTTACTTATGTCTCAATTGATACATCATAATTGGATATTTTATTTATGATTATCACTGTTAGATTCTCAGTTCATTTAATATTAAGACTTTCGCTATTGTGTATTTATTCTGATTATGGTTGTGGATGTGTATGGTTTAAGTTAAAGGACACAGCCTATTAGAGATCCTGGTTGAACCGTTAGTTTATTAGTGGTTCATCACACCATTTTGAATAATGCAGAATTGGGGTGTGACAACTTGGTGTCAGAGCTCTCAGGCCCTGTCTTTTAAACCAGTACACTACTAGAAAAATTTGTGAACAGAGATAAGATAAAAATTTAAAAGCTGTAATAATAATATACTATAAGCAGCTGTATTGTTTGAGACAAAATTCAGAAAGAGAATAATGCATCATTTAAATGAGAAACAAGTTCATATACACTCGAGTGAAAGACAAACGTATATACATATTAAACCAAAGCAAGCTTATGTACATATCTAAAGCAGAGTACAGTCCACAACCCGGACAATTACTCTGTAATACAAAAGAAAAGAAAAATACTTCATGAAGCTGGAGGTGATGGGGGAGGCGGTGCCTCGCGGTCTCTGTCATAATCCTCAGCATACACCCTAGTCAACCAAGCTACCTGAGTCTGGGTTGTCTGAAGACTAGCTGTGAGATCAGCCAACCGCCGATCAGTCACACACTGAGCATCTAGAATCTCTCCCACCCTCAGATTAGACATGCACTGAGCCTCTCTAATTTCATGCAGTAGCCCCATCATGTCATCAGAAGGTGGGTGTGAAGGACCAGCTGCATGTGAAGGACCATCTCTAGTAGTATGTGTAGGTGATGGAGGAGGTATGGAGCCCACATCCATGTACAAATGATCCTCATCCTCAGCATCACCTCCATGAACCCCTACTCCAGCAGCTGCCGCTGCTGCCTCAGCGTCTGCTATCTCCACTCGAGTACGAGGACGCACCAGAGTGTTCTTCTCATCGTCACTGACCTGAGCATCCCGCATTCCCATCTTACAGATGGCCTCCCAGTCCAAAGTTGATGAGAAGGATTTCTCCTGAATCCTCTCATCCACTAAATCAACACCCAGGCGGGTAAGCAATGTAGTAATCAGGTGTCCGTAAGGCAGGTTGCCTACCTGACCAGGTAGTGTGGCATAGATCATCATCCTTATGATAATGTAAGGAAGGCAGATAGGCTACCTAGTGCAGATACAGTAAAGTAAAAACTGAGTCAACTAGGAGATCCTCTCATAATGTCTACTCTAGGGTATCAGGTTGTGCTGGATGATCTTACAGTACACCCAAGGCTCTGGACATAGGTTGATCGCCTTCATCTCCCAGCGATCCTCTCTGAGAAGTTGAAGGTCTACCTTAGCCCGAATCTCCAAAGAAAATAACTGGGCTCTTTGGGAGCACAGTATACCAGGGTGCTGTCATATGAAATGCCCAAGAGGTCCGCTAACTGTCGGCAGTCAAAGGAAATCTCTACTTCCTTGGCGTAGCTCGTGATCTTGAGCTCCCTACCCCTCTCAGTGTCATTGTAATCTCCCACCACCTGAAGGTTATAATAGAACTATCGCACTAAATCCGGATGGGTACAGGCGTCGTAGGTGATCATGGGAAGCCGGCCCATGTCACCAAAGGCTCTCTCTACATCGAACAAGGCTAGGGTAGCCAAGTCCACACAACGACCTCCCTCAACCTTCTTACGAGCGTAGCGGGTATATTGAGTCTCGACCTTTTTAGAACAGAAACAAACTCGGTCATGAACCCTAGGTACTTTGGTACGAGCCATATTATCTGCAAAGACAAAGAGAAACAGATAACATCTTAGTAATGGTGAAAAACCCAAAAAAATTTTGACATTATAACTGCATAAGTTGGGCAAAAGCCTCACTTTTCACCCATACAGATGGGCAGGAGGACTTATATAGATTCTAAACTATCCTGCAAGACTTATACAGTTGGAAATTTTATCTAAGAGGAGTAAATTTGAAGAAATTTCAAGAAATTCAAAATATCGACAAATTAGGGAAATTTTTTGAAATTTTCAAGTTTCTCGATAACCAACCAATGAAACTTGAATATTTTTGAGGGCTTTCATCCATTGAGTCACCAACAACAAAAGCCCCCAATAAAAATGAAATTTTTACGGTTGGAAAAAGTTTAATTTGAAGAAAACGGTGTAAACGAGCAAAAACCTAGTTAGAAGGATCTAAAAACATGAAACAATAGAGAACATACCTGTAGAAAAGGAGTAGAAGTCGAAAAGTGAAGCAAAAATCACCAACGGGTCGGAGTTGTCACTGTAGCAACTCAAAGGAATGAGCCGAGTCAGAAAGGAGGAGAAAGAATGGGAAATGGAACCAAAATCGGGATTAAAAACCTGATTCTGGGTCCTAGGGTTGCATAATTCGACCAAGACATGCAACCCTACCTCTGACCCATCCATCGACCCTAGCCTCTTGGTAATCTGACAGAGAACTAGGGGTCGACCCTAGGGTAGGACATCTATCGACCCTACCATCGACCCTAGGCTCTCGGTAAGTAACAATGATTCTCAGGGTCGCATACCTTGGGGTCGCATAGGGATCGACCCTACCATCGACCCTACGATGGAAAATACAGTATTTTTATCAAAATGATCTGAAAAATTTGAAAATCTCATTGACTAGTGGATTTAAATATGAGAATGAAGTATATGATGATTGCCTCACGTATTCTATGATTTTCAGGCATTACACTACCAGAGCAGATAATGGCTGGACGCAGAGTGACCAGACAAAGCCATAACTCTATTCCACCACCACCACCTGTGGAGGAAGGCGGCCGTGAAAAACCGAAGGTACAGGGTAATCCGAATGTGGCACAGCCGATAACTCACCGCTAGGCAAATCCTACAAATGTACCAGCCCCACCTATAGACCTGGCTACAGCCATAATGAATTTGGCATAACAACTGCAGCAAATACAACAGGTACAAACTACTATGCAAGCTGTCATAGGCATGATTTTTCTAGTTATACAGACGACACCGATGCCAGTAGTACAGGCAAGCACAGTACCAGGGGGGAGTAACACGGTACCCCATGCACCTCAAACTCCCATCATGCAGGCTCAAGTACAAAAGCCTGAAGTAGCTCCAGGGGGATATCAATACCAGCCACCTATGTATGGGGCCTATGTTCCTCATCAGCTGGACCACTCCAGACTAGTTGAGCATATTCTAAAGATGAAGCCCAAGGAGTATAATGGTAAGCCAGCTGATCCTTTGTGGCCAGCACACTGGATTGATGAGATGGAGAGGAATTTTTGATGATGACGGTGAATGAAGAGGAGAAAGTGTTGTGCACAACATTCATGCTGAAAGGTGATGCACACCACTGGTGGAACTCCACATGGACTTACCTGTTAACAAAGCACACCCAACTGACCTGGGGTATATACAAAGAGGCATTCTTTGAGAAGTACTTTCCTAAAAGTTTTAGAGATTCTATGGAGAGAGAGTTCCTGAGTTTGTATCAGGGGCAAATGACTGTGGATGCATATCAACAACGTTATGAGGAGTTGCTCTTCTTTGCACCCTCCAGCATGCAAGAGGAAAACACAAAGACCTGAAGGTTCGTCATGGGACTCAGGGGAAGCAACCATGAACATGTTCTGGGACTTGAGAAGAAAGTTTACAATGAAGCTGTACAAATTGCTAGCGTGATAGAGTCGAGCCAGAAAGAGAGCTATTTTGCTCACAATAGGGGTATTAAAAGTCCAAATGGAAATTCTTACAACGGAGGGAATACAAGGACATTCAAACCCTTCCGTACTTGAGGTTTTAACGCTGCAACCAAGACAACTTTAGCAGCCCCACTGCAACCAAAGCAAAATGGTGAAAGAATATGATGTTTTAACTGCAATCAAGTTGGGCATATCTCAAAAGAGTGTACTAAGCCTAGAAAACAACTACAACAAGGGAGAGCTTACGTTGTCTGAAGATGCTGTCGCATCGCCTGATGTGGTCACCGGTATGACCTGAACCTTTTCATTTTCTATTACATTGTGTGAGCATGTAGACTAAAATTAAAACAAATCACAAGTATCGTACCTATTAATGGCATTCCTGCCAGAGTACTCTTTGATTCGGGAGCTACTCATTCTTTTATATCGGTATCATTTGGGAAGAAGTTGAACCTACCCCTCAAATCTTTAGACTACAAACTGCTTGTACGATCGCCGATGGGATTGGAAGTGGAATTAAAAAAAGGGTTATGGACCATGTCCAGTCCTTATTGACGAGAAAACTTTAGATGCAACCCTGATTCAACTTGAGATGGCAGACTTTGACGTCATCTTGGGAATGGACTGGTTAGCTCGGCATTCTACAAACCTATTATGTGCCGAAAAGAAGCTGACATTTAAAGACAAGGAAGGAGCAGAGTTCAGTTTTGTGGGAACCAAACTTCCCCGTAAACAAAAGCTCATACTCCTTGCATTAAAGGCTAGGAAGTGCCTTGAGAAAGGGGCAGTTGGGTATCTAGTATCTGTAGTCGATCTTACCAAGGAAGCACCGCGAATGGAGGATATTGATGTTGTGCGTAACTTCCCAGATGTATTTCCTAAAGAGTTACCAGGACTACCACCCGGCCGAGCCATAGAGTTCATTATAGATCTTATACCCGGAGCCACACCAGTATGTAAAGTACCTTATCAAATGGCTCCTACTGAACTAAAGGAATTAAAGGTACAGTTACAAGAACTACTGGACAAGGGTTACATCCGACCTAGCATATCACCATGGGGAGCACCAGTATTATTCGTAAAGAAGAAGAACAGTAGTGTTCGACTGTGTATAGACTATCGGTAACTGAATAAGCTGACAATCAAGAATCGATATCCATTGCCTCAGATCGATGACTTGTTCGATCAGTTGCAAGGTGCCAAAGTATTCTCCAAAATCGATCTTCAGTCAAGCTACCATCAGTTGAAGATCAAAGATGGTGATATTCCCAAGACAACATTCAGGACAAGATATGGACATTATGAATTTTTGATCATGTCTTTTGGATTGACTAACACACCAGCAACTTTTATAGAACTTATGAATCGGGTATTCCATGATATGTTGGATATGTCAGTTATTGTATTCATTGATGACATATTGGTCTACTCCAAGGACAAGAAAACTCATATTATGAATCTAAGAGCCGCTCTATAGCGATTACGGAAAGAGAAGCTTTACGCCAAATTTACAAAGTGTGAGTTTTGGCTAAATGAGGTCGCATTCCTAGGTCATGTTGTATCCGCTGAAGGAATTAAAGTGGATCCTAGCAAGATTGAAGCTATTGTGAAGTGGGAAGCACCGAAGAACATTGTAGAAATTTGAAGTTTCTTAGGTCTAGCTGGGTATTACCGACGATTTGTGGAAGACTATTCCCGAATTGCCATACCTCTCACCAGTTTGACTAAGAAGGGTGAAAAGTTTGTTTGGACTGGGAAATGCTAGAAGAGTTTCCAAACATTGAAGCCTAGATTGATATCTGCTCTAATCTTGACCATTTCGATTCCAGGACAGCCATTTATTTTGTACACTGATGCGTCAGGATTGGGATTAGGATGTGTACTTATGCAAGGAGAATAAATAATTGCTTATGCCTCAAGACAATTGAAGACACATGAGAAGAACTATCCCACTCATGATTTGGAATTAGTGGCAGTAGTACATGCTGTCAAGATATAGGGACATTACTTGTACAGAGAGAAATTTCAGATTAAATCAGATCATAAGAGTCTTACTTATCTCTCTAATCAAAAGGAGTTGAATATGAGACAAAGAAGATGGCTGGAACTATTGAAATACTATGATTGTGATATCCAGTATCATCCGGGAAAAGCTAATGTGGTAGCTGATGCGCTGAGTAGAAAGGCAATGATAAAATCTCAAGGAGAGGTTAACACAACTGCCGCAATGTGTACTACCAGAAAAGTGTTCAATTACGATAATGAGTAGTTTGTGATAGATTCACTGGGTGAATCAACCAACCAAGGGTTTATTCATCGGTTTTCAAGTATGTTTGCCACATTGAAGATTGTACCTGATATAATTGATGAAGTAAAAACAGCTATTAAATCAGACCCTTATCTAAGAACGGTACAAGAGGACATTGAAATAGGTAGGACTATCCATGAGTTCACCTTGGATGATGAAAAGGTACTGAAGTACCAAGAAAGAGTATGTGTACCTGAAACAGAAAGTTGGGACATTACACACTGACTAATGAAGGAAGCCCATACCACCGCCTATTCGATACATCCTGAAAGTACAAAAATGTATCATGATCTAAAGAAATTATATTGGTGGAGAGGAATGAAAGTAGATGAAGCTAAGTTCTTGTCTCAATGCCTAAATTGTCAAAGAGTGAAGGCTGAAGGACAAAGACCTACATGACTATTACAGCCGTTACGAAACTAGCATGGAAATGAGACTGCATCACTATGGACTTCGTCACCGGGTTACCATTGACTCCCCGAGTAGTTGACGCGGTTTGGGTGATTGTAGACCGCCTGACAAAAATGGCTCGATTTATAGCTATACGACCTCAGTATACACTAGAGAGGTTAGCTAAGTTGTATGTGGATAATATTGTCAGATTACACGGTGTACCTGAAAGCATTGTGTCCGACAGAGATCCATGATTTACTTCAAAGTTTTGGGAAGGATTGCAAAAGGCTATGGGTACCACATTGAAGTTCAGTACTGCATTCCATCCTCAAACAGACGGACAGTCGGAGCGTACCATTCAGATTCTAGATGACATGCTCCAAGCCTGTGTAATTGATTTTAAAGGATCATGGGATGAAAAATTACCACTGATCGAGTTCGCTTATAACAATAGCTATCAGACTATGATACAGATGTCACCCTATGAAGCACTATATAATAGGAAATGTCGAACTCCTCTATTTTGGAATGAAGTTGGAGAACGTATCATTGTTGGACCAGAATTTGTTGAAGAGCAATGTCGAGTAGTCGACATTACCAAGGAAAGATTAAGAACGGCTCAGAATCGTCAGAAACAGTATGCAGATACTCGGCACCGAGACCTTAAATTTACTATAGGTGATAAGGTATTCCTCAAAGTATTACCTATGTGAGGTTTGAAACGGTTCAGATAGAAAGTGAAACTAAGTCCGAGATATGTCAGACCATATGAGATTCTAGCTAAACGTGGAAAAGTGGCTTACCAGTTAGCACTACCACCATCTATGTCAAGTGTGCATGATGTATTTTATATCTCCTTACTAAAGAGGTATGTCTGAGATCCAACACACGTTTTGACAGTAGATCTACCTAATTTGACTGATGATTTAACATTTGAAGTAGCGCCAACTAAAATCACCAGTCGAAAGGTTCAAAGACTACGCAACCGTGACATCTATTATGTTAAAGTCACCGGGAGAAGCAGAGATATAGAAGAAATCACATGGGAAGAAGAGAATTCTATTCGAAAGCAATACCCCCATCTTTTCGACTCGGAAGGTATGTACAAATTTCGAGGATGAAATTTTTGTAAGCAGGGGGGAGTTGTAAGACCCGTACCAAACTAACTGGTCTTACCACCTTGTACCAGGTCTACCTATCATGGTTGAGCCACACGGACCTAGTGCATGAAGAAAAGCACAAAACCAGGTATGAAATTGACCCAAAAATAGTAGAATGGAGGGTAGGGTCGCATGCCTAAACAGGTAGGGTCGACCCCACCTCATCAAAAGATAGACCCATGAATTTTAGTTTTAGGTCGGATGCCTGAAACCCTAGGGTCGATGGGATCTGCGACCCTAGCATCGACCCTAGGATCACCGACAGAAACCGTAATTAGGAAACTTTCCTAATTTCAAGGGGATTCTTTCCTAATCTCAATGGGACTTATTTTGGAAAATTGTCCTCTATAAATAGGACGTCCCTTAGCTTCTTTCACTCCTTTTGAAACCCTAATTGAATGTGAGAGAAAGAGAAGAGAAGGAGAAGAGAAGGAGAGTTGGAGAAGAAGACAAAGGAGAAGAAATTCAGAGAAACCTCTGAATCTCAGCAAACCTCAGGTATGGATATATTTTCCATGAATTGTTCAAGACCTTAGAATAGTTCATGAAGAGGGTATGATCTAAGAGAAACCCAAATCATCCATCCATGGGAAGATTTCAATGGAATTCATTGAGTGAATCATGGTAAACGAAGTAAGTGTTTAACCTGGAGTTTAAGACATGGAACAAGCATAGAATGGACTATGAAAGTAAGCCAAATGACCCAAACATGAAAGAAGAGACTGTAGAATGAAAGGTTGACTTAAACCACATGCGGTCGAATGTAAGGTCGATTGGGAATCGACCCTACCAGACCATAGGATCAACCCTAAGCTCTCGGGAAGTCCAAGGAAGCTGTGGTCACACCTAGTGTCGATAGGACAACCGACCCTAGGATCGACCCTATACCCTGGGGTCGTAAAAACCTACGACCCAACCTGCGACCCTAGCAATACAGCAAGCTTAAAACTATCGGAATAAATTCAAATTAAAATCTATCGACTTGTTAGGTTTTCCTATTGATATAAAGGTGATTCTTAAAGCTTGAAAGAGGATTTATACTCAAGCAAAGGTAAGGGAACAAGACCTAAACTAATTGGCTAATAATAAACTATTTTATTTTATTGAGTCCAACACTGTGTATGATTCCATGCTTGTATGCGTGTAATGTGCATTTAACATGTCATCCAATATTTCTATTATTACTGTTCATGCATATTTATTTTGTTATATATAACATGATGATGATGATGATGATAGGAATAGGCATGTGAATGTTTGTGTTTGATTAGTGTACTTGATGCGGGTATGGGATGGTGCAACTGGTACTTCAATGCCATTTTCATTGGGTATATTGTGCCATTGCTTTACTCAAGTCTTGTCCACTAAGTAAATTTTGGTATACTTGATGGGGATAGGGGATGGTGCAACTGGTACTCCAATGCCGTTTGCATTGGGTATATTGTACCGTAGCTCTATTCAAGTCTTGTCCACTAACATCGTTGTATCGCCATTACCTTAACAGAACTATTACATCGTTTGGCATCAGTGGGGGACGTGACATTGTGGTCTGTCCTGGTCACCAGACCCTAGCTCTATCTCTATGGATGTATTGAGGGATGCTGGGGTGAGGCCTTGGATACATTATTTGACATTAGGATTGGTTAGTTGCGTGCCCAGTTTGCAAGCCCTCGCCAACAGGGGCATACGTGTTGGTATGGGAAACCGGTACAACAATGCCATTTTCATTGGGTGTATGTTGTCCATGGTGGGTGCATGTAAGAGGACAGTGCCGATATTCATTGAGCGGCTCCACACACTCGTGTATAGAGGTGAGGCGGCCTCTGAACCTTTCTATAGCACATTGCAAACTTATATACCAGACCACAAATATGAATTGAATGCATGCATATGTTTGTTGCATTGTTTTGTTTGCTCACTGAGCTGTGATGTGTGCTCACCCTCTCGAATTCGAATATTTTTAGTTGATGGTGCAGGTACTACTGTGGAAAATTACATGAATGCTCCTGCATATGGGCACGTTACTACAATGGATACTGAAGATATAGTGGCGACGCATGACTCATCATGCGAGTGCAACTCATGCATTTTCGATTAGATTTTTATTTGAACTATTAAGGAAATGTAATTTGATACTTTATTTACTTATGTCTCGGTTGATACAACATAATTGGATATTTTATTTATGATTATCCCAATTAGATTCTCAGTTCATTTAATATTAAGATTTCTGCTATTGTGTATTTATTCTGATTATGGTTGTGGATGTGTATGGTTTAAGTTAAAGGACACACCCTATTAGAGATCCTGGTTGAACCATTGGTTTATTAGCGGTTCATCACACCATTCTGAATAGTGCGGAATTGGGGTGTGACACGGAAAGTCTACAGGTGGACTCATTGGTTGACCAATACAAGACCGGTGAGGTGACCGAGCAATGTCCGAAAGACATAAATAGGAGACTAGACAGTAAGTATTAGTACAAAACTAGATGGAATAAAATCCTAACCTAAGTTTATTAATTGTTTAGGCTCTCTATCAATTCAAGATAGTTTCTAAGGCTTGGAAGAGGAACGAACATCACTCACAGGTGAGGAAATAAGACCTAAAGTAATTGGTTAATAACAAGCTACCTTTACTTTTCTATTAAACTGATATGATGCTATGCTTGTATGATTGTTTGTGCATCTTGCATGTCATCCAATAACTGCTATTTCTTTTCATGCATATTTATTTATTATTCTACTATGATATATGATGATGATGATAGGAATAGGCATGTGTTTATGTGTGGCTACTGTACTGAATGGGATGGTTGTAGCATCAAACCATTCTTCACATTGACATCGTTGTATCATTGTTACCTTAGTGGAACTAGTACAGCATAGGGTATCAGGGTAGGTGATCACGGTATGTGGTTGTAAGCTCTGTCGATGAAACTTAGCTCTATCTCAATGGGCGTATTGAGGGATGCTAGGGTAAGGCCTTGGATACAAAGCTGGATGACTTCTAGGATTGGTTAGACATGAACCCAGTTTGTAAGCCCTTGCGAGTAGGGGCATACGTACTATTATGGGGTAAGGTATCAGGAGGAGTGCTGGCGGTGTGTGATACATTAGGCTCAAGCTCTATCTTTATTCTATAGTGGGTGATGTGGGGCGACAACGGTGTATAATCCGTTGGACATGTTCACACTCTTGTGTATAGAGGTGTGTTGGCCGTCTATCCATTTTATAACACATTGCAAACTTATACTAGACCAAAGATATGAATTAACTACATGCATATGTTTGTGCATTGTTTTATTACTCACTGAGCTATGTTGTGTGCTCACCCCTCGACGTCGAATATTTTTAGTTGATGATGTAGGTACTAATGTGGAAGATTATATGAACATGCCGTTGTATGGACACGTGATGGTTTTGGACGTGCAAGTTGTAAAGGACGAGCATGACTCTTCATTCGAGTGCTTTCACTGTGTTTATGCTTAGTTTAAATTACGTATTTTGAGTTATGGAACTTGTAAGAGATGATTATTTATGCCTAGTTACTTAAGGATAATCAGTTTAATATATATTTATTATGTTAGACACTCAGTTCATATTAATAAAGACTTCTGCTATTATTATTTATTATCTCTGATTGTGATGTGAATAATTATGGTTTGATTGTTGGCACGGTCCTATGCGATCCTGGCATGAACCGTTGGTTCGTATGACGGTTCATTCACACTTTTGGTACATACCGTAGAACCTTGACGTAGTAGGTTGGAAACCCAACGGCAAAACCTGTCACACCCCAATTCCACACTAATCAGAACGGTGTGATGAACCGCTAACAAACCAACGGTTCAACTAGGATCTCGAGTAGGCTATATCCGTGTTATCTAAACCCCATACATCCATAATCATAATCAGAGTAAATACACAATAGCGGAAGTCTTATAATAAAATGAACTGAGAATCTATTGTGATATCAATATTTAAATAAAAATTATTCTATATCAACTAAGACATAAATAAATAAATATCAAATACATGTCTTTAATAAATCCAAATAGATAAAACTAAAAATCTAATCGAATACACATGAGTTGCACTCGCAAGAGATGTCATGTGTATCCACTTCATCTTCAGCTAACATCGCTGCAATGTTCTCGTATTCTGGAGCATTTATATAATCTTCAACGGTTGAACCTACATCATCAACTAAAAATATTCGACGTCGAAGGGTGACCACACATCACGGCTCAGTGAGCAAACAAAACAATGCATGCAATAAATTCATATCTTTGGTCTGGTTTTACTTTTGCACTGTGCTATAGAAAGGATAAGTGGCCACCGCACCTCTATGCACGAAAGTGTGGATACGCCCGACGACTCTCACCGTCGCCCACAGCACCCATAATGAACATTGTACAACGAAGGTTACGTTTATCGATGCACAACTTCATACCAACAAATTAACCCCTGATGGCTAGGGCTGCAAACGGGGCTCGCTACTAAACAATCCTAATGTCAACCAATGTATCCAAGGCCTCACCCCAGCATCCCTCAGAGCACCCGTAGAGATAGAGCTTAGGCCCCTCGGTAGAGTATAGGACTCAAGGATCGAGACCCTCCTTGATGCCCTACGTCGCAATAGTTCTTCTAAGGTAATGGCGATACGACGATGCTAATGCACAAGACTTGAGTTAGAGATAGAGCTAAAGTGTCACACCCCAATTCCGCACATTTTAGAATGGTGTGATGAACCGCTAAATAACCAACGGTTCAACCAGGATCTCAAATAGGCTATCCCCGCGTTACCTGAACCTTCATATACTCACCATCATAATCAGAGTAAATACACAATAGCGGAAGTCTTATAAATAAATGAACTGAGAACTAAATGGTATTCATAAATAATAGCAAATTATTCTGTGTTCAAACTGAGACATAAATAATTAAGTACCAAATACATGTCTTATAAATCCAATAAAGAAACCTATAAAAATATCTAGTCAAATACACAAGAGTTGCACTCGCAAGAGGAGTCGTGTGTATCATCTTCAGCTCCAACTTTCATAGCTGCTACATTCCCATACGCTGACGCGTTCATAAAATCTTCAACTGTATAACCTGCATCATCAACTAAAAATATTTGACGTCGAGAGGTGAGCACACATCACGGCTCAGTGAGTAGCCAAAACAATGAAACAATACATATGCATGCAAAAAGTCAATTCATATCTTTGGTCTTGGTTTATAGTTTGCAATGTGCAATAGAAAGGTTGGGTGGTCAAAGGTTAACGTTTATTGACACCGCCTCTATACACAGGGTGTGGAAGCCCGCCCGAAGGTTAACGTTTATCGTCGTCCCCATCCACCCTACCATAACATTATACAACAAAGGTTAACGTTTATTGCTATATAATGCTATACCAACACGTAAGCCCCTGTTAGCGAGGGCTTGCAAACTGGGCTCGCTACTAACCAATCCTAATGCCAAACAGTGTATCCAAGGCCTCACCCCAGCATCCCTCAAAACATTCATAGAGATAGAGCTAAGGCCCCCCGATAGAGTCAGAGACTACAAGGACCGAGACCACCTCCCCTGATACTCTACGACATAATAGTTCTGCTAAGGTAATGGCGATACGACGGTGTCAATGAACATAAATTGAGTTAGAGATAGAGCAAAAGTGCTGAGACCCGCCAAAGGTTAACGTTTATTGACGTTCTCATCACACCTCCCCTGATACTCGCTCGCATCAAGTACATCAACCACACACATACAAGCACATGCCTATTCCTATCATCATCATCATCATCATGTTATAACCAATAAAGTAAATATGCATGAACAAGTAATATAAATATTGGATGGCATGCTGTATGCACATTACAAACATATTCGCATAGAATCAAACAAGGCATAGGACTCAAGAAATAGAAAACAGTTTATTATTAACCAATTTAGTTTGGGGTTAAGGTTCCTCACCTTAGCTTGCTAAAAGATACTTTTCCAAGCTTTAGAATCACCGTTCTAATGTAATTATATTGCTAGCAAACCTAACCAAGTCGATAGAATTTAATTAGAATTAATTCGGAATTTAAAACCATTCTGTCAACTGAGGGTCGATGCTAGGGTCGATGCTAGGGTCGATGGGTCTATCGACCCTCCCTCCATTCTGAACTTCCCGAATGCGGAGGGTCGATGGTCAGAAACACCTAGGGTCGGATGGTCTATCGACCCTCGGTGCGACCCTTGGTGCACTCTGGTCCAATTTCCACTTTTAAATCCATTCTTCATGTTTGGGTCCTATGACTTACTTCCTACATTCATTCAACAGTCATTCCATGGTCTAGAACCATGTATAATCCATCTAGATAGTTTTCGTGCATCCTCCTATGGTTTTCCATGAAAACCTAACCATGGATGGATGGTTTGGGTTTCTCTAAAATCCTACACTCAACCATATCTAACCTAAGGTCTGTAGAAACTCATGGAATTAGTATCCATACCTGAGAAGATTACTTTTCTCTGCAAATTCTTCTCCTTTTTGCTAAGCCTTCTTCCTAGCCTCCTTTCTTCCTCTTTTCCTTCTTCTCTCTTTCTCTCAATTCAATTAGGGTTGCGAAAGGAGTGAAAGTGGCTTAGGGACGTCCTTTAAATAGACTAGGAATGTCCTATAATAATCCCATTGAGATTTGGAAAGAATCCCAACCGAAAATTAGGAAATTTCCTAATTTCAGTTTCGTCAGAAACCGAGGGTCGATGGGAGGGTCGATGATCCCGTCGACCCTAGGGTCTTAAGCTACCCTCCCTTCAAAACTGAGGGTCTGACTTTCTGTTTTGGAAGGTCCAACCCTACTTAGCTGGGTCTGCGACCCTCCCCTAGAATTAAATATTTTTGGGTCGATTTTATACCTGGGATCTTGATCTCCTTCATGCCCTTGGTCCATTTGACTCGACCATGATGGGTAAACCTGGTTCAAGGTGGTAAGACCGGGTTAGTTTGACACGGGTCTTACAACTCCCCCCAACTTATAAAAATTTCATCCTCGAAATTGTACGTACCTTATGAATCAAACAAGTCAGGGTATTGCTTTCTCATAACATTTTCTTCTTCCAATGTATCCTCTTCCATGTCTCTACTTTTCCATGTGACCTTAACATAGTAAATATCTCTGTTACGTAGACGTTGAACCTTTCAACTAGTGATTTCCGTTGGTGTTACTTTAAATGTCAAATCATCAGTCAATTCCGGCAAATCCACTGTCAATACATGTGTTGGGTCTTTGACATACTTCTTCAATAAGGATATGTGAAATACGTCATGCACACTTGACATAGATGGTGGTAGTGCTAACTGATAAGCTACTTTTCCACGCTTAGCCAGAATCTCATATGGCCCAACGTGTCTTGGACTTAGTTTTCCTTTTTGTCCGAACCTCTTCAATCCTCGCATAGGCGATACTTTCAAAAATACTTTATCACCTACGGCGAACTCTAGCTCTCTTCATCGAGTATCTGCGTATTTCTTCTGACGGTTCTGAGCTACTCTTACTCTTTCCTTGATGATGTCGACCACTCGACAAGTTTCTTTAACAAATTTCGGTCCAACAATACTACGTTCTCCAACTTCATTCCAAAACAAGGGAGTTCGACACTTTCTGCCATACAGTGCTTCATAAGGTGACATCTGTATAGTAGCCTGTTAGCTGTTATTGTAAGCGAACTCGATCAATGGTAACTTTTCGTCCCATGATCCTTTGAAATCAATCACACATGCCCGTAGCATATCTTCTAAAATCTGGATTGTACGCTCCGACTGTCCGTCTGTCTGTGGGTGGAATGCAGTACTGAACTTCAATGTTGTACCCATAGCCCTTTGCAGTCCTTCTCAAAATTTGGAAGTAAATCGTGGATCTCTATCGGACACAATGCTTTCTGGAACACCATGTAACCGAAAAATATTATCCACATACAGCTTTGCTAACCTTTCAAGTGTATACTGGGGTCATATCGGTATGAAGCGAGCTGTCTTAGTCAGACGGTCCACAATCACCCAAACTGTGTCAACTACTCGAGGTGGCAATGGTAGTCCTGTGACGAAGTCCATAGTGATGCACTCCCATTTCCATGCTGGTTCCGGTAATGGCTGTAATAGTCCTGCGGGTCTTTGTCGTTCCGCCTTTACCTTCTGACAATTTAGGCATTGAGACACGAACTTGGCTACATCTGCCTTCATTCCCCTCCACCAATACAGTTTCTTTAGATCATGATACATTTTTGTGCTTCCAAGATGTATCGAGTAGATGGTGGTATGGGCTTCCTTCATCAGTCGGTGTCTAATGTCCATACTTTCTGTTTCAGGTACACATATTCTCCATTTATATTTCAGTACCTTCTCGGTATCTAAGGTGAACTCAGGGTTGGTCCTACCTTTCTCAATATCTTCTTGTACTGTTCTCAGATAAGGATCTGCTTTGATAGCTGTCTTCACTTCGTCCACTATATCCTGTATAATCTTCAATGCCGCAAACATATTCGAAAACCGATGAATAAACCCTTGGCTAGCTGATTCATCCATTGTATCTATCACATATTGTTCGTTGCCGTGATTGAACACCATTCTGTTGGTATACATTGCTGCAGTCGTGCTAGTTTCTCCTTGAGACTTTATCATTGCTTTTCTGCTCAATGCATCTGCTACTACGTTCGCTTTTCCCGGATGATACTGGATATCAAAATCATAGTCTTTCAATAGTTCCAGCCATCTTCTTTGTCTCATATTCAACTCCTTCTGATTAAATAAATAAGTAAGACTTTTATGGTCCGACTTAATCTGAAATTTCTCTCCGTATAGGTAGTGTCTCCATATCTTGATAGCATGTACTACTGCCGCTAACTCCAAATCATGAGTGGGGTAATTCTTCTCATGTACCTTCAACTGTCTCGATGCATACGCAACCACTTTCTCTCCTTGCATAAGCACACATCCTAATCCCAATCCCGATGCATCAGTGTATAAGGTAAATGTCTGTCCTGGAACGGGAATGGTCAAAATTGGAGCAGATATCAATCTGGTCTTCAGTGTTTGAAAACTCTTTTCACACTTATCCGTCCATACAAACTTTTCTCCTTTCTTGGTCAAACTGGTGAGAGGTACGGCAATCCGAGAATAGTCTTCTACGAATCTCCGATAATATCCAGCTAGACCCAGAAAACTTCTAATTTCTGAAACACTCTTTGGTGCTTCCCACTTCACTATAGCCTCGATCTTACTGGGGTCCACTTTGATAACTTCTGCGGATACTACATGGCCTAAAAAGGCGACTTCACTTAGCCAAAACTCACACTTCGAAAATTTGGCATATAACTTCTCTTTCCTTAAACGCTGTAGGGCTGCGTTTAGGTTCTTGACATGGGTTTCCTTGTCTTTGGAATATACCAATATGTCATCAATAAATACTATGACCGACGTATCCAACATATCGTGGAAAACCCAATTCATAAGTTCCATGAATGTTGCCGGTGCATTAGTTAATCCGAAGGACATCACTAGGAACTCATAATGTCCGTATCTTGTCCTGAAAGCTGTCTTCGAAATGTCACCTTCTTTAATCTTCAGTTGATGATAGCCTGATCGAGGATCGATCTTTGAGAATACCTTCGCTCCTTGTAACTGATCGAACAAGTCATCGATCCTGGGTAGTGGATATCGATTCTTGATTGTTAGCTTATTCAACTCTCGATAGCCGATACATAACCGAATACTACCATCCTTCTTCTTTACGAAAACACCGGTGCTCCCCATGGAGATATACTGGGTCTAATATAACCCTTATCCAGCAGTTCTTGTAATTGTACTTTTAATTCCTTCAGTTCAGTAGGAGCCATTCTATAAGGTGCTTTTGATACTGGTGCGGCTCCAGGTATTAGGTCTATTACAAACTCCGTGGCTCGGTCGGGTGGTAATCCGGGTAGTTCCTCTGGAAATACATCAGGAAAATCTCGCACGACATCAATATCTTCCATTCGTGGCACGTCATTGGTTAGGTCGACCACTGATACTAGATATCCGACCGCTCCTTTCTCAAGGCACTTCTTAGCCTTTAATGCTGAGAGTATGAGCTTGCGTCTTCTGGGAAGTTTGGTTCCTGAGAAACTGAATTATGCTCCTTCTTTGTCTTTGAACGTTAGCTTCTTCTCGGCGCATAACAGATTTGCAGAATGCCGAGCTAACCAGTCCATTCCCAAGATGACGTCAAAGTCTGCCATCTCAAGCTGTATTAAGGTTGCATCCAAGGTCTGCTTTCCAATGAGAACTGGACATGGTCCATAACCTTTCTCTAATTCCACTTCTAATCCCATCGGTGACCGTACAAGTAATTTGTAGTCTAATGTTTTGATGGGCAGATTGGTCTTCTTTCCAAACGACACAGATATAAATGAATGAGTAGCTCCTGAATCAAAGAGTACTCTGGCGGGTACGCCATTGATAGGTACGATACCTATGATTCATTTTTACTTAGTCTACATGCTCAATCAATTCTAATTATAGCCTTACAAATTTTGGTCATACCTGTGACCACATCGGGCGATGCGACAGCATCCTCTGATGTAATGGCATATACCCGTCCTTGATGTAGTTGTTTCTTGGGTTTTGGGCATTCTCTTGCCATATGCCTGGTTGGTTACAGTTATAGCACTTCGGGGCTTCAAAATTTGACTTTGGCTGTGGTTGAGCTGCTGCAGTAGACTTTGGTGCAGTTGCATAACTCTGAGGACGAAAAGGTTTATACGTCCTATTATTGCCTCCGTTATAGGAGTTTTCGGCTGGTCTCTTGATTCCTCTGCTCTGGGAGAAATAGCTCTCCTTCTGGCTCGATTCAATTATTCGAGCAATTTGGACAGCTTCGTTGTAAATCTTCTTTTCTAAACCCAGAACATTTTCTCTTATGCTTCTTCTTAGTCCCGCGACGAATCTACGGGTTTTTGTATCTTCTTTTTGCATACTAGCCGGTGCAAAGAAAAACAGTTCTTCGTAGCGCTGTTGATATGCGTCTACGGTCATCTGTCCCTGGTACAAACTCAGGAACTCTTTCTCCATTAAATCTCTGAAGCTTCTGGGGAAATACTTCTCGAAGAATGCTTCTTTATATATAGCCCATGTCAGTAGGGCGTGCTTGGTCAATAAGTATGTCTTTGTAGATTTCCACCAATGGTGTGCATCGCCCTTGAGCATAAAGGTGGCGCATAACACTTTTTCTTCCTCGGTAATAGTCATCATAAGGAAGTTACTTTCCATTTCGTCTATCCAGTGTGCTGTGTTTCGGTGGTGGTAACACTTTTTCTTCCTCGGTAATTATATTGCTAGCAAACCTAACCAAGTCGATAGAATTTAATTAGAATTAATTCGGAATTTAAAACCATTCTGTCAACTGAGGGTCGATGCTAGGGTCGACGCTAGGGTCGATGGGTCTATCGACCCTCCCTCCATTCTGAACTTCCCGAATGCGGAGGGTCGATGGTCAGAAACACGTAGGGTCGGATGGTCTATCGACCCTCGGTGCGACCCTTGGTGCACTCTGGTCCAATTTCCACTTTTAAATCCATTCTTCGTGTTTGGGTCCTATGACTTACTTCCTACATTCATTCAACAGTCATTCCATGGTCTAGAACCATGTATAATCCATCTAGATAGTTTTCGTGCATCCTCCTATGGTTTTCCATGAAAACCTAACCATGGATGGATGGTTTGGGTTTCTCTAAAATCCTACACTCAACCATATCTAACCTAAGGTCTGTAGAAACTCATGGAATTAGTATCCATACCTGAGAAGATTACTTTTCTCTGCAAATTCTTCTCCTTTTTGCTAAGCCTTCTTCCTAGCCTCCTTTCTTCCTCTTTTCCTTCTTCTCTCTTTCTCTCAATTCAATTAGGGTTGTGAAAGGAGTGAAAGTGGCTTAGGGACGTCCTTTAAATAGACTAGGAATGTCCTATAATAATCCCATTGAGATTTGGAAATAATCCCAACCAAAAATTAGGAAATTTCCTAATTTCAGTTTCGTCAGAAACCGAGGGTCGATGGGAGGGTCGATGATCCCGTCGACCCTAGGGTCTTAAGCTGTCTGACCCTCCCTTCAAAACTGAGGGTCTGACTTTCTGTTTTGGGAGGTCCGACCCTGCTTAGCTGAGTCTGCGACCCTCCCCTAGAATTAAATGTTTTTGGGTCGATTTTATACTTGGGATCTCGATCTCCTTCATGCCCTTGGTCCATTTGACTCGACCATGATGGGTAAACCTGGTTCAAGGTGGTAAGACCGGATTAGTTTGACACGAGTCTTACATAAAGTGCCCGGATCAAACACAGCATAACACCTCCCCTGATGCCCTACTCACATCAAGCACACTAACCATACACAAACACCCACATGCCTATTCCTAGCATCAATCACCATCACCATGTATAAATAAACAAAATTAAATATGCATGAGCAATAATAGCAGGAATATTGGATGACATGTGGAATGCACATTACAAGCATATTCGCATAGAATCAAGCATGGCATTGGACTCAAGTAAATAAAAGTAGTTTATTATTAACCAATTAGTTTAGGTCTTGTTCCCTCACCTTAGCTTGCTAATTAATACTCTTCCAAGCTTTAGAATAACCTTTATATTGCTATTATATTGCTAGAAGACCTAACAAAGTCGATAAAATTTAATTATAATTTATTCTAATTTTTAAAACCATTTTGTTATCTAGGGGTCGGAGGTAGGGTCTGAGTTATGACCGACCCCTGGTGCGACCCCCCTAATCTGGACTTCCAGAACCCTGGGGCTCGATACTCAGGGTCACAGAGGGTCGGATGGTCATCGACCCCTGTGCGACCCCCTGTGGGTTTTGGTCAATTTTCTTCCTTTTAGTCCATTCTTCGTGTTTGGGATCCTATGGCTTGCTCCTACAGTCCATTCAACATACATTCCATAATCTAGAACCATGAATCATCCACCTATATAGCTTTTATGTATTCTCCCATGGTTTTCCATGGAAACCTAACCATGGGTTGATGGTTTGGGTTTCTCCGAGATCATACTCTCATCCTTATCTAACCTAAGGTCTGTAGAAATTCATGGAATTAGTATCCATACCTGAGAAGAATACTCCTTCTCTGCAACTCTTCTCCTTTTTGCTTTTTCTTCTCTCCCTTGCTCCTCTTCTTCTTCTCTTCCTTCTCTTCTCTTTCTCTCAATTCAATTAGGGTTGTAAAAGGAGTGAAAAAGGCTTAGGGACGTCCTATTTATAGGGTGGAAACTTCTAAACTAAGTCCCATTGAGATTTGGAAGGAATCCAATTGAAATTTGGAAACTTTCCTAATTTCAATTTCTGGCGGCAACTGGGGGTCGATGATCCCGTCGACCCCTGGTTTCCTAAAGTGTCTGACCCCGTCTGTAAAACAGGGGGTCTGACTTTCTGTCTTGGGGGGTCCGACCCTCCCTTGCTGGGTATGTGACCCTCCTTTTAAATTAAGTGTTTTTCGGTCGATTTGATACCTGGGATCACGATCTCCTTCATGCCCTTGGTCCATTCATCTCATCCATGACGGGTAAACCAGGTTCAAGGTGGTAAGACCTGGTTAGTTTGATACGGGTCTTACAGCTCCCCCTACTTATAAAAATTTCATCACCGAAATTGTATGTACCTTCTGAATCAAATAAGTGAGGGTATTACTTTCGCATAGCATTCTCTTCCTCTCTAGTAATTTCTTCCATGTCTCTACTTTTCCAAGTGACCTTAACATAATAGATATCTCGGTTGCGTAGTCGTTGAACCTTTCGACTAGTGATTTCTGTTGGTGTTACTTCAAATGTCAAATCATTAGTCAAATCCGGTAAATCTATTGTCAAAATGTGCGTTGGATCCTTGACATAATTCTACAATAGGGAAATATGAAATACGTCATGCACACTTGACATAGATGGTGGTAGTGCTAACTGATAAGCCACTTTTCCATGCTTAGCTAGAATCTCATATGGCCTGACATATCTTGGACTGAGTTTCCCTTTCTGTCTGAACCGTTTCAATCCTCGCATAGGCGATACCTTCAAGAATACTTTATCACCTACAGTGAACTCAAGATCTCTGCGTCTAGTATCTTCATATTGCTTCTGACGGTTCTGAGCTATTTTTACCCTTTCCTTGATAATGTCTACGACTCGACAAGTCTCTTCAACAAATTTTGGCCCAACAATACTACGTTTTCCAACTTCATTCCAAAACAATGGAGTTCGACACTTTCTGCCATACAGTGCTTCATATGGTGACATCTGTATAGTAGCCTGATAGCTATTGTTATAAGCGAACTCGATCAGTGGTAACTTTTCATGATCCTTTGAAATCAATTACACTTGCGCGTAGCATATGTTCTAGAATCTGGATTGTATGCTCTGACTGTCCATCTTTCTATGGGTGGAATGCAGTACTGAACTTCAATGTTGTACCCATAGCCTTTTGCAATCCTTTCCAAAACTTAGAAGTAAATCGGGGATCTCTATCAGATACAATGCTCTCTGGTACACCGTGTAACCGAACAATATTATCCACATACAACTTTGCTAACCTTTCTAGTGTATACTGAGGTCGTATCGGTATGAAGCGAGCTGTCGTAGTCAGACGGTCTACAATCACCCAAAATGTGTCAACTACTCGAGGAGTCAGTGGTAATCCCGTGACGAAGTACATAGTGATGTAGTCCCATTTCCATGCTAGTTCCGGTAACGACTGTAATAGTCCTGCGGGTCTTTGTTGTTCAGCCTTTACTTTCTGAAAATTTAGGCATTGAGACACGAACTTAGCTACATCTGCTTTCATTACTCTCCACCAATATAGTTTCTTTAGATCATGATACATTTTTGTGCTTCTAGGATGTATCGAATAAATGGTGGTATGGGCTTCTTTCATCAGTCGGTGTCTAATGTCCACATTTTCTGTTTCGGGTACACATATTCTTCCTTTGTATTTCAGTACTTTCTCTTCGTCCAAGGTGAACTCAGGGTTAGTCCTACCTTTTTCGATATCTTCTTGTATTGTTCTCAGATAAGGATCTGATTTGATAGCTGTCTTCACTTCATCCATTATATCCGGTATAACCTTCAATGTCGCGAACATATTTGAAAACCGATGAATAAACCCTTGGTTGGCTGATCCATCCATTGTATCTATCACATATTGCTCATTGCCATGATTGAATACCATTCTGGTAGTACATATAGATGCAGTTGTACTAACCTCCCTTGAGATTTTATCATCGCCTTTCTGCTCAACGCATCCACTACTACATTAGCTTTCCCCAGATGATACTGGATATCACAATCATAGTCTTTCAATAGTTCCAACCATCTTCTTTGTCTCATATTCAACTCCTTCTGATTAAATAAATAAGTAAGACTTTTATGGTCCGACTTAATCTGGAACTTCTCTCCGTATAGGTAATGTCTCCATATCTTGACAGCATGTACTACTGCCGCTAACTCCAAATCATGAGTGGGATAATTTTTCTCATGTATCTTTAACTGTCTCGAGGCATAAGCAATTACTTATTCCCCTTGCATAAGCACGCATCCTAATCCCAGTCATGACGCATCAGTGTATAGGATAAATGGCTGTCTTGGAATAGGAATAGTCAAAATCGGAGCGGATATCAATCTGGTCTTCAATGTCTGGAAGCTCTTCTCACATTTATCCGTCCACACAAACTTTTCACCTTTCTTAGTCAAACTGGTGAGAGGTACGGAAATTCGAGAATAGTCTTCCACAAATCTCCGATAATAACCAGCGAGACCCAGAAAGCTTTTAATTTCGGCAACGCTCTTTGGTGCTTCCCACTTTACAATTGCCTCGATCTTGCTGGGGTCCACTTTGATTCCTTCAGTGGATACCACATGGCCTTGGAAGGCAACTTCACTTAGCCAAAACTCACACTTTAAAAATTTTGCATACAGCTTCTCTTTCCTTAAATGTTGTAGGGTGGCGTTTAGATTTTTAACGTGGGTTTCCTTGTCCTTGGAATCTACCAATATATCATCAATAAATACTATAACCGACGTATCCAACATGTCATGGAAAATCCGGTTCATAAGTTCCATGAAAGTTGCTGGTGCGTTTGTTAATCCCAAAGACATGACCAAGAATTCATAATGTCCATATCTGGTCCTGAAAGCTGTCTTAAGAATATCACCCTCTTTAATATTCAGCTGATGATAACCTGACTGAAGGTCGATCTTAGAAAATACTTTCGCTCCTTGCAACTGATCGAACAAGTCATCGATCCAAGGTAGTAGATATCGATTCTTGATTGTCAGTTTGTTTAGCTCCCGATAGTCGATACATAATCGAACGCTAGCGTCCTTCTTCTTTACGAATAATACCGGTGCTCCCCATGGTGATATTCTGGGTCGAATATAACCCTTGTCCAGCAGTTCCTGTAGTTGCACTTTCAAATCCTTCAGTTCAGTAAGAGCCATCCTATAAGGTGCTTTTGATACTGGTGCGGCTCCAAGTATAAGGTCTATCACAAACTCGGTGGCTCTGTCGGGTGGTAATCCTGGTAGTTCCTCCGGAAATACGTCGGGATAGTCCCGCACGACATCAATATCTTCCATTCATGGTGCTGCCTTGGTTAGGTCGACCACTGATACTAGATACCCGATTGCCCCCTTCTCAAGGCACTTCTTAGCCTTTAGTGCTGAGAGTATGAGCATGCGTTTACGGGGCAGTTTGGTTCCCGCAAAACTGAATTCTCCTCCTTCTTTGTCTTTAAATGTTAGCTTCTTTTCGACGCATAATAGGTTTGCAGAATGCCGAGCTAACCAGTCCATTCCCAAGATGACATCAAAGTTTGCCATCCCAAGTTGGATCAAGGTTGCATCTAAGGTTTTCTCGCCAATGAGAACTGGACATGGCCCATAACCTTTCTCTAATTCCACTTCTAACCCCATCGGTGACTGTACAAGTAGTTTGTAGTCCAATGTTTTGATGGGTAAGTTCAGCTTCTTTCCAAACGACACAGATATAAAGGAATGAGTAGCTCTTGAATCAAAGAGTACTCTGGCAGGTATGCCATTTATAGGTACGATACCTGTGATTTGTTTAAACTTAGTCTACATGCTTAGACATTGTAATACAACTTAAGGTTTAGGTTATACCTGTGACCACATCAGGTGATGCGGCCGCTTCCTCAGACGTAACAGCATAAACTCGTCCTTGATGTTGTTGCTTCCTGGGTTTAGGACACTCTCTCATCATATGTCCCACTTGATTGCAGTTATAACATCTTAGACTTTCAGTATTTGGCTTTGGTTGCTGCTAAGCTGCTTGAGTGGTCTTGGGTGCAACGGTAAAGCCTTGGGCACGGAAAGGTTTAAATGTTTTGTTGTTCCCTCCATTATAAGTATTTCCGGCTAGTCTTTTTATGCCTCTGTTTTGTGTAAAGTAACTTTCCTTCTGGCTCAATTCGATAACTCGAGCGATTTGGACAGCTTCATTATATATCTTCTTCTAAACCCAGGATGTGCTCTCTGATGCTCCCTCTAAGTCCCGTGACAAACCTATGGGTTTTAGTGTCTTCCTCTTGCATACTAAGTGGTGCAAAGAAAAACAGCTCCTCAGAGCGCTGTTGATACGCATCCACGGACATCTGGCCCTGATATAAACTCAGGAACTCCTTCTCCATAGCATCTCTGAAGCTTCGGGGAAAATACTTCTCAAAGAACGCTTCTTTATAAATAGCCCAAGCCAATAGGACGTGCTTGGTCAGTAGATATGCCCTGGTAGATTTCCACCAATGATGTGCATCGCCTTTCAACAAGAAGGTGGCACATAACACCTTTTCTTCTTCAGTAATAGTCATCATGAGAAAGTTTCTCTCCATCTCGTCGATCCAATGTGCTGGCCATAACGGATCCGACGGTTTACCGTTAAATTCCTTGGGCTTCATCTTCATAAATCTCTCAACCAGTCGCTAGTGATCCATCTGATTTTGGGGGTATGCCCCAAACATAGGTTGTGGATACTGATACTGAACCTGAGCTGCTTTCGGACCAGGTACTGGGATCTGTGCAGCTGGTGGTTGAGGTGTTTGAGGTGCTGAGGGGCTACCCACCGGTGCTGCACTGGCTTGTCCAGTCTGCATGGGTGTAGCATGTGCGGCCTAGAACATAATCCCCATTGCAACTTGCATTTGAGCCTGTGCATGTTGCATCTGTTGCAGCTGCTGTGCTAGATTCATTACCAGGTTGCTAACTCCGGTGGTGGAGGTGGCAAGTTGGTAGGATTTGCTTGATCTGGATTTCCTGGGGGTACAACCTGTGGATTTCCCTGTGCATATATATATTCTCCTGGCTAGTTTCCTCCACACGTGGTGGTGGAACTGCATTTCGACTCTGCCTGGTTACTCTACGTCCAGACATGATTTCTTCTGAGATTGGTGGTGCTTGAAAATCATCAAAATAGGTGAGTCAATCATTTATACTGCATGTAGGCATGCTAACCGATGTAAAATTCCAAAATTTTTAGGTCATTTTATGAAAAATACTGTCTTTTCTATGCAGGGTCGATGGTAGGGGTCGATGGTATGTCTGACCCTCAGTATTCGACCCTGGGAATGACCTGTTCTTCCCGAGAGCTGGGGGTCGATGGGTATCCGACCCCCTATCCGACCCCTGGTTCCCTGCCAAGTTCTCGAGAACTGGGGGTCGATGTGGGGGTCGATGGATGTCCGACCCCCTGGTCCGACCCCTGGTTTTTTGTCAGATTCCCAAGAGCTGGGGGTCGATCTGGGGGTCGATCCGGGGGTCGATGATCCTGGTCGAATTGTCCGACCCCCAGACCAAAAATCAGACCTTTAAGATCCGATTCTGGGTTCATTCCCCATCATTTCTCTCCCGTTTCGACTCGTCTCCCACCTCTGAGTTGCTACAGTGCCACTCTGCTATTTTGGTCAGTTTGGATCCGTGTTTCGACGTCCACATCATCCCTACAGGTATGCTTTCTCATTTTTACCTGTTTTTAGGTTTCTATTTCTAGGTTTTTGTCCATTTAACTTGTATTTTTCAAATTAAACTTTTTCCAACCGTAAAAATTCGATTTTTATTGGGGACTTTTGTTATTGGTGTCTCGAGGAATGAAAGCCCTCAAAAATTTTTGAGTTTCATCAGTTGGTTATCGAGAAACTTGGATTTTTGCTCTTTTTGCCCTAATTTGTCGAAATTTTTTATTTCTCGCAATTTCTTCAAATTGGACTTCATTAGCTAGAATTTCCTACTGTCTGAGTGTTGTAGGACATGTTGGAACCTACGTAAGTCCTCCTGCCCATGTGTCTGGGTGACAAGTGAGGCTTTTGGCCAACTTACGTCGTTATAATGTCAAAATTTTGGATTTTCTATATTATTAACATATTATTTGTTTTTCTTTCTTATTTGCAGATACCATGGCTCATACCAAGGTACCCAGAGTTCGTGATCCTCTTCGCTTCCGTTCCAATGAAGCCGAGGCACAATATGCCCACTTTGTTCGTAAGAAAGTGGAGGGAGGTCATATGGTGAACTTGGCTGAGTTAGCCTTGTTCAACGTGGAGAGAGCCTTTGGTGATATGGGGTGGCTCCCTGTCATTACCTATGATGCTTGCACACGCCCGGATTTAGTGCGACAATTTTATTGTAATCTCCAGGTGGTGGGGAATTACAATGACGTCGAGAGGGGTCAGGAGTTGCGTATCACTAGTTACGTCAAAGAGGTGAACATATCTTTTGATTATCAGCAACTGGCCGACCTACTGGGCATTCCCTATGATGGCCCCATGGTTTACTGTGCTCCTGGAGAGCCCCAGTTCGTCTCCACAAAGATGAGGGCTGAGATTGATAGTCAGTTACTATGACCTAATCGCTGGCAGATGAGGGCTTGCTATATGCTTCCGGCTCTGCGGGTCTTTTGCAAGATTATCCAGCATAACCTGCTCCCGCAAAGTGGTCACTATGAGAGGGTTTCCCAGCTGACCCAGTATCTGCTATACAGTATCTGCACTAGAGAGCCCGTCTGCCTGCCGTACATCATCATGCGGACTATGATCACTCCTACATTGCACAGCCATACTGGCAATCTTCCGTACGGACGTATGATCACTATGTTGCTGACCCGCCTGGGAGTTGATTTAGTGGATGAGAAGATTCAGGAGAAAACCTTCTCATCGCCTCTAGATTGGGAGGATATCTGCAAGATGGGCTTGTGGGATGCCCAAGTCAGTGACAAGGAGAGGAACAAGATGGTGTGCCCTCACACTCGCATCGAGATTGCTGACGCTGAGGCAGCTGCTGCCGCCGCTAGAGTTCATGCGGATCCTGCCGATGACGATGACAGCATGTACATGGAAGTAGACTCGATACCACCGCCTTCACCCAAGCATGCGGCTGGAGCTGGTACTTCATCTGCAGCTGGTCCTGCACCTGAGACTGGTCCTTCTCATGCGGCTGGTCCTTCACACCCACCTTCTGATATGATGGAGATGTTGCATGAGATCAGAGAGGCTCAGTGCAGATCCGATCTGAGGATGGAGGAGTTGTTGGACGCTCAGCGTGTGAGAGTGTATGAGCTGCTAGTCGCCCAACGCATATCAGACACGCGGATGGGAGAGCTCATAGATGCTCAGCGACGGTCAGATATGCGTATGGAGGAGCTTTTGGGTGCTCAGCGCGTGACTGATCAGCGGTTGGTTGGTCTCATAGCTAGTCTTCAGACGACCCAAACTCAAGTAGCCTGGTTGACTAGAGTCTACGCTGAGGATTATGACAGAGTTCGTGAGGCACCACCTCCTCCTTCACCTCCGGCTTCATGAGTGTATCCTTTTCTTCTTCTTGTACTACAGAGTAACTGTCCGGGTTGTGGACTGTACTCTGTTTTAGTTATGTATATATGTTTGTTTTTTTCACATTGTATTAAAATTGTTCCCCCTTTAATAAATTCATTATTTTCTTTTCAAATTTGGTCTCAAACATCACTTGTGCTAATAGTGTGTTAATATTACTGTTTTTACTTTTATCCTATCTCAGTTCATAATTGTCTTGAATGTATGCTAGTTCAACAGACAAGGCCTGAGATGCTCTGATACCAAGTTATCACACCTCAATTCTGTACTATTCAGAATGGTGTGATGAACCGCTAACAAACCAACGGTTCAACTATGATCTCGAGTAGGCTATATCCATGTTATCTAAACCGCATACATCCATAATCATAATCAGAGTAAATATACAATAGTGGAAGTCTTATAATAAAATGAACTGAGAATATATTGTGATATCAATATTTAAATAACAAATTATTTTGTATCAACTAAGACATAAATAAATAAATATCAAATACATGTCTTTAATAAATCCAAATAGATAAAACTAAAAATCTAATCGAATACACATGAGTTGCACTCGCAAGAGATGTCATGTGTATCCACTTCATCTTCAGCTACCATCGCTGCAACGTGCCCAGATCAAACACCGCATAACACCTCCCCTGATGCACTACTCGCATCAAGCACACTAACCATACACAAACACCCACATGCCTATTCCTAGCATCAATCACCATCACCACGTTATAAATAAACAAAATTAAATATGCATGAGCAATAATAGCAGGCATATTGGATGACATGTTGAATGCACATTATAAGCATATTCGCATAGAATCAAGCATGGCATTGGACTCGAGTAAATTAAAATAGTTTATTATTAACCAATTAGTTTAGGTCTTGTTCCCTCACCTTAGCTTGTTAGTAGATACTCTTTCAAACATTAGAATCACCTTTATATTGCTATTATATTGCTAGAAGACCGAAAAAAGTCGATAAAATTTAATTAGAATTTATTCTAATTTTTAAAACCATTCTGTTAACTGGGGGTCGGAGGTAGGGTCTGAGTTATGACCGACCCCTGGTGCGACCCCCCCTAATCTGGACTTCTAGAACCCTGGGGGTCGATACTCAGGGTCACATAGGGTCGGATGCTCATCGACCCCCTGTGCGACCCCTTGTGGGTTTTGGTCAATTTTCCTCCTTTTAGTCCATTCTTCGTGTTTGGGGTCCTATGGCTTGCTCCTACAGTCCATTCAACATACATTCCATTGTCTAGAACCATGAATCATCCACCTATATAGCTTTTATGTATTCTCCCATGGTTTTCCATGGAAACCTAACCATGGGTTGATGGTTTGGGTTTCTCTGAGATCACACTCTCATCCTTCTCTAACCTAAGGTCTATAGAAATTCATGGAATTAGTATCCATACCTGAGAAGAATACTCCTTCTCTGCAACACTTCTCCTTTTTGCTTTTTCTTCTCTCCCTTGCTCCTCTTCTTCTTCTCTTCCTTCTCTTCTCTTTCTCTCAATTCAATTAGGGTTGTAAAAGGAGTGAAAGAGCTTAGAGAAGTCCTATTTATAGGGTGAAAACTCCTAAACTAAGTCCCATTGAGATTTGGAAGGAATCCAATCAAAATTTGGAAACTTTCCTAATTTCAGTTTCTGGCGGCAACTGGGGGTCGATGAGGGGGTCGATGATCCCGTTGACCCCTGGTTTCCTGATGTCCGACCCCCTCTGTAAAATAGGGGGTCTGACTTTCTGTCTTGGGGGGTCCGACCCTCCCTTGTTGGGTATGTGACCCTCCCTTTAAATTAAGTGTTTTTGGGTCGATTTGATACCTGGGATGACGATCTCCTTCACGCCCTTGGTCCATTCATCTCGTCCATGATGGGTAAACCTGGTTCAAGGTGGTAAGACCGGGTTAGTTTGATACAGGTCTTACAGAACCTCTCTCTACAAAGCTCCTTCCTCTTAAAGCCCCCTTCCTCTCTAAGCCTTCTTCTCCTTCTTTTCCTCTTTTTCTCTCAATTCTAGGGTTTATGATTGATCAAAAGAGTGAGAGAGAGTAGAGGGACGTCCTCTATATAAGGAGAAATTCTCCATATAAAATCCTCTCTCAATTAGGAGAGTAGCCTCTTCAAATTAGGAAAGTTTCCTATGCATGGACTCCGTTCTGGGCTTGACCGGTCTACTCACTGATCCTGAATCCTAAGGACCAGACAACCTTCAAAAAATTGGTTTCTTACCTGGATTTATGGTTTCTTCATACGGTTGATTCGCTTGAGCCGATTAATATGGGAAGACCTATCACAACATGAGAACGTAAGATTTGACCGGGTTCATGGCGTGCGGGTCTTATAACTCCACCAACCCTAAAAGAAATTTCATCCTCAAAATTTACTTGTACGAATATTACAATTACCCCACCCTCAAAAGAAATTTCATCCTTAAAATTTGCATATACTTTCTACGTCGAACAGTGGGAATACTATTTTCGCATGGCATTTTCCTCTTCCCATGTTATCCCTTCCACGTCTTGGATTCGCTGGATTACCTTCACATAATAAATATCCCGGTTCCGGAGATGTTGTTCCTTCCAACTTGTGATCTATACTAGTACCACTTTAAATGTTAAGTCTTCTATCAAATACAATTGATCCATAGTCAATACCCGTGATGGATCTTTAACGTACTTCTTTAATAGAGACACGTGAAATATGCCATCCACACTAGAAATTGACAGCGGTAACGTGAGTTGATATACTACTCTTCCAAGTCTCTCCAAAACTTCATAAGGTCCAATATATCCAGGACACAACTTCCCCTTCTTATCGAACCATTTTAAGTCTCGCATAGGTGATGCCTTCAAGAACACTTTGCCACTTACGGCAAACTTGAGGTCTCGGCGTTAGTTATCTGCATAACAAGGTCTCGACTTTGTCACTTGTCTTACCCTTTCTTTGATAATATCCACCACTTTGCAGTTTCTTCAACGAATTTCAACCTAATGATTCATCGTTATTCGACCTTGTTCTAAAATAGAGAGATCCGACACATCTTACCGTACAATGCCTCATAGGGTGACATTTGTATGGTAGCTTGATAGCTGTTGTTGTAAGTGAACTCTGTCAGTGGTAGCCTCTCGTCCCAAGCTCATTTAAAATCAATGGCACAAGCTCGAAGCATATCTTCTAGAATCTGAATGGTCCGTTCAGACTAACCATCGGTTTGAGCGTGAAACGCTATGCTAAACTTCAGCTTTGTTCCCATTGCCTTCTATAATTTACCCCAGAACTTTGACATAAAGCATGGGTCTCTGTCCTACACTATACTCTCGGGTATACCATGCAATTTGACAAAATTATCCCCTTACTGTTTGGCTAATCTCTCTAATGTATATTGGGGTTGTATAGCGATAAAATGAGCAGTCTTCATAAGGCAATCAACTATCACCCAAACTGCGTCAACTAATCTGGGAGTCAGTGGTAACCTAGTGATGAAGTCCATAGTGATGCAGTTGCGCTCCCAAAAAGGTTCAAATACTGTTGTAGCAGACCTGCCGGTCTCTATCTTTCGACCTCTAATTGTTGACAATTTAGACATTGGAACAAGCACCTAGCCACATCTGCTTTCAATCCTCTCCACCAATATAATCTCTTCAGGTCATGATTCATTTTAGTACTTTCAGGATGCACCAAAAATGATGTGGAATGGGCTTCCAACATTATTATGTCTCTAAGGTCCGAGTCTTCACTATCAAGTATGCACAGTCATCCTCTATATCTCAGGACCTTATCTGTGTCTAATGTAAAGTCAGGATTTGGCTTACCCTTCACCAAATCTTCTTGTACAGTTCTCAGATATAGGTCTTGTAGAATCACAACTTTCACTTTGTCTATCAAATCTGGTAGAATTTTTAATGCGGCGAACATAAGTAAAAACTTATGGATCAGTCCTTGCTCTATAGGATCGTTTAGAGACTCCAATATACGTTGCATCATATCCTCTTTAGTAGTTGACACTGTGGAACATAGAGCAGCACTCGTGCTAGATTCTTCTTCTAGCTTTAGCCTCTCTTTTTTGCTTAATGCATCTACAACTACATTGGTATTTCCAGGATGATACTAAATATCATAATCATAATCCTTGTGGAGTTATAACCATCTTCTTTGTCTCATATTCAAGTCCTTCTGAGTGAAGAGATAAGTAAAACTCTTGTAATCTGACATAATCTGAAACTTTTTTCCATATAGATAATGTCTCCAAGTCTTGATTGCGTGAATCACCACTGCTAGTTTCAAGTCATGCATAGGGTAATTCTTCTCATGCTCTTTCAACTGTCTTGATGCATATGTAATCACTTGTTCTCCTTGCATCAACATGCATCCCATACCCAATCCAGAGGCGTTGGTGTATAGGGTAAAGGGTTCCCTTGGTATCGAAATGGTCAAGATGGGTGTCGATATCAGTTTTATCTTTAACGTTTGGAAATGCTCTTCACACTGGTTAGTCCAAATGAACTGTTCTCCCTTCTTGGTTAATTTAGTAAGAGGTACTGTGATCCTAGAGTAGTCCTCCACGAATTGTCTGTAACAACCAGCTAATCCCAAGAAACTTCTGATCTCTACAATGTTCTTAGGTGCTTCCGACCCTACAATTGGTTCTATCTTTCTAGGGTCCACCTTTACTCCCTCTGATGAAACTACATGACCCAAGAAAGTCACTTCGTTCAACTAGGACTCACACTTCTTGAATTTGGCATAAAGCTTTTCCATTATTAGTCATTGTAAGGCTGCTCTAGGATTCGTTGCATGACTCTCTTCGTCCTCAGAATATACCAAAATATCATAGATAAAAACTTTAATCGAAATGTCCAGAATGTCTTGGAACAATCTGTTCATAAGCCTATAAAAGATGTAGGGGCCTTGGTCAATCCAAACGACATAACCAGGAACTCATAATGCCCGTACCTAGTTCTAAAAGTGTCTTCGAAATGTCACTGTCCTTAATCTTCAATTGATGGTATCATGACCATAGGTCGATCTTAGAGGACACCTTTGCACCTTGCAACTGATCGAACAAGTCATCAATCCGAGGTAATAGATATCGGTTCTTGATCGTGAGCATGTTCAATTCTCGGTAATCGATACGCAGTCGAACACTACCGTGTTTCTTCTTCACAAACAACACTGGTGCTCCCCATGTGATATAATTGGCCGGATAAAATCCTTGTCCAATAAGTCCAATAGTTGAGTCTTCAATTCCTTCAATTCAATAGGAACCATTCGATAGGGTGCCTTAGACACAGGTGCCGCCCTTGGTAATAAGTCTATGACAAACTCAATCGCTCGATCAGGTGGCAATTCGAGTAAGTCTTCTGGAAACAGATCTAAAAATTCCTGCATAACTTCAATATCTTCCATCCATGGTGCTTCTTTGGTAGACCTCCACCACAGATATCAGATCTCCAACTCTACCCTTTTCAAGGCATCTCTTCGCCTTAGGTGCGGAAAGAATAAGCTTCTGCTTCCAATGGCATTTGGTTTCCATAAAGCTAAACTCAGTGCCGTCCTTTGCCTTGAATGACCACTTCTACTCAGTACACAAAAGCTTTGTGGAAAGATGAAAATAACCAGTTCATTCCTAAGATGATGTCGAAGTCTGCTACTTCAAGCTGAACTAGGTTTGCGTCCAAATTTCGTCCATTACTATGAATCGGACATGGTCCATAACACTTATCTAATACAGCTTCTAGTCCAAAAGGGGATTGAAATAGAAAACTCTGGTATAAAGGTCTTAAGGGCACGTCTAACCCCTTTTACCTCTTATGGTTTTTATAGACTATCGCCAATAATCTCATATTGCACTCACTAGCTTACATCTCTTTTATCACTGCTCCTCTACCCTAATCTCTATTTCATAACTCCCGACAAACATCTTTTGTTTGTTTACTCACTACATATCCAATATGTTTACCTATGAGCATTAGGGTATATGCTTATATCTTTATAAATTCCACTAAACTCTCTTGGTCTTTACTCAATCATCTTCTTCGACAGTGGGAATAACTCATTAGTAATTTCACTAAACCAAGTACTATTAATGCCACCATTCTCAATTCCATCCTTGTATCCACCCTTAGGTATGCTTTTAGAAATCTTTTTCCTTGTCAAAATTCATACCGATATAGCCATCTTTAACCCTACTCGAGCGCTATCTATTCTTTACTACCTACTTTTAGTAGTTCTCACTTTTTGCTCATGCACTCTTTTACAGATTGTGATTCGGATCTATCTATCTAGCAATCTCAAAAGCAGATACTCTATTACTTTACCTAAAGTTTCTTGGCTATAGAATTTAATCTGAATTCGATCGTCTTCCCCCCAATAATCCCCTTATTAACTAAACATCTTAACAACGGAGGTCGAGAAATGTAAGAATCAGAATGTTTATCCAAAAGCAATTCATTTTATTATTTTGAATTTAATATGATGACGAACAATTTTCTTTTCTTTTTTTATTTAGTAAACCTAGATTTAAAAGATATAGAGTAAATCTATGGTAACCAAATCGATAGCCATGGGTCGTTAGGTTGCAAGGTTGCCTAAATACATGGAGGTAGAGGCTCCACAGTTCCTAGACCTATGGTTTATAAGTTCTTTTGAGTAAGTAATGCCATTGGTCAAGGCACTATGGGAATAAATCTGGAGAAAATTTTGGTACATCAATAAACTCAAGTATAAAATCGAAAAGATGTACGTTCAAAGTAATTAAACCTTTAGGCTATTCTATCAGTTCATATCTCTATTCATGTTGTCGAACATGAGGGTAGCTTAGATTAGTATAATCAGGACTAATTCTAAGGGAACATCATCAGTAACTTAAATTGACAGGTTGAATCGAAAAGGTATCCTGTCAAGGCACGACAATTTAAAATCAGATATATCCATCATTAAGAAAGTCTTCCCCAGTTCGTCTATCCATTGTGCTGGCCACAATGGATTTGATCCGTTACCTGAAAATGTCTGAGCTCCATCTTCAGAAAATATTCCTCAACCCTTATCGAATCGTTCTGCCATGGTGCAACTCTCCCATACATCGGTGACTGATAAGGGTAACTTCCTCAATACACTGCTTATTGTGCACCAAGATTCTACACTGGGATGTACATTACTGGGACCTGCTGTGTAGTAGGTACCATGTTATGGCCAATAGGTGCTAGAGGTATAGTATTGCTACAAACCAATACTGTACGGGTCTAACCTGGAGATGTTGGTGTAGCATTTGTAGCTTGGATAGTGATTCTCATGGCAATTTGCATAGCCGATAACGTCTATTGTTGCTCTGGCATTTTGTCAGGCCAAATTCGTAACAACCATAGCCAAGGCACTTGGTGGTCCAGGTAGATTGGTTGGAGTGGCCTGATTGTTAACCCCTTTGATTTACTCCAGCCTAATTTTCATTATTTGGCATTTACTCAGCTGGGTTCTCATTACTAGTCTAAATCCAGATGATGGTGGGGTCGGGTTGCCGCCTCCTCTTAATGCTCAACGGGCGATGGATCAGGGTGTGGTAGATCTCACTTAGAGCCTTCCGATCACCCAGGAGTAGGTGCATTGGCTTCGTATTGCCTATGAGCAGGATTATGATCATAACCCTGCACCTCTTTTGCTACCAACCCAGGGAAAAAGTTTTATCTTCTTTCACAGTTACTCTTATTTTTGGTGTACATTCTCAGGGTAACTGTCCAGATTGTGGACTGTAAGACCCGTATCATACTAACCCGGTCTTACCACCTTGTATTAGGTCTTCCTATCATGGTCGGATCAAGCGGACCAAGTGCATGAAGAAACCACAAGATTAGGTATGAAATTGAACCCAAAATCATCTAATTAGGAGCGTGTGGTGGCATACCTAAACCGGAGGGGTTGACCACACCTCTGAATAATGAGACCACTGGAGTCTGGGACGTGTGGTTGCAGTTTTTGGATGTGTGGTCGACAGGTTCTGCGACCCCATGTGCTACCACACGATGTTATAACCGACTCCGTAATTAGGAAACCTTCCTAATCTGAAGGGGGTTCTTTCTCAATCAAAGTAGGACTTTATATGGAGGGTTTCCCTATATATATAGGACGTCTCTTAGCCTCTTTCATTCTTTTAGAACTCAAACTGAAAGAGAGAGAAAGAGAGGTGGAGGAAGAGAAGGAGAATTGAAGAGGAAGAGAAGGAATTTCAGAGAGAGCTCTGATTCTTCAACAAGTTTAAGGTATGAAAACATCCCCTACATTAGTTGAATGCCTAGAATAGATCATAGAGGAGATAATGATTCAAAGGAAGATCTAAATCCTTAGACCATGGACAAAACTCTAAGGGATCCTTGGAGAATGGATTAAAGTGAAGAATTATATAAAATTGTGAATTTTAAGCCATAGAACAATCATAGGAAGGATCATAATGATATGCCAAGGAATCAAGACATGAAAGTATTGGATTAAGAGTGAAAAGTCGACCAGCACTCGTGGGGTCACAGTTTGATCGACCATGTGAGGCACATATGTTGGACTACATGCCCTCGGAAAGGTTCCAAGGAGGGTGTGGTCGCATGTGTGTGCTCGCATGATAAGCGACCACTTGTATCGTCCCCACACCCTGTGGTCACAGAAATTGAGACCACAGGTATAGCCACACCTGCAACCACTTAACTTCTAGAGGTCTGATTGATTCTAGATGGCACATTTAAATACTGTAATTGATGAATATGAACTTTAACTTAGAATCCATAAATTTATTAGGTTTACAAGTGGTCCAAAAGTAATTTACAAAGCTTAGAAGAGGAACAACCATCGATCAAAGGTGAGGGAATAATACCTAAACTAATTAGATAATAATAAAATTGTTTACTTTATTGTGTCCAATGCTATGATTGATTTTACGCTTGTATGCTTGTAATGTGCATCTCACATGTCATCCAATATTCCTGTTATTACTATTCATGCATATTTAATTCTATTTATTTATAACATAATGATGATGATGATGTAAGGAATAGGCATGTGAATGTATTTGTGTGGTTGGTATGTTGGATGCAAGTGGAGCATCAGGGGGAGGACGTGGCATGGTGGTCTTTGACCTCGTTACCAGACTCTAGTTCTATTTCTACTCAAGTCTTGCCTACCAACATCGTTGTATCGCTATTACCTTAGCATAACTATTATGTTGTAGGGCATCAGGGGAGGTGGTCTCGGACTATGTGGTCTCTGACTCTGTCGGGGGGCCTTAGGTCTATCTCTATGAATGTATTGAGGGATGATAGGGTGAGGCCTTGGGTACACTGTTTGGCATTAGGATTGGTTAGTTGCGAGCCTAGTTTGCAAGCCCTCGCCAATAGGAGCTTACGTGTTGGTATGGGTAGGGCATCAGGGGAAGTATTGGCAGTGTTTGATCCGGACACTTTAGCTCTATCCCTATTCCATGGTGGGTGCATGTGGGATGACAATGGTGTTTGATCCATTGGGCAGATTCACACACTCGTGTATAGAGGTGCAGGGGCCACCAAACCTTTCTATAGCACATTGTAAACTTAAAAACTAGACCAAAGACATGAATTGAATGCATGCATATGTTTGTTGCATTGTTCTATTTGCTCACTGAGCTTTGATGTGTGCTCACCCTTTTGACGTCGAATAATTTTAGTTCTTGATCCAGTTCCTACTGTGGAAGATTACATGAATGCGCCAACGAATGGATACATAGCGACGATGAATGTGGAAGCTATGGAAGAGGCTCATGATCCATCGTGCGAGTGCAACTCATGTGTTTTTTATTAGCTTAATTGTTTAGTTATTGGAACATGTAATTGGTTATTCTACTTTATTTTATGTCTTGAGGCATATTAGAGATAATTGGATACTTAATTATGCTATCACTATCAGATACTCAGCTCATTAGTATTAAAAACTTCTATTATCGTTTATTTACTCTGATTTTACTTGTGTAATGTATATGGTTTAATCGAATGGGCACGGCCTATAAAAGATCCTAGTTGAACCGTTGGTCTATGGATGGTTCATCACACCATTCTGGTTGATTCAAAATTGGGGTGTGACATGGACTGTACCCTATGTTATTTGTTTATCAAGATACATTTACAATTTTTTTCTGTCTGTGTATATATATGGTTCCACCATTAATTATATGTATTATTATCTTGTTTAAGTTTTGTCTCAACTAACACATGTGCTTATGGTATGTTTGTATTAAAGCTTTTAAGTTTATCCTAACTCATTTCATGAACTCATGTGAATGTACTTATGTTTGATTTGCAAAGCCTTTAAGCTTTGACACCAAGTTATCCAACCCCAATTCTGAATTAACCAAAAGTGTGAATGAACTGTCATATGAACCAATGGTTCATACTAGGATCATATAGGACCGTGCCAAGCATTAAACCATACTTATCCACATCACAATCAGAAATAATAAATAACAATAGCGAAAGTCTTTATTAATATGAACTGAGTATCTAACATGATAATTAAATATTAAATGGATTATCCTCAAGTAATTCAAGACATAAATAAATATCTATTACAAGTTCCCATAACTCAAAATAAAAAGTAAAACTAAGCATAAACACACTGGAAGCACTTACATGAAGAGTCATGCTCCTCTAACACTTGCACATCCAAAGCCACCATGTGTCCATACGACGGTGCGTTCACATAGTCTTCTACAATAATACCTGCATTATCAACTAAAAATATACGATGTCGAGAGGTGAGCACACAACATAGCTCAATGAGTAATCAAAATAATGCACAAGCATACGCATGCAGTCAATTCATATCTTTGGTCTAGTATAAGTTTGCAATGTGCTATGGTAAGGATAGCGGCCACCATACCTCCATGCACGAGAGTATGAGCATGCCCAACAGATCACACACCGCTGTCCCCCCACAACACTCACTACAAGATAGAGATAGAATGTAAGACCCATATCGAACTAATCGGTCTTACCACCTTGTATCAGGTCTTCCTATTATGGTCGAGCCAAGTGGACCAAGTGCGTGAAGAAACCACAAGACCAAGTATGAAATCAACCCAAAAATAGTCAATTATGACCGTATGGTTCCATACCTAAACAGGTGTAACCGACCACACCTCAAAATAGTCCAACCACATGAATTTTTGTCTTGTGGTCGGACATTTCAGAAGGTGTGGTTGACGGGTTTTGCGACCCCAACTCCGACCACACGAACCCAGTCAGAAATCAAAATTAGGAATCCTTCCTAATCCGAAGGGGTCTCTTTCCTAAACTCATTAGGGCATATTATGGAGGGTTTTCCTTTATAAATAGGATGTCCCTTAGCCTCTTTCAATCTTTTAGAACTCTAATTGAAAGTGAGAGAAGAGAAGAGAAGGAAGAGAAGGAAAATTGAAGAAGAAGATTAAGGAGGAAGAAAATTCAGAGAAACCTCTGAATCTTCAACAAGTTTAAACTATGGAACATTCCCCATGTCAATTGAGAGCCTAGAATAGTTCATGAAAGAGATAGGATTTAGGTGAAACCCAAATCATCAATCTATGGATAAATTCCAAGAAAATCCATGGAGGGAATTTATGTGGATGTGGATTCATTATAAAAATACTAGTTCCGAGTCATAAAACAATCATAGGAAGGACCATAATGATAAGCCAAGGAATCTAAATATGGAGGATTGGAATTGAGAGTGAAAGGTCAATCATCACACGTGTGGTCGCACATGTGGTCGCATGATGAGCGACCACACAGACACACATGTCCGACCACATGCCCTTGGGAAGTTTCCAGGGAGGGTGTGGTCGGAGTATGTCCGACCATACCCTACGACCCCACGCCCTGTGGTCGCAGAAACTGAGACCACAGGTGCTGCCACACCTGTGATCCCTCGGTTTCTGTTAGTCTAAATATATGGGAATTAATTCTATTTAAAAATCTATGAACTTGTTAGGTTTTCAAGTGGTTTAAAAGTAAATTACAAAGCTTGAACGAGGATCTACTATCAACCAAAGGTGAGGGAACAAGACCTAAATTAATTGGATAATAATAAATTATTTTTATTTATTGAGTCCAATGCCATGAATGATTCTATGCTTGTATGCGTGTATTGTACATTTCACATGTCATCCAATATTCCTGTTATTACTGTTCATGCATATTTAATTCAGTTTATTTATAACATGATGATGATGATGATGATGCTAGGAATAGACATGTGAATGTATGTGTGTGGTTAGTGTGCTTGATGCGAGTGGACCATCAGGGGGAGGACGTGACATTGTGGTTCATCCTGGTCACCAGACTCTAGCTCTATCTCTACTCAAGTCTTGTCCACTGACATCGTTGTATTGGCATTACCTTAGCAGAACTATTACGTCGTAGGGCATCAGGGGAGGTGGTCTCGGGCCGTGTAGTCTCTGACTCTGTCGGGGGGGCCTTAGCTTTATCTCTATGGATGTACTAAGGGATGCTAGGGTGAGGCCTTGGATACACTGTTTGACATTAGGATTGATTAGTTGCGAGCCCAGTTTGCAAGCCCTCGCCAATAGGTGCTTATGTGTTGGTATGGGTTGGGAATCAGGGGAAGTGTTATGCTATGTTTGATCCGGACACTTTAGCTCTATCTCTATTCCATAATGGATGCATGTAGGACGACGATGGTGTTTGATCCATTGGGCGGCTTCACACACTCTTCTATAGAGGTACGGCAGCCACCTATCCTTTCTATTGCACATTGCAAACTTATGAACTTGACCAAGGATATGAATTGAATGCATGCATATGTATGTTGCATTGTTTTGTTTGCTCACTGAGCCATGATGTGTGCTCACCCTTTCGACGTCGAATATTGTTAGATGATGATGCAGGTACTACAATAGAATATTATATGAATGCTCCAATGTATGGACATGTTGTGATAATGGATGCAAAAGCTATGATGGAGTTGCATGAATCGTCGTGCGAGTGCAACTCTTGGGTCTTTGATTAGATTTATTTGTTGGATCATTAAGAACATGTAATTGGTAATTTATTTTATTTTATGTCTTAGTCATTTGGAGATAATTGGATAATTTATTTATGTTATCACTGTTAGATTCTCAGTTCATTAATATTAAAGACTTCCGCTATTGTTTATTTATTCTGAATGGTTGTGGATGTGTATGGTTTAAGCAAAAAGACACAGTCTATTCGAGATCCTGGTTAAACTGTTGGATCATAGACGGTTCATCACACCATTCTGGTTGATACAGAATTGGGGTGTGACATAGAACTAGAGCCCAATGGATCACACATTGCCAGCACTCCCCCTGATACTCTATCCCATACCAGTACCTATGCTTCTACTGGCGAGGGCTTGCAAACTGGGTTCGTGACTAGCCAATCCTAGATATCATCAAAGGTGTATCAAAGACCTTACCCCAGCATCCTTCAATATACCTACAGAGATAGAGTGAGAGTCCACTAGCTAAACTAGGGCCCATAATGCTTTCACTCCCCCTGATACCCTGTGACGTACTAAGTTCGCTAAGGTAACAACGATACAATGATGTCAGTGTGGTGAATGGTTCGATACTTCAACCTCTCCCCATCTGACATATAAACACATGCCTATCCTCAACAACATCATCATATAAAGAAATAGTAAATATGCATGAACAAGATAAATAGCAGTTAATTGGATGACATGTGAGATGCACAAACAATCATACAAAGCATGGCAATAATAGTCAAATTAACAGAAAATAAAGGGTAGCTTATTATTAACCAATTAGTTTAGGTTTTTTTTCCTCACCTGTGAGTGATGTTTGTTCCTCTTCTAAGCTTCAGAAACTATCAAGGACTAGTTGAGAACCTAGGCAATTAGTAAACTTTAGTTAGGGTTCTACTCTATCATGTTTGTGTTCACACTCACTGACCGGTCTCCGATACATGCCTTCCGGTCATTGTCTGGTCAAGTCAGCGATCCTGTATTGTGGGACCGGTGAGTCTGTCGAACAAACCCTATATACTTTCAGACAGCCATCCATCCCCTCACCAATCTCCTATATAGTCGACCGGTCAAGAGACCGGACAACTCCTGAGTCATACTCCAAGTTGTCTTTCAGTCTGAAATCCTTCTAAGTCGATTCATCGGCTTAACAATGGGATTCATCCTAGAGTCATTCTATGGTTATTAATTCCTTAGTGATTTGTCTCATTCAAAGAAACCCTAACAACTATATTTATTTTAGATTTATACTGAAACCTTAAGATCGAAATCACGGTATTGTTATTGAATTTAATCTGATCTCACACATTGTGATCACCAATTCCAAACCTAACATAGCTTTAGAGGCAAAGTACTTACCATGGATTCTTGATGTTGTAGGTTGGAAACCCAACAGAAAAACCTCTCTTTGCATAGCTCCTTCTTCTCTTCCAAGCTCCCTTCCTCTTCAAGCATTTTTCTCCTTTTTCTCCTCTCTTTCTCTCAATTCTAGGGTTTAAGATTGATCAAAAGAGTGAGAGAAAGTAGATGGATGTCTTCTATATAAAGAAAAAGTCTCCATATAGATCCCTCTCTCAATTAGGAGAGTAGCCACTTCAAATTAGGAAAGTTTTCACCTCACAGACTACGTTTTGGGCTTGACCGGTCTACTAATTAGTCTCGAATCCCAAGGACTAGACAACCTTTGAAAAATTGTTTTCTTGGCTTTGTGGTTTCTCTATACGGTTGGTTCACTTGACCCGATTACAACGGAAAGACCTATCACGACACGAGAACGTAAGGTTAGACCGGGTTCATGGCGTGCGAGTCTTATAACTCCACCAACCTTAAAAGAAATTTCATCCTCAAAATGTGCATGTATAGATCTTACAACATTACTTATCTGGTAACCTTTAAATAAAGCAAGTTGTGACTTTACTTTTTCGAGGTATGCCAACATGTGGGATTGTTTATCTCCATATTCTCCCTTTATCTGTCTTACCACTACTTATGAGTAGCTGTAGATGTCTAATCTCTTTACCAATAAGAACTTTACTAGTTTGAGTCCAGCCAGGAGGGCTTCATACTCCTCTACATTGTTTGTGGTGTGGAAATCAAACAAAGAGGGACTTACACTCTAAAGTTCTCAGGACTGGTCAATATCACCCCGGCCCCCAAGTGCTTGTCGTTCGAGGATCCGTCCACGTACAAAGTCCATGATGGTGAAGGTTTCACTTTTTGTTTCTTATTTTTCTGCCAGATATCTTCCTTCGCTAGGGTGTTTTCTATGTCGGTGCTATCTTCTGCGAAGGTTTCTAGCATGAACTAGGTGAGTACTTGGGCTTTGATGGCCCTCCTAGGATGGAACTGTATGTCGAACGCACCATGTTCTATTTCCCAATTCATAAGTCATCCGAAAATATCTGGGTGCACTAAAATTTTCTTCAAAGGTTTAGTTGTTAACACTAGAATCGCATGGGCTTGGAAGTATCATCGCAGTTTTTGGGTTGCGATAACCAAAGCAAGGGCTAATTTTTCAACTATCTTGTATCTTTTCTCTGCATCAAGTAATATTTTGCTGATGTAGTACACTTGTCACACCCCAATTCCGCACTGTTCAGAATGGTGTGATGAACTGATAGCAAACCAACGGTTCAACCAGGATCTCGAGTAGGCTATCCCCGCGTTATCTAAACTTCCACACATCCGTAATCATAATCAGAGTAAATACACAATAGCGGAAATCTTATAATAAAATGAACTGAGAATCTACTGTGATATAAATATTAAATAGCAATTTATTCTGTATCAACTGGGACATAAATAATTATCAAATACATGTCTTTATTAAATTCAATAAAGAAATCTAGAAAATATCTAATCGAATACACATGAGTTGCACTCGCAGGAGGAGTCATGTGTATCTACTTCAACTTCAGCTTCCATCGCCGCCACGTTCCCGTATGCTGGAGCATTCATATAATCTTCAACCGTACAACCTGCATCATCAACTAAAAATATTCGACGTCGAGGGGGTGAGCAAACATCATGGCTCAGTGAATAGATAAAACAATGCAACAATACATATGCGTGCAATCAATTCATATCTTTGGTCAGGTTTATAGTTTGCAATGCTCAATAGAAAGGTTGGGTGGTCAAAGGTTAACGTTTATTGACCCCGCCTCTATACACAGGGTATGGAAGTCTGCCCGAAGGTTAACGTTTATCGTCGTCCCCATCCACCCTAATCATGACATTATACAACAAATGTTAATGTTTATTGCTATATAATACCATACCAACACGTAAGCCCTTGTTAGCGAGGGCTTTCAAACTGGGCTCGCAACTAACCAATCCTAATGGCAAACAGTGTATCCAAGGCCTCACCCCAGCATCCCATAGAATGTCCATAGAGATATAGATAAGGCCCCCGGTAGAGTCAGAGACTACAAGGACCGAGACCACCTCCCCTGATACTCTACAACATAATAGTTCTGCTAAAGTAATGGCGATACGACGATGCTAATGCACAAGACTTGAGTTAGAGATAAAGCTAAAGTGCTGAGACCCGCCAAAAGTTAACATTTATTGACGTTCTCATCACACCTCCCCTGATACTCGCTCGCATCAAGTACACCAACCACACAAATACAATCACATGCCTATTCCTATCATCATCATCATCATGTTATAAACAATAAAGTAAATATGCATGAACAAATAATAAAAATATTGGATGACATGTTGTATGTAAATTACAAACATATTCACACAGAATCAAGCATGGCATTGGACTCAAGAAAAGAGAAAACAGTTTGTTATTAACCAATTAGTTTAGAGTTTTGTTTCTTTACCTTAGCTTGCTAATAGATACTTTTCCAAGCTTTATAATCACCTTTATATTGTTATTGTATTGCTAGAAGACCTAACAAGTCAATAGAATTTAATTAGAATTTATTCTGAATTTAAAAACTATTCTGTTAACTGAGGGTCGGAGGTAGGGTCGGAGTCCTGATCGACCTTGGGTGCGACCCTCCCCAAACTTTGAACTTCCCGAACACTAAGGGTCGATGGTCAGGATCACCTAGGGTCGGATGGTCATCGACCCTTGGTGCGACCCTCAGTGCACTTTGATCCAATTCTCTCTTTTAGTCCATTCTTCACGCTTAGGATCCTATGGCTTGCTCCTACATTCCATTCTACATTCATTCCATGGTCTAAAACCATGTATAATCCACCTAGATAGCTTTCATGTAATCCCCCATGGTTTCCCATGAAAACTTAACCATGGGTTGATGGTTTGGGTTTCTCCGAGATCACACTCTCATCAATATTTAACCTAAGGTCTGTAGAAACTCATGGAATTAGTATCCATACCTGAGAAGAATACTCCTTCTCTGCAACTCTTCTCTTTTGGCTAAATTCTCTTCCTTGTTTCTCTTCTTCCTCTTTTCCTTCTCTTCTCTTTCTCTCAATTCAATTAGGGTTGTGAAAGGAGTGAAAGAGGCTTAGGGAGGTCGTTTAAATAGAGTAGGAACATCCTAAATAAGTCCCATTGAGATTAGGAAAGAATCCCAATCGAAAATTAAGAAATTTATTAATTTTTATTTCTTACGGTAACCGAGGGTCGATGATCCCGTCGACCCTAGGGTTCAAGATGTCCGACCCTCCCTTCAAAATTGAGGGTCTGACTTTCTGCTTTGGGAGGTCCGACCCTGCATAGCTGGGTATGCGACCCTCCCTTCCAATTAAGTGTTTTTGGGTCGATTTGATACTTGGGATCTCGATCTCCTTCACGCCCTTGGTCTATTTGATTCGACCATGATGGGTAAACCTGGTTCAAGGTGGTAAGACCGGGTTAGATTGACACGGGTCTTACAACTCCCCCATACTTATAAAAATTTCGTCCTCAAAATTGTACGTACCTTCTGAATCAAATAAGTGAGGCTATAGCTTCCGCATCGCATTTTCTTCTTCCCATGTAATTTCTTCCATGTCTCTACTTTTCCATGTGACCTTAACATAATAGATATCTCGGTTGCGTAGACGTTGAACCTTTCGGCTGGTGATTTTTGTTGGTGTTACTTCAAATGTCAAATCATCAGCCAATTCCAACAAATCTACTGTCAAAACGTGTGTTGGATCCTTGACATACTTCTTCAATAGGGAAATGTGAAATACATCATGCACACTCGACATAGATGGTGGTAGTGCCCACAGATAAATCACTTTACCACGCTTAGCTAGAATCTCATATGGCCCGACATATCTTGGACTTAGTTTCCCTCTCTGTCCAAACATTTTCAATCCTCGCATAGGCGATACCTTCAAAAATACTTTATCACCTATGGAAAACTCCAAATCTCTACGTCGAGTATCTGCATATTGCTTCTGACGATTCTGAGTTGTTCTTACTCTTTCCTTGATAATGTCGACCACTCGGCAAGTCTCTTCAACAAATTCCGACCCAACAATACTACGTTCTCCAACTTCATTCCAAAACAAAGGAGTTCGACACATTCTGCCATATAGTGCCTCATAAGGTGACATCTGTATAGTAGCCTGATAGCTATTGTTATAAGCGAACTCGATCAATGGTAACTTTTCATCCCATGATCCTTTGAAATCAATTACACATGCTCGTAGCATATCTTCTAGAATCTGAATTGTACGCTCTGACTGTCCGTCTGTCTGTGGGTGGAATGCAGTACTGAACTTCAATGTTGTACCCATAGCCTTTTGCAATCCCTCCCAAAACTTGAAAGTAAATCGTGGATCTCTATCAGACACAATGCTTTCTGGAACACCCTGTAATCGAACAATATTATCCACATATAGCTTTGCTAACCTCTCCAGTGTATACTGAGGTCGTATCAGTATGAAGCGAGCTGTTTTAGTCAGACGGTCCACAATCACCCAAACTGCGTCAACTACTCGAGGAGTCAGTGGTAGTCCCGTAACAAAGTCCATAGTGATGCAGTCCCATTTCCATGCTGGTTCCGATAATGGCTGTAACAGTCCTGCGGGTCTTTGTCGTTCAGCCTTTACTTTCTGACAATCTAGGCATTGAGACATGAACTTGGCTACATCTGCTTTCATTCCCCTCCACCAATATAGTTTCTTTAGATCATGATACATTTTTGTACTTCCAGGATGTATCGAATAGATGGTGGTATGGGCTTCTTTCATCAGTCGGTGTCTAATGTCCATACTTTCTGTTTTCGGTACACATATTCTTCCTTTGTATTTCAGTACTTTCTCTTCGTCCAAGGTGAACTCAGGATTGGTCCTACCTTTCTCGATATCTTCTTGTACTATTCTCAGATAAGGATCCGATTTGATAGCTGTCTTTACTTCATTCGTTATGTCCGGTATAATCTTCAATGCAGCGAACATATTTGAAAACTGATGAATGAACCCTTGGTTGGCTGACTTATCCGTTGCGTCTATCACATATTGCTCATTGCCGTGATTGAATACCATTCCGATAGTACACTTACTGCAGTTGTGCTAACCTCTCCTTGCGATTTTATCATTGTTTTTCGGCTTAACGCATCCGCTACTACGTTCGCTATTCCTGGATGATACTGGATATCACAATCATAGTCTTTCATTTGTTCCAACCATCTTCTTTGTCTCATATTCAATTCCTTCTGATTAAATAGATAAGTAAGACTTTTATGGTCTGACTTAATCTAAAATTTTTCTCCGTATAGGTAATGTCACCATATCTTGACAGCATGTACTACTGCCGCTAGCTCCAGATCGTGAGTGGGATAATTTTTCTCATGTACCTTTAGCTGTCTTGAAGCATAAGCAATCACTTTCTCTCCTCGCATAAGCACACATCCCTGTCCCAGTCCCGACGCATCAGTGTATAGAGTAAATGTCTATCCTGAAACGGGAATAGTCAAAATCAGAGCAGATATCAATCTGGTCTTAAGCGTTTGGAAACTCTTCTCACATTTATCGGTCCACACAAACATTTCACCTTTCTTAGTCAAACTGGTGAGAGGTACGGCAATGCGGGAATAGTCTTCTACAAACCTCCGATAATAACCAGCTAGACCTAGAAACTTCTGATTTCTGAAATGCTCTTTGGTGCTTCCCACTTTACAATAGCCTCGATCTTGCTGGGGTCCACTTTGATTCCTTCAGCGGATACTACATGGCCTAAGAAGGCGACTTCACTTAGCCAAAAATCACACTTTGAAAATTTGGCATATAGCTTCTCTTTCCTTAAATGCTGTAGGGCAGCATTTAGGTTCTTGATATGAGTTTCTTCGTCCTTGGAGTATACCAATATATCATCAATAAATACTATAACCGACGTATCCAACATGTCGTGGAAAACCCGGTTCATTAGTTCCATAAAAGTTGCTGGTGCTTTCGTTAATCCAAAAGACATGACCAAGAATTCATAATGTCCGTATCTGGTCCTGAAAGCAGTCTTAGCAATATCACCCTCTTTAATCTTCAATTGATGATAGCCCAATCGAAGATCGATCTTAAAAAATACCTTTGCTCCTTGCAACTGATCGAACAAGTCATCGATCCGTGGTAATGGGTATCAATTCTTGATTGTCAGTTTATTCAACTCCCGATAGTCGATGCATAATCGAACACTACCATCCTTTTTCCTCACGAATAACACCGGCGCTCCCCATGGGGATAAACTGGGTCGAATATAACCCTTGTCCAGTAGTTCTTGTAGTTGCACTTTCAGTTCCTTTAGTTCCGTAGGAGCCATTCTATAAGGTGCTTTTGATATGGGTGCGGCTCCAGGTACAAGGTCTATCACAAACTCTGTGGCTCGGTCGGGTAGTAAACCTGGTAGTTCTTCCAGAAATACGTCGGGATAGTCCCGCACGACTTCAATATCTTCCATTTGTGGTGCTTCCTTGGTTAGGTCGGCCACTAGTACTAGATACCCGACTGCCCCCTTCTCGAGGCACTTCTTAGCCTTTAGTGCTGAGAGTATGAGCTTGCGTCTACGGGGAAGTTTGGTTCCCATAAAACTGAATTCTGCTCCTGCTTAGTCTTTAAATTTTAGCTTCTTTTCGGCGCATAGTAGGTTCGCAGAATGCCAAGCTAACCAGTCCATTCCCAAGATGACATCAAAGTCTGCCATCTCAAGTTGTATCAAAGTTGCATCTAAGGTTTTCTCACCATGCGGACTGGACATGGTCCATATCCTTTTTCTAATTCCACTTCTAACCCCATCGGTGACCGTACAAGTAATTTGTAGTCTAATGTTTTGATGGGTAAGTTTATCTTCTTTCTGAATGACACAGATATAAATGAATGAGTAGCTCCTGAATCAAAGAGTACTCTGGCGGGTGCACCATTTATAGGTACGATACCTGTGATTTATTTTAAAATTAGTCTACATGCTCACACAATGTAATTACAACTTCAAAAGTTTCAGTCATACCTGTGACCACATCGGGTGATGCGGCCGCATCCTCGGACGTAACAGCATATACCCGTCCCTGATGGAACTGCTTCTTGGGCATAGGGCACTCCCTTGCCATATGTCCCGGTTGGTTGCAGTTATAACACTTCGGGCTTTCAGAATTCGGCTTTGGCTGAGGTTGAGTCCCTGGAGTAGTCTTGGTTGTAGCATTAAAATTCTGAGGGCGGAAAGGCTTATATGTCTTGTTATTGCCTCCGTTATAAGAATTTCCAGCTGGCCTTTTAATACCCCGGTTCTGTGTGAAATAACTCTCCTTCTGGCTCGATTCAATGACTCGAGCTATTTGGACAGCTTCATTATAAATCTTCTTTTCTAAGCCCAGAACATGCTCTCGGATGCTTCCTCTTAGTCTTGTGATGAACCTACGGGTTTTGGTTTCTTCTTCCTGCATACTCAGTGGTGCGAAGAAAAATAGCTCTTCATAACGCTGTTGGTACGCATCCACTGACATCTGCCCCTGATATAGACTCAGAAACTCCTTCTCCATAGAATCTCTGAAGTTTCGTGGAAAATATTTCTCAAGGAAAGCTTCTTTATAAATAGCCCACGTCAGTTGGGCGTGCTTGGTCAATAGATAGTCCCGGGTAGATTTCCACCAGTGATGTGCATCGCCTTTGAGCATGAAGGTGGCACATAATACTTTTTCTTCCTCTGTAATAGTCATCATGAGGAAATTTCTCTCCACCTCGTCTATCCAGTGTGCTGGCCATAATGGATCAGACGGCTTGCCATTAAATTCCCTAGGCTTCATCTTCAAAAATCTCTCCACCAATCGAGAGTGATCCAACTGATTTTGGGGATATGCCCCAAACATATGGGGTGGATACTGGTAATTAACCTGAGCTGCTTCCGGAGCCTATACTGGAATCTGTGCAGCAAGTTGTTGAGGTGTCTGAGGTGCTGGGTGGTTACCCATCGGTGCTGCACTGGATTGTCTTGTCTGCATAGGTGCAGCTTGAGTGGCTTGGATCATAATACCCATCGCAACTTTCATCTGGGCCTATGCGTATTGCATCTGTTGTAGCTGCTGAACCAGTTTCATCACCATGGTTGTTAGCTCTGGTGGTGGAGGTGGCAAATTTGTAGGGTTTGCCTGTCCTGGATTACCCGGTGCATAATTATTTTCCTGACTGGTCTCTTCCACGGGTGGTGGCGGTGGAACTGCATTTCGGTTCTGTCGGGTTACCCTACGTCCAGACATAATTTCTTCTGAGAATGGTGGTGCCTGAAAATTATCAAAATAGGTGAGAAGTCATTTATATTTCATGTAGGCACGCTAACCGATATAAAATTCCAATTCCAACTCATTTTTAAAGAAAAAATACTGTCTTTTCTATGCAGGGTCGATGGTGAGGGTCGATGGTATGTACGACCCTTATTATCTGACCCTGGGGATGACCTGTTCTTCCCGAGAGCTGAGGGTCGATGTGAGGGTCGATGAGTGTCCGACCCTCAGTTCCGACCCTTAGTTTTCTGTCAGATTCCCGAGAGCCGAGGATCGATGGGAGGGTCGATTCGAGGGTCGATGGGTCTAGTCGAATTGTCCGACCCTCAGACTAAAAATCAGATTTTTAAGATCCGATTTTGGGTCATTTTTTATTATTTCCCTCCCGTTTCGACTCGTCTCTCCCCTCTGAGTTGCTACAGCGCCACTCCACTGTTTTTGGTCGGTTTGAGTCCGGGTTTCGACGACCATGTCATCCATACAGGTATGTTCTCCCATTTTTACCAGTTTTTAGGTTTCCCTTTCTAGGTTTTTGTCCATTTAACTTGTATTTTTCAAATTAAACTTTTTTCAACCGTAAAAATTCGATTTTTATTGGGGGATTTTTTTATTGGTATCTCGAGGAACGAAAGCCCTCAAAAATTTTTGAATTTCATCGGTTGGTTATCGAGAAACTTGAATTTTTGCTCGTTTGCCCTAATTTGTCGAAATTTTTTGATTTCTTGAAATTTCTTCAAATTGGTCTTCGTGGTTTCCATTTCCTACTGTGTGAGTGTCGTAGGATGTGTTGGAACCTAAGTAAGTCCTCCGCCCACGTGTATGGTGAAAAGTGAAGCTTTTGGACAACTTACGTCGTTAAAATGCTAAATTTTCAGATTTTTATCCTACTAACCCCTTGTCTCCCTTTCTCTTTATTATCTGCAGGTACCATGGCTCGTACCAAGATACCTAGAGTTCATGATCCGCTTCGCTTCCACTCCAATGAAGCCGAGGCACAGTATGCCGACTATGCTCGTAAGAAAGTGGAGGGTGGTCGTATGGTGAACTTCGCTGAGCTAGCCTTGTTCAACGTAGAGAAAGCATTTGGTGATATGGGGTGGCTCCCTGTCATCACCTACGACGCGTGCACATGTCCGGATTTGGTGCGCCAGTTCTATTGTAATCTCCAGGTGGTGGGGAATTACAATGACGTTGAACATGGTCAAGAGTTGCGCATCACCAGTTATGTTAAAGGGGTGCACATTTCCTTTGATTATCGACAACTGGCCGATCTGTTGGGCATACCCTATGATGGCCCCATGGTGTACTGTGCATCTGGAGAGCCCCAGTTTGTTTCCATGGAGATGAGGGCAGAGATCGACAATCAGCTGCTACGATCTGATCGCTGGCAGATGAGAGCTTGTTACCAGTGTCCAGCTCCACGGGTCTTCTGTAAGATTATCCAGCATAATCTGATTCCGCAGAGTGGGCACTATGAGAGGGTTTCTCAGCTGACCCAATTTTTGATATATAGCATCTGCACCAGACAGCTGGTCTGCCTTCCCTACATCATCATGCGGACCATGATTAGTGCTACATTGTCTGGTCATAGGGGTAATCTACCCTATGGACGCATGATTACAGTCCTACTGACCCGTCTGGGGGTTGACCTAGTAGATGAGAAGATCCAAGAGAAGACCTTCTCGTCGCCTCTAGATTGGCAGGCTATCTGCAAGATGGGTATGCGGGATGCCCAGGTTAGTGATGAGGAGAGGAACGCGATGGTGCGCCCTCACACTCGCATTGAGATGGCTGACGCTGAGGCCACTGCTGCCGCTGCTAGAGCTCATGTGGATCCTATCGATGATGACGATCGTATGTATATGAATGTCGACTCGATACCACCTCCTTCCCCTAAGAATGCGGCTAGAGTTGGTACTTCTTCTACGGCGGCTCCTGCACATGAGGCTGGTCCTTCTCATGCGGCTGGTCCTTCACTCCCACCTTCTGACATGATGGAGATGTTGCAGGAGATCAGGGAGGCTCAGCGCAGATTTGATCTGAGGATGGAGGAGTTGTTAGACGCTCAGCGTATGAGGGTTGATGAGCTCATAGCGATCCAGCAGGCGACTGATCGGAGGATAGCCGATCTTACAGCTAGTCTCTAGACGACCCCGACTCAGGTGGCCTAGTTGACTAGAGTCTACGTTGAGGATTATGACCGAGATCGTGAGGCACCGCCTCCTCCTTCACCTCCAGCTTCAAGATTATATTTATTTTCTTGTACTATAGAGTAACTGTCCGGGTTGTGGATTGTACTCTGCTTTAGTTATGTATATACATTTTGTTTCTCTCTCTCATTGTATGTAACTTGTTTCCCCTTTAATAGATGCATTATTCTCTTTTTAAATTTGGTCTCAACCATCATTTGTGCTTACAATGTGTTAATATTACTGTTTTTACTTTTATCCTATCTCAGTTCACAATTGTCTCGAATGTATGTTAGTTTAGCGGACAAGCCCTGAGAGGCTCTGATACCAAGTTGTCACACCCCAATTCTGCACTGTTCATAATGGTGTGATGAACCGCTAGCAAACCAACGGTTCAACCAGGATCTCGAGTAGGCTATCCCCGCGTTATCTAAACTTCCACACATCCGTAATCATAATCAGAGTAAATACACAATAGCGGAAATCTTATAATAAAATGAACTGAGAATCTACTGTGATATAAATATTAAATAGCAATTTATTCTGTATCAACTGGGACATAAATAATTATCAAATACATGTATTTATTAAATTTAATAAAGAAATCTAAAAAATATCTAATCAAATACACATGAGTTGCAATCGTAGGAGGAGTCATGTGTATCTACTTCAGCTTCAGCTTCCATCGCCGTCACGTTCCCGTATGCTGGAGCATTCATATAATCTTCAACCGTACAACCTACATCATCAACTAAAAATATTCGACGTCGAGGGGGTGAGCACACATCACGGCTCAGTGAGTAGACAAAACAATACAACAATACATATGCATGCAATCAATACATATCTTTGGTCTGGTGCAATGAGCAATAGAATGGTTGGGTGGTCAAAGGCTAACGTTTATTGACCCCGCCTCTATACACAGGGTGTGGAAGTCCGCCCGAAGGTTAACGTTTATCGTTGTCCCCATCCACCCTAATCATGACATTATACAACAAAGGTTAACGTTTATTTCTATATAATACCATACCAACACGTAAGCCCCTGTTAGCGAGGGCTTGCAAACTGGGCTCGCAACTAACCAATCCTAATGGCAAACAGTGTATCCAAGGCCTCACCCCAGCATCCCTCAGAATGTCCATAGAGATAGAGCTAAGGCCCCCCGGTAGAGTCAGAGACTACAAGGACCGAGACCACCTCCCCTGATACTCTACGACATAATAGTTCTGCTAAAGTAATGGCGATACGACAATGCTAATGCACAAGACTTGAGTTCGAGATAGAGCTAAAGTGCTGAGACCCGCCAAAGATTAACGTTTATTGATGTTCTCATCACACCTCCCCTGATACTCGCTCGCATCATGTACACCAACCACACACATACAATTACATGCCCATTTCTATCATCATCATCATCATCATCATGTTATAAACAATAAAGTAAATATGCATGAACAAATAATAAAAATATTGGATGACCTGTTGTATGCACATTACAAACATATTCGCATAGAATCAAGCATGGCATTGGACTCAAGAAAAGAGAAAAAAGTTTGTTATTAACCAATTAGTTTAGAGTTCTGTTTCCTCACCTTAGCTTGCTAATAGATACTTTTCCAAGCTTTATAATCACCTTTATATTGTTATTGTATTGCTAGAAGACCTAACAAGTCGATAGAATTTAATTAGAATTTATTCTGAATTTAAAAACTATTCTGTTAACTGAGGGTCGGAGGTAGGGTTGGAGTCCTGATCGACCCTGGGTGCGACCCTCCCCAAACTCTGAACTTCCTGAACACTGAGGGTCGATGGTCAGGATCACCTAGGGTCGGATGGTCATCGACCCTCGGTGCACTTTGGTCCAATTCCCTCTTTTAGTCCATTCTTCACGCTTGGGATCCTATGGCTTGCTCCTACATTCCATTCTACATTCATTCCATGGTCGGAAACCATGTATAATCCACCTAGATAGCTTTCATGTAATCCCCCATGGTTTTCCATGAAAACCTAACCATGGGTTGATGGTTTGGGTTTCTCCGAGATCACACTCTCATCAATATCTAACCTAAGGTCTGTAGAAACTCATGGAATTAGTATCCATACCTGAGAAGAATACTCTTTCTCTGCAACTCTTCTCTTTTGGCTAAATTCTCTTCCTTGTTTCTCTTCTTCCTCTTTTCCATCTCTTCTCTTTCTCTCAATTTAATTAAGGTTGTGAAAGGAGTGAAAGAGGCTTAGGGACGTCCTTTAAATAGAGTAGGAACATCCTAAATAAGTCCCATTGAGATTAGGAAAGAATCCCAATCAAAAATTAGGAAATTTCCTAATTTCTATTTCTTACGGTAACCGAGGGTCGATGGGAGGGTCGATGATCCCGTCGACCCTATGGTTCAAGATGTCCGACCCTCCCTTCAAAATTGAGGGTCTGACTTTCTGCTTTGGGAGGTCCGACCCTGCTTAGCTGGGTATGCGACCATCCCTTCCAATTAAGTGTTTTTGGGTCGATTTGATACCTGGGATCTCGATCTCCTTCACGCCCTTGGTCCATTTAACTCGACCATGATGGGTAAACCTGGTTCAAGGTGGTAAGACCGGATTAGATTGACACGGGTCTTACAACACTAGCCTTTGAACCTTGTCTACCTCCTTTATTAATACCGAGCTGACCACTGCGGTTGAGATAGCAAAGTATCGTTGTAATTGATCACCGAGTTCGGGGTATGCGAATAAGGGAGGTAAGGTCAGAAAAATCTTCAACTCGTCAAAAGCCTTCCAACATTTTTTCGTCCATTCGAAATGTTTGGCCTCCTTTAGCATCTTAAAGAATAGTAGGCATCGATCTGCCGACCTAGACATGAATCATTCTAGGGCGGCTATTCGCCCTATTAATTCTTGAACCTGCTTTTGTTTTTTGGGACCTAACATTTTCATATGGCATCAATTTTTTCTGGGTTGGCTTCAATGCCCCTGTTGGTCACCGTGAAGCCTAGGAACTTGCCAGAGCCTACTCAGAATACGTACTTTGTTGGATTAAGTCACATCTGGTAGTCACAAAGGACTTTGAATGTTTCTTTGTCGCCTAGATGATAGATTATCTTCTTGCTTTTGATTAGGATGTCGTCTACATAGACTTCCATAGTTCTACTGATCTGATTGTTGAATACTTTGTTGACTAGCCTCTGATAAGTTGCTCCTGTGTTTTTAAGGCTGAAAGGCATCGTATTGTAGCAGTAGAGCCCGTTGCTGGTAATGGAGGTTGTGTTGATTTCATCTGGCTTATACATTTTAATCTGATTATATCCAGAGTAGGCATCCATGAAGGATAATATTTCATGGCCCACTGTCACATCAATTAACCTATCAATTCTAGGGAGAGGTAGTAGTCCATAAAGTATGCTTTATTAAGATCGAAATAGTGAATATAAATTTGCCACTTCCCTTTGGACTTTGGCATCATCACTACATTAGAAACCCACTGTGAATATTTAGCTTCTCTAATGAAACCAACAGCTAGCAACTTATCAACCTCTATTTTAATGGCAACTTCTACTCAAGCACGAAGTTTCTCTTCTTTTGATGAACCAGCTTAAACTTGGGGTCAATTGCAAGTCGGTGCTCCATCAGATCCCTTGGTATTCCTGGCATGTCGGAGGCTGACCAAGCAAAGGCTGACTAGGCAAACACATCAAGGTTGCTTTTTAGAAAGTTGATCAAGTTCTCCCTTTGTTCAACTTTCAGGGAGGACCCAATCTAGAAATATTTTTCTGGCTCTTCCTTTGAGATGGGTACCTGGTCCAACTCTTCAACAGGAGTTCCTTGCTCCTAAGTGAAGTCATCCTGGATGTCTTCAATCTCGATCGATTGGGTTGACAGTTTATCGTCACTGTTGTCAAGGTCTATTTTGTAGCATCTGTGGGAGAGTTTTTTTATCAACCTTGCAGTATCCTGTACCATTTTCAGTAGGGAACTTCATAATGAGGTAGTAGGTTGATACATAGGCCCTTAAAAGATTGAGTCTTGATCGACCTAGAATTATGTTGTGGCTGAAAGGTACATCCACCACCAAGTAGGATGCCTGGAAGGTCCTCCTTCTGGGCTTCGTTTCAACTCGGGTCTAGAGTACAATTCCACCCTTTACAGGTACTGTATCTCTGGAAAAACTAATCAAGGAGTATACGATGGGTTGGAGACATCACTCGTCTAGGTTCATAGCCTTGAACGCATGGTAGTATAGAATATCTGCAAAACTACCAGTGTCGACTAAAACCCGTTCGACTTCGTTTACTTTATCCATCACCATTGTGATCACAACTACATATTTATGTTGGAACTTTAATATCAATTAGGTCTTCATCAGAGAACTTGATGACATCTTCTACATGATAGGGTACAGTGGATGAGGAAGCACTGCAAACGCTTTTGGCGTAGGTGGAAAGACTACTTTTGGAGATGTTCCCAGCGGCAGGTCCTCCTATGATCACCTTAGTATAATGTTCTGGAATCACCATCCACATGCTGTGGGAATTCTAGCTTTCCTTTACGGGAAGTTCGTGTTTTTTCTCTGGTGTGCCAATGCATTTGAGTGGTGGGCTTTCGCTTCTGTGGTGACTTGAATGTCATTCTAGTGACTTTGCATCTTCGAGGCTGATATTTTTGAAACTTTCTATAAGGTCGGCTAGTACTTCCGCAGGCTCATAGTCAGCCCCCATTATGGCCCCCGACTTCTGGCCTGGGTGAAACACTGAAAATCACCTTGTCAACTTAGCTACTGCTTCTTCAACTTGAGTAGCACTCATAGTTTCATAATGTCATCAAGTTTGAGTGCGTCCTCGACTTTATAATTGTTTTGTTGTCCTGCTCATAATTGATTTCTTCAATATCTTCCTGACTAGGCCTCCCCTTGTGTCACTGATCTTCCTTAATGGTGGTGACTCAGGACCATCATCGAAATCATCTCTGTCTTTGCGACCATGTTTTGGATCCACGTCATCTTGATCTTTGGTAGCTTGCTTGTCTCATCGACCTTCAGTCATGGGTTTATGAACATATTCTTCAGCATGACCATGCTTAATTAAATCTTTAATTGCATACCTGAGTGCTCAGCATTGTTCTATGTCGTTGCCATGGTCACTATGGGACTTGTGATATTTCTTTATCGATTTGCGCTTTGGGTTTGCTTTCAACTTTGGGGGATCCTTCAACTCTAGACCGGTGCCTTTTAGCTCATACATTATCTCTGCCATAGGTAAGTTTATAGGAGTGAAGGCGTCCCAATCGATATCTACCTTTCTTGACTTCTGCTCCTTGGAGGGTTGTGTGGATGCTGCGACATCTACCTGAGACTCGGTTCTTTTACTTTCACCCGCCATCATATGTTTGCCAAGCTTTAGAAGCAAAGCATCACTAGTCGTAGCGTACTTATCACACCGAGCCCTCAAATCATTAAGATCAACAGGTGGTCTTTTGGCCAGCGACTTCAATAAATCAGGATCAGTTACCCCGTCATATAGGGCTGTCATCCTCACATCTGGGCTGAGATTCTTTATCTCCAGGGCCTCATTATTAAATCTGGTGAAGAAATTCCTTAATGACTCACCTGGTTTCTGTTTGATTTACATCAAATAATTGGAGTCCTTCTTGGCACTGTAAGAGTTTAGAAGTGATCAAAGAAACGAACACTCAACTTGTTAAAGGTCCTGATCGAGTTGATCGGGAGGTTGTTAAACCATAGTCGACTTGGCACTTTTTGCATGGAAGGGAATGCTCTACAGAGAATGGCATCATTGTACCGATAGAGGAGCATCATGGTGGAATAATTGTCGAGGTGTAATTGAGGGTTGGTTGTTCCGTCATAGGGATCAACCTTTGGCATTCGGAAGTTATCCACACGTGGTGCCTCCATTATCTCCTTGGAGAAAGCCATGTGGGTATGGTATTCTCTATTCCTGTGGACATTTATCCTGGCAGCCTACTACTTCTCCATCTCGCTAAGCTTGATCTGCATGGTGAGCATCTGCTGCTCGAGGGTTACTGGATCTGGAGCCGGTACCTATTTCTTTGGAGTGTTCAGCTGCGAGCCTATCAGCAGCGGCCTGGACTTCTACAGCCCTGCGGTTGACTCTAGCAGCGTCAACTCGCCTTTGTACATTCTTAGCCTCTCCTTCATGCATAGGTCCTAGGCGATCATGTACCGAGAGACTCTTCGAATGATTGGAAGATGCCTCATCCTCAACTTCATAGTCAGTGTCATCATCTGAGATGAGGCCTAGAATTCCTTTTTGTTGGTGGCTAAGAGATGGGTGAACTAATCGGTGTTAGTGTCTAGATTATCTAGATCCCATTGATCCTACCCTCGGTCCTCTAGCCATCCTGTTTGGATTGCACCGTGGCGGAGGAGGTGGTGGCATAAGAGCCCTAGTAAGCATAGCGATCTACTCTGTAAGAGCATTGAAATGTTCTAGCATAACGTATTGGCCAACCGCTGCTGGAGGAACTCCTGTGTTTGGATTTCCACCAGGACCTCCTTCCTCTCCATCGTTTGGGGGTTGATTCCCATCGGCTCTACCAACATTGTTCCACATGGTCACCATCTTTGAGAGTTATAAACCGCGTTGTAGATCTTCTTTGGAGAATAGTCAGGGCCCCATGGTGGATGCCAAACTGTTGCTACTAAAACTGGGCTAGCTGACTTGTCCTGCTTCCTGCAAGGTAAAGATGAAGATTATCAGAGCCTGGACGGTAATGTCCAGTGTCCACTCTGATGATCAAGTCAGTAACAGAGGAATCAGGATGGAGCTTACAAAAAGACGGTAAGCTCCTTAGAGAGGTGGTTCCCTGAGTATCCTCAGAGAGACTAGAGATCGGATGCCATTACCTGTAACCGTCGAGCGTATATATAGAGGACACACCTGTAGCTTGAATGGATGCACCATCCGGTGATTAAGAGTGTATGACTCTACTATGACTTCATCTAGACTGAATTAGGTAAGTATGTATTTCTGGAGCCAATCGGATCATCTTGAGTTGGCATTGGATGGAGATCCTTGGGCTGGGCAAGATTGCCATCTCTACCCTTACATCTCACCATGCATGCCCTTTTCGGGTGGAGAGTCGTATCCGAATCCAATTTCCCCGATCATGTCTCAATAAGGATCCCCACAATATGCCCGAGATTGGCCTAGACATCTAGCATGTGTGAATATTCATGTGCTTCCTCTCATCGTCATCGGGATGCCCTGGGGGTGACATCTGGTAGGACACGTGTCACCTTCCCATTACGATTTATGAGTGGACACATGTGCAATATGATTAACCAGGAGAAATATGCTATCAACACCGATAAACCCCAAGGCTCATCACAAGCCATGCACATGTCCTTACTCGACAACTTTATGCATCACCCTCTACTTCACCTTTGGTCCCATTTGATCTTGAATTTTATTTTCCCGGATCATGTCTCAATAGGGATCCCCACAATATGCCCAAGATTGGCCTAGACATCTAGCATGTGTGAATACTCATGTGCTTCCTCTCATCGTCATTAGGACGTGTCACCTTCCCATTACGATTTATGGGTGGACACATGTGCACTACAATTAACCAGAAGAATATGCTATCAACACCGATAAACCCCAAGGCTCATCACAAGCCATGCACATGTCCTTACCCGACAACTTTATGCATCACCCTCTACTTCACCTTTGGTCCCATTTGATCTTGAATTTTATGTAGTTAAGAATCTAGCAATTTGATGTCAAGTTTTTAATGTGATTAAAATCTAGCAATTTGAGGTTAAGTTTTAATGTGATTAAATTATAGCCATTTGATTTAGAATTTTAATGAGATTGATTTGGCCATTTGATTTAGAATTTTAATAAGATTGATCCGGCCATTTGATTTAGAATTTTAGTGAGATTGATCTAACCATTTGATTTAGAATTTTAATGAGATTAATCCGGCCATTTGATTTAGAATTTTCATGTGATTAAATCTAGCCATCGATTATGAATTTTTGATGCGATGAAATTATGGCCATTGATCATGAATTTTGATGTGATAAAATCTGGACATTGATTTTAGATTTATAGATGATTAAATATGAGCCATTGGATGTTAATTTTGAATTTTTATCATCATGAGTGATTTAAATGAATCTAAACAGTTAGATTATCATCATGAGTTGATTAAATGAATCTGAACCATTAGATTATCATTATGAGTGGTTTAGATGAATCTGAACCATTGGATTATCATCATAAGTAATTTAGATGAATCTAAACCATTGGATCTAAGTTTGAACATAATAAGCATAAGATCTAAGCCATTGATTACCTAATATGATCATCATAACTGATGTGGGATGAATCTAAGCCGTTAAATTGAGGATCAAATCTGATTACATTGTTAAGGAGATAAATTAAATCTATGCCATCGATCAAGGATCACATTTTGATGTGATACATTAGATCTATGCCGTTGATCAAGGACCTGATCATGATTATTGTTGATATGGGATGCATTAAATCTGAATTATAGATTTAAAATCTGATTTCCACACATGAGATGCACATACTTTGATTAATTAACACATGCTCACATGCTTACTGCCACGTTTGGATCTTTTACACTATTCTATTTGGAATGCTCTCACATGCCATATTTGGAATACTCTCATATGCTATATTTGGAATGCTCTCACATACTATGTTTGGGATACACTACTATGTTTGGATTGTTTGGATGGTACATTCGTACACACTGCTATGTTTGGATTATTTACATGCTATGTTTGGAATCACTACCATGTTTGGATTGTTTATATGCTATCTTTGGATCCATTGAGCACATTTGGACTGTTTACCCTGTTATATTTGTGCATGACACCATATTTAATCTGCTTGCTACTGCCATATTCGATCTGCTTGCTATTGTCATGTTTGGAGTAAGATACATTGGAAAGAATAGAACAATAGCGATAGGAAACCCTAGCAAACCTAAAAATGATAACAATAGGGATAGGCAACTTTGGCAAACTTAAAAATGAGAACATAGGGAGAGGTAATCCTAGAAAACCTAGAGATGAAAACAAAAGGGATAGGATTCCGAAGAAAACCTGAATAGTTAAACAAAAGGGACAGGATACCCAAGAAAATCTGAACAGTTAAACAAGGGTTATGATACCCTAGAAAACCTAATAAAGGCCAAGAAACCCTAAAAACCTAAAAATAAAAAGCATCCCAAATCTGAATGGAAGGAGTTTGGTACACATCCCAAATTTGAATGGAATAAATTTGGTACACATCACCTGATTTCTAAGGCAAACCCTAGAATACATAGGAAATTTAGGACACACCCCGAAATATGGTACCATAGCACAATACAGTTACAAGCCCTTTCTCGAACTAAGTTGTACCTAATTTCTAGGACCTCTAGAATATGTAGGCAATTTGAGAGTGTTTTTAAATATGGTATTATAGCCCATAGACCATCAGATTCAATCTGAACCATACATCAAGCATAAACTTCAACTTGAACAAAGAATTTAATTGAAGCACATTCATAAGCTACATCCATAAACTTTAATCACACACAACCTATTCGAACTATGTTTTTTGGACCTGATTCTCAAGTGACAAAGTCTCAAAGGATACATAGGTAGTTTGGGAATATTCCCAAATTTTGTCTAAGACTGCACCATCATTTGGCCGGGTTTACTGTAACAGTATTGTACACTTGATTGTTTATTTACTTTAGGATATGTTTGGCCGAACCCTGGATTACAAGAACTTAGCAACTTGGTTAGGATTTCCCCCATTAACCTAGTCATTCAGTTGACCAAGCATAGTCAGAATTAAAGTATAAGGAAAGTATAGGAGGCTGATTTTGATCAGGTGGTTTGGGTGCCTAACACCTTCCTAAAATCATACCCTGAATACTTACCCGATCTCATGTCGACCAATAAACCAATCTTGTGGGTTACGAGTTAATAGAAGTCTTAACTTATGGTGAGACTATATATTAAAGGTCCTAGATCTTAATCTAAGTTGTGACTCCAATAAATAGATTTCCTTCATATTTCCCAAAGAGGAAGAGGGTGAATCTACCTCTCATTGTCTTTATAGCATACTAGTGCTTAAATTGCCTGATTTGGATGTCGGATGAGCATGTTATGAAGAACTAAAGTTTGATTGATCCAATTTATGATAATTCACCCAATAAATCCTTAATTTACAATAATTTATAGAAGAGCCCCTAGAAAATTTATGCATATTCCAATCCGACTAAAATTGCAATATCTTCTTTGTTTGACATCAGAATTAAGCGATTTTGTTCTCATTTTGAAGATAATTCCATGACCTATGCATCTATTCAGGTTTCAGTCCATGACCTTGTTATGGGACCCACCAAAATGTCCTCAAAGTTACCATTAAAAATCTAAACTTTGAATTGGGTTATGTAACCTTTCCATATGTGATCACCTAGGACTAGACACTGGGGTACTCTGGCATGGCTTTAAACACTATAGATTGAGAGTTTTTTACACAACTTCCTTGTATTTTTCTAAACTTTCACTCACCTCCCTTCTCTTGTTGTCTGCACTTCAGGGAGACCCTACTTGGCTGGGGATGGCAAAAATGGGGTGCTTACAGATGGCCCTCTTTAGCTGAGATTGTTTCAATTGAGGGCTAAAGACAAAAGAACCATATTTTTTTATATGGATGATTTCCTATTGGGCTGCACATAAGGTATTTGGTCCTAAACTGCCTACGCATTCCAGGGGTGTCCTAGAAATTAAGCCTAGAACGTAGTTCGACTAGCATGAGGATTGGCTCTTCTTAGAATGTTGTCGGCTAGGGTCGTTGAATTGGCTTCATTGTCTAAATATGCTAGGGATTGATTCACTTATAGGCTGGGGACCTCTTCTTACTAAGATAGGACTGAAGATGCAAGGTAGGTGCAGCCTCGAACCCAACATTAATCCATTTGTAGGCTGTGAACAACTTCTTGTACGAAGCTACGGCTGTGAATGCAAGGCTGATTTGTAGGCTGGGAACCACTTATTGTATAAAGCTACGACTGTGAATACAAGTCTTGTTGCCCGAGCTTGGGCTCAATTAATCCATTTATAGGCAGATGAACCTCTTCTTGTACAAAGCTAGGGTTGTAAATACAAGGCTAATTTGTAGGCTGCGAACCTCTTCTTGTACAGAGCTGGGGCTGTAAATACATTGCTAGTTGCACAAGCTTGGCCTCAACTTTGATTTCCCTGGATAGAAGACTTACTATCTTTTTCTTTAGTTGAGCTAGGGCTCCTTTGATTTATATTTGGTTTAAGAATTTGATATTGATCTTTTGAATGAGCTAAGGCTCCACATTTGATTTAGTTATAAGTTGAGTTCCTGGTTTGATCACTTATGGGCTGATAATCTAAGATTGATCTTTTGAATGAGATAGGGCTCTAGAGGTCACTTCTACATTGAATACCAAATTGAATTTTTTTAAAAGGATTTTGGATGAGTAGAGGTCAGAATGCCACTTCTAGGGTAAGGACCTAATTGGATGTCCTTAATAGGATTTTTGGATGAGCGGGCGATCTAGAGGTTACATTATGGATGAGCACTTTCCCATTGATTCTGAAAATGAGCAAGAACTCTGAAGGTCACTTCTAGGGTTAGGTACTTGTTGAATGACCCATCTTAGAAGTCCCTACAGACTTTGAAGGTTATTAGAATATCCGCTTAGGTAGCTTTGCCGCTATGAATCTTTAGGATGTTCGAGATTGACCCATATAGGAAGTCTCTATTGACTTTGAACCTTCAGGGTGCTGGACATATTCAAAATGATAATAGACGAATGCCTTGACATCTTTTGAGTTTTTGCCCCTACTTTTGTTGGTAAAGGCATAAAACATTGCATTGATAGAAATGGTGTCATGGACTCTGCTAACATGATACCTAGATTTGAAGTTGACCATTTGTGACTTGATATTGAAAGTTTGACTCAACTTCAGCATGAGCATAGAGATTACTTGATTTGTTGCTCCTTTGGGAGGGTTTAATGTAATTTAAAAGTGATGATTTTCTTCAGCCAACATCTATGTTGTTGGATTCTGGATTGAAAGAAACTCTAGCAAGATTCTAGCTAAAAATGTGGGGAGCTTGATAGTCTATGACCAAAGTTATTTTATTGATCAACTTTGGTGTTAATCTATTGAGAGACCCCGATTGACTGAGTTCTTTGACTGTGCACTGTGGTAGATCAAATTGATGAAACAACTTAGTAGTGATGAATGTGACATGGGTTCGGCCATTGATCTGGACTCATTGCTGTATTGATTTGAATGATGAATGAATCTATCGCAAGTAAGCACAAGGAGCAAAGGATTTGAAGTCTTCCTTCCAAGGATTTGGTAACCTAACCCTAATAGGTGTAAGACCACAATGGATTTCCTTCCTCGCCGCGGTTGAGGTTGTTAAGAAGTTGATGAAGACTGACTTAGACGGACATGCTTCTATTGAGTAGAAAAGTCAGTGACTTCCAGACTAGACAATGGATCCTAGATGTGATGCTCATGATTGAGTTCAATTATCCTAAAGAGGGTATATCTATGCCCCAGTGTCTGCATGTTGTGATAGACCACTGCTATGGTGTGCTAGGGGTAAGATAGGAGGAAATGGGCATTGTACCCCAAATTTAAAACTAGAATGAACCTAGATTACACCTAGAATTTGACCATGCTAGACCCTAGATCAAGGGAGGATTGACAGATTGATTGTAGAAAGTGACTTCTCAGATAAATCTTTTTTGAATCTTAAAAAAAGAGGGAACTGATGATTTTAATGAATTTGGCTACATCCATAGCCAGACCCTTAGAATTTGCTCTCTCTTGGAATATCTTAGAGTAGCGAAATGATTTGAAGATAGAATTTTACCACAAGGCACTATGATAGGGCTCCAGGGGCAAATGGATGATGGTTTGCTCAAATCCTTTGAGTATAATTCTCACATGGGCCAGAGAGGTTCCTTTCCTCATGGAGGGCAAATTAGATATGGCACATTCCACATGAGCAACTAGATTTTTTTCTATGAAGGCTTGATGAAGGCAAAGCATTAGGGTTGGGTCAAGCCGCCTATCCCTATTGAGGTTTTTCAGGTTGCCTATCCCTATTGAGGTTTCTTGGGTTTCCTTTCCCTACTAAGGTTTCTCAGGTTGCCTTTCTCTGCTGAGGATCTTTTTTTTAATTTTCTTTTTTCTTTTGCAAATCCAATCTTGGGTTGAACAATGGGTTATAATATGGCGAGGATGTCACCAACATTTATGGTCCTACATAATGGCCTGAAACTCTTAGGGAAAGTCTAAAAGGTATGATTCTTGATAGACAGACGATCTTGCCCCAATGTTTAAGTTGGCATCATGTAGGTAGCAATTTGAATCATCACTGAAAGTTGTCTTACAGAGACGCATTCCCACACCAAAATTACGATGGTGCCAAATTATGTTTTCCTTTCTTGGAGATGTTCAAATGGAACACATTTCTCAACAAGCTACATCGAGATGTCGAATCAATCGTGATCATATCTGGGCCTGAAACCTCTGTTTATTGACAAATATTGATGTTGAAGGTCCAGAAGGACTGATGTAAAACTGTCCACATAGGTTTACCATTGGGAGTATGTTTGGTTGTTCATGTGGAATGAGCTTATCTTACTAAGAAGATCCCATTTTATTGGCTTGAGAAATGAAGGGCTTGTTGGAACCTTAGGAAGCTATCAGATGTAATAAACGACAGATGAGAGTTCTAGCCAGATTAATAAATTTGTGCATAAATGATGACATGCTCACGAGAGATAATGCCATAAAAATTGGTAATTGAAAGAAAGGTTTTTGATGGAGACTCCTTAGAAGGCCATCGGATTGATGGATGGGAGAGAGAGTCTAATGCCAATAAGAAATCTTCCTTTGATGATGACGAAGAGATGAAATTGTCTCCTGTAAAGGCGGGACATAATTGGCCAAAATCAAAAGTCAAGTCCAACACATTGTGAGTCGTGACGAATGATAGAACATGCTATCGAGCTTTGATCAAAACTGTCATCCTAAAATGCGATGAGCAATTACCTTATTATCGGGCTCCGATGCCATCCAACATCCACTTTTTTTTCCTTTTTTTTAAATCAATGTAAAGGCCACATAATGTAGTGCTTCGCTTGATCGCGAGCTTGATCCATGACTTTCTATATTGGGTTTGAAGCTTCCTTTTCTAAATATTTCCAATCAGATAGAATGTCTTTACCTCAGTTAGTATTCTAATCTTCTATGAACTTAATGAACATTGTGTCTATTCATCTAGTATCTGTTTTTATCTGAATGGTGTATCTGTCTACTATCCTCTGGAAGTTGATCATCACCTTTTGTCTGATGTGACTATCTCCCATTAATGATGTAGAGAAAACATAGGCTTGAAGGTTTTTTTTTTTTTGGCATTCCAGTGATCTCATTCCTTGATCTTGAGATTAGTCATTTATCAGGTATCTCTTGTTTGCAGATGATGTACTTTGTAAGAACTTTGGTATTTCCATCCTTTTGGGGGTGCATTTATCTTCAACTCATTTATATTGACTGTTTGACCCATTGATATGATCTGTTACTATCTGATGCTTTCCTTAGAATCTCTTCGTAGGTCAAACAAATTTGTAGCTTCTTCAACAAATGTTTCTTGAGAGTACTCTCGTGTTTCTCGATTAATCATTTGAAGCTTTCCCAGATGGATTGGACTTTCCTTTCTCAAGAGGCCGGGTGGCGTAGAAGTTCAGGAGATGGCTCATTGTTTCAATCATCTTTAGAGTCAGAATTAACTGCGTACATGAAATTGGAAGATGTACTCAACTGGGAGGAAATGTATGGAGTAAAACAAGGTAAAAAATTTGAAATGCCAAATGAGGTGATTTTTCTTTTATTTGACAGAGTAGATTAGACTGAACTTGTCAGTAAACCTATCGGTCTTGGACCTAGATATGGACAACCTGTAAAAAATTGATAATAGAAAGTTAAAACAACTAGTTCGTCTAGGCGGCTCCAATTGGGCATATAGCCTTCGGCAACCACCTTCAATCGTTGTGGGAATAAATCTTCCTTTAGACCTCTAACAACAGGACTCATCATGCCCTTCTATCGACAGGTGCTAGTTACCTACCTTTCTGGGTTCTATACACTTTTTTTTACGCCCCAGTTTGGGATCTATTCATCACTCGACTATTTGTTTTTGAGCTCAAGGTCATTCTGGTTCATACCCTAGTTTAGGGCGTATTGGATTCATCAATGGACTGCTCCCTTTTAAGTCCAAGGTAACTTTGGTTTATGCCTTAACATGGGGTTCAATGATGTTCAGTATTAGACTGCTTCTAGTTGAGTTCAAAATCATTCTGGCTTATGCCCCAGCTTAGGGAGTAAGGGATTCCATCATTAGACTACACCATTTTGAGTTCAAGATTAGACTAATTTATGCCCTAGCTTGGGGTTCATTAGATTACTTCATTGGACCGCTCTCAGTTTGGGTCTAAAGTCAATTTGGTCATGTCCCAGTTTAGGGCTCAATGGCTTTCCTCATTGGACCGCACTTACTTAGGGTCCTTTGTCAATCTAGTTCATGACCAGCTTAGGGATTAATGTCTTTCCTCATTGGAAAGTTCTCAATTCGGGTCCAAGGTCAATCTGGTTCGTGACCAGTTGACGTCTCAATGGATTTCTTCATTGGACTGCACTCAATTCGGGTCCAAGGTCAATTTGGTTTACCCCTGGCTTAGGGCTCAATGGCTTACCTCATTGGACCACACTCAATTTAGGTCCAAGGTCAATCTGGTTCATGCCCCAGTTTAAGGCTCAATGGCTTTCCTCATTGGACCTTACTCAATTCAGGTCCAAGGTCAATCTAGTTCATGCCCTAGATTAAGGGTTAAGGGGTTTCATCATTGGACCATTTTCTAGTCTTGGTATAACGTGATTCTGATTCCTATCCTAGCCTAGGGTATACTGGATCTCATCTTTGGGCTACCCTACTGCTTGGGAAAGTTCCATTCTTTCTCTTTCAACAAAGAGAAATGAGAGGACAACTCTTTGGATTATGGTGTTTCAATGGCCAATGGGGCAGAAATGCCAATGGTGGTGTAAGACCCACTCCAAAATCCTCACAATTCAGATCTTTCCATATCGGGTCTTACTATGTCAACACTTAGCACCATTACTTTTGACCCTCCATATGATGTGGGGTCGACTTCTTAGATCACTTAGTGATGGTAGAGCATGTGGGAGGAGGTACATGAAACCTAGGAAGCATCCCTACTGAATTGGGCCCATGAAACTAAGCCTAAATCTATTTTTAAGCCTAACTGGAGGCATAACCGAATGAACAATCCCCCGCTTGAATGCAACTAGTTGAACATGAGTTAGTCACACTCACTCTCCCCAATTTCTATAAAAAGAGGCCTCACTTCTCCTTTTCTCCTTCTTGGAACCGTGAAAGAGTAAGAGAAGAGGAAAAAAATCTCAAGAGACCAAGCTCAAGCCCTAACTCCTTGGAGGTAAGTCCAATGGCCTCCTCTTTCCTTTTCCTTTGGTGTTGGTGTGTAAAACACATTGGTGATTGTCACCATTTATAGTCTCCATCAATGGAGACCAATAGAAACCTAGAATGTTAGGTTTTGATTCACCCACTCCATGAATGGAGTTAAATGGGACCTTAAGAGACTTCCTTCAGTCACATTGATGGTGGGAAGGTGATTCCTGCTAACTAAATGGATATCATGCAGTGGGAATCAAACCTCAATTAATGGAGACCAAGCTTGACCTAGAAAACTTAAGTTGTCTCCTCCTCCATGAATGAGATGATAATAGGGTCTAAATGACTCCCATTATGTGCAATAATGGTAAAAGTGTGTTTTCTACCGTTTAGAATGAAGAAAACCACAGTGGAAAACCTTCCCCAAAGAAGGAAACCTTCTCTAGTTTGTATTTGGCTTCTAGGCCAGAACCGGGGGTATGTACGAAAAGACCATTTTTCCAGTAGACTTAAACCAAGCCTCCCCCAAGGAAAATGCCTTGGCTAAATGACCAAGACCGAACCAGTGGCACCAACCGGTAGACCCCTACCAGAGCCACGTAATCGGAGCCACCTAACATGGACTATGACCCACCGGTAAAGTGCATGGCTCCATTTGACCGAGCCTCCGTGTAGGTTTAATATCAAACTGACAGCATAAACTGACTGCGTAAACTAGAGGCAGGAACAAGAAGCAATGCTGGATGATGTATCACTTGGCAAGGCTTTTTCTGGAACCTTACTACTGTACAGAGTATGAACCGGATGACCAACCGGGTGACCAATTATCCGATTCATCCTCCGATTCAATTTACAAAGAAATAACTAAGTGCTAACTGGCCTACTGTACTGGAGGAATGATCAACCGGTTTTATCCTCTTGTTTAGTCTATTTTGATTTAGCCTAGTAATGGTTAAGAAGACCAACCGTTCAGTTCCCCGCTTATCATGGGACCCGTGCATGGACACTAGGACTTGACCATGGTGGTTTAAAAGACCTTCATCAACCTAATGAAATTTATTTAATTAATTAGGTAAAACACTGTGGATAGTGGACAAAGCCTTTTGCCGGCTTCAAGGTTCTTCAGCACTACCGGTGTCTACAGGTGGGGGGTTGGGTCACATAGAGTTTGAGCATGTGATTTCTGTGTGTGCATTTGAATTGCTATAACATGCCATCCAATAAATTGTATAACTGTTCATGCATTTGCATGTAATTATAACTATGCGTGTTAGATGTTGTATGATTAACATGTGGCATGTGGGAGCACAATACATGGGCCATGTTGATAGTCGTTGTTACCTTAATAGAGACACGGTGAACCATGGGAGTGGGGATCTGGGGATCTCTGCAAGGAGTAGTTGTTCATATCATTTGCGTGAATAACCATGTATGATGGTGCATGTGATGTATTGGAATACAGGCATACGTACCATATTGGTGTACCGGTGTCCTAGTAAAGACACGGTGATCCGTGGGAGTAGGGATCCAGGGTTCTCTATTGGGGTGCCACCCATGTATTGTGGTTTATGTAATAGGTGACTTCATGAATTCACGTTGGGATTGGTTGTACCTTTGCAGGAGCACGATGAACCACAGGAGTGGGGAGTCGAGAATTTCTACTGGAGTATAGTTTTACTTACTGCGTGCACATGCCATGTTAAGTGATTGTTGAAATGGATATGATTGTGTGTGGGGTATATGATCAGGTAACATGTGGGAGCACGATACATGGCCATATGCCCGGTTACACCTTAGTGGGGACACGATCAGTCCATTAGAGTGGAATGGGGATCTCTACTGGGGTATAGCTCTATTTATTATATTCTCATGCATCCTGCATCAACTTGGTCAAATGACTTATGCTTCAGTAAAGAATGGACAAGCCACTGATCATCGAGGAGTGCTCGGGTTAGGGGTGCCATTGATCATTACAAGGGATGCTCAAGATCCAAGGCGGTTCACTCATGGGTTGTGCGAGCCACTGATCATGAAGGAGTGTTCGGGTTAGGGGTGCCATTGATCATTATGAAGGGTACTCGGGATCAATAGCTGTTCACCCATGTGGAGCGATTGAGCTATGGTTTAGGCCACCATGATTACATACACATTTGATTGTCACTCACAAATTTCTTATTTATTTACTTCTCGACTACATTCATAAATTGTTGCATAGGATTGCATTGAATACCTGACTTCTCACTAAGCTGGGAGGTGAGGTTACCCCTTGATATTGAAATCTTTTTAGCTTTAATTGTAGGTACCTCTTTTGATATGGTTGATATGGATCCTATTGATGTTGAAGGCACTTCTCTTGGTGGAGGGGCACTAAGTGGTCATGTCGAGGATTGTACCTGTAAAGACTATATTTACAAGACCTGAGTTAGTGCCTTGCCTCCATTTTGATATCTGTATATAATATGGTTTGGTCTATTTACAGTATGTTATTTCAGATTGACTCTAGTTATTCAATATGGGGAATTATGTAATACAAATGGTATGTGTGAAACAGTTTGTAAGACATAATAGACATATTATGTACTGATAACATTAGAAGCATCTTTTCTCTATTATGATTCTGCTGCAACTCTTATTATTCTGCTACAATGATTATTAATTATTGTTGATTATTATCAATATTGTTTGTGTAGACTGTGGGTTTTACTAGTAAATCATTTTGGTTTTTGGTCGCTAGAAGATTTGGGTTGTCTCGTGGATGACTTGGATATCATGCCCTATTCCCCAAAATGAGTTGTGACAGGTAGGATAACACTATCATAACTGAAGGTTCATGATTTTTGATGACTCCAGAATCTAGGATTGATCTTACTGACAAGAAATGCTTCTCGTTTGCCATTCTCGATGAGCAATACTAAGTTGTAACATTGAGCTTTGATTGATAGACATGGATCGGGCTCTAATTGAAAGAGCCACAAGTTGAATTTAAATTGGTCTCTTATTGAGAGAGACAGGATTGACTTGAATTGGTCTTAGATTGATAGAGATCAAGACTAACTTCGAATTGGTCTCCAATTAATAGAGATCAAGATTGACTTTAAATCGGTCTCCGATTGATAGAGACAGGATAAAAGTCATGGACTGGGCTCTAATTGCTAGAGGCAGGGATTTCTTAAGTTGGGCTCTGATTGATAGAGGCCAAGGATGACAATCATGGACTGGACTCTAGTTGCTAGAGATGATAGATTGATTGAGTTTAGGTGACTGACACTCTCCTTAATTTTTACTTGGAAAGGAACATGAACTGGAGGTGGTGGTTGAATAGGCTTAGGGGCTAACTCATGACATTGAGTTCATCCAAATGGAACCGTTCTTAGTTGCAACATGAACCAGAACCTGAACTAGGGTTAATGGTTGGATAAGCCTTAGAGCTAATTGAATTCAAATAAATGAAACTTTTTTTGTTTTACATGAGTTGGAACCTGAACCGGAGGTAATAGGTGAACAAACCTAAGGGCTAGATCATGAGATTGAAGTTAGATGAATGGAATTTTCCTCAATTTTCACATGAATCGGTACTTGAACCAAAGTTGACTGTTGGATAAGCCTAGGGGCTGATTGAATTCAGATGAATGTAACTTTTCTTAGTTCCAACATGAACCAGAACTTGAACCAAAAGTGATGGGTATATAAGCCTAGGGTCTAATTGAATTCAGATGAATGGAACTTTTCTTAGTTTCAACATGAACCAGAACTTAAGTCAGAGGTAATGGGTAAACAAGCCTAGGGGTTGAATCTCTTCTTAATTCTAACATGATCTGGAAGTGATGATTGAAATTGCCTAGGGGCTAAACCATTCCTTAACTCTGAGATGAACCGAAAATGATAGTTGAATCTGCTTAAGGGCTGAATCTCATCTTAATTCTTCAGATGAACTAGATGTGATGGTTGAGTAGGCCTAGGGGTCAACTGTCCAGGAGTATTGTGAATACTTTTCAGGAATAGATGCTCATCGCTACCTAAACTGAATGTTCTATTGGACTAGATTTACTAAGATATTGACTCTGTTTCCAAATCTGGTTGTCTCATTTCCTATGAGATCTGATGTTTGATCGGGATCTTGATTCATGGCTTCAAATGATTCGTTTAGAATGAATGGATGGACCTCAAGGTAGGAGATCTAGACAGTTCCCTAGTTTGTAGGGGTCTCTTACCCTAAGAGGGTAGACATGGTTGTAGATTGATTCTTTTTCTCCCAAAGGTATTGAAACCCAAAGTAGGGAATATCAAGATTCCAGATAAATAGAGGTGGGGAGGTCACATGCACAATCAAAGATGACTTGACCAAAAACAAGTTAGCTCCCTTAAGAAAACAAACAAATGGATATTATCCATGTTAATTTAGTTGATTCCGAGCAAGCCCTGTGATTGGTCTTGGGACCTCGAGATTTCAAAATGGATCATTTGGAGTAACAAGATCTGGCCACTTGGATTACCGAATTCAAGGAAAATAAAATAGATATATTTGCTTATTGGTTTCATCCGGGATAGTTAGTAAGAGTGGTTCATGAATGAATTAACTGATAAATTTCCTCTTGACCATGGAATCTATATCGTGACAGGGATTTTCTGATCGCTTTAATGAAGTCGATGTGTTAACAATGGTAGATTCGACACAACAAGCTTACTTAATGGATGACAAGAAAAAGGTGTAATATACCTCATACTCCCATTGAGTGAGAATTCAAGATGCTCTTTGTATGGCTTCTAACATGTTTGGCATGTTGAGGGCTAAAATGGTCAAAATTTTAACATCCCAAGCGTGGATGCTATGGCTAAATGGATTTTACCAAGTCAATTCAAGGATGAACCAAAAATAACAAGCATTGATTGTTTTAAGGAAATAGTCAATTAAACATTATCCAAGTCAATTTATTTGTATTTGAATAACCCCGTGATCAGTCTTGGGGCCTTACGATTCCTGTACAGATCATTGTGAACCAAAATCCAACCACGTGGTTAATCAAATTTTAAAGAGATTAAAAGGGATGTACCTATTTGTGATTTCCATGAAAGAAGGTTAGTAAAAGTGGTTCATGAATGAACAAATCGGTAAATTTCCTCTTGAAAATAGTATCTACATTGTGACAGGGATTTTTTATTAATTTTGAAATTGACGTGTTAACAATGAAAGGTTCGACACGTTGAGCTTACTCATTGTGTGGATTATAGCATGTTAACCAATCTAGGACAAAATGGACAGAACTTCAACATCCTGGATGTGGATGTCATGGTTAATCGGATTTTATTGAGTCAGTTTAGGGATGAACCAAAAAATAACAAGCATTGGGCTATAATTTAGGTGAGGACAGAAAACGAAACCTTGATGAGGATGAGGTAACCTATGACCGCATGCATGATGAATAATGGGCCGCTAATCCCTTTATATACATCACAAAGTACAAGCCAAGGTTATGTGTTTCACCTAGCAGGCTACCCCATTAGCATGGGACCCGATTCAACTACTCACAAGATGTGAGACAAAACCTACCCCTCCAAAACAATATTGTACAAGCATAAATATAGTATCATAAGAGCTAGCATTGAATTCACACAAAGGAATGTTTTCATTCAGGAATCTAACATTTGAATCCCCAGTAGAGTCGCCACTATGAGGACAAATACGAGAGGTGTTCTCATCTTCCTCAAGACTTTTGAAAATTTTGATTTGGAGTCGCCACCTAAATTAAAGTCTAGGACCACAAATGTACTCTCATCATAAAATAAAACTTCTATTTACTAATGTTAGATCGGCTTTTTGGTCCACCTCAGAGATCGGGGTTAGCGTCAGGTTTCAATTATGGGAAGGGGTTAGGCACCCAAACCGCCCGATCGAGATTGGTCTCCTATGCCTTTCCTATGATAGACTCTGTTATGGGAGAAAAACATCACCCAATGAAATTCCTACACGTGGTACCCAAAGTTGGCTAGGCCGACCAGAGAAACAATGTAGCGCTCGGCTATTCACGCTTGGAGTCACAATCCTATTAGGACACGGTACTTGGTCAGTGGCATAGTCCTACTGGGTTATGTTTCTCGATCAGAGTCCAGAGTCCTAAGGCAATTAAGTTACGTCATTGGAGTCCTTCTCCAAATACAATACGTTGCTGATCATCACAGCCACATAACCACTCGTATGGTGACACATGTCACTTTCATTATCGATCAACTCAGCTTCCAGGCTATAGTCTCCCACTCCTACTCAGAGTCTATGACCTGGGCATCCCTCAGAGCAACACGTGGCAGTCCTATTAGCGATCTATTTCCCTGAGTCATGGTACCTCCATGTTTCTTCCTAATCTCTATAAGTAGAGGACAATTTCCTCAGGTAAATCATCTCATTATTCACTGTTCACCCTCACTCACAATCTCATACACTCAAACTCTTTCATCATTTCCCTCCTTCTCTAAACTAGAGATAGCTTTCTGCTATCTCTTGACTGTTTACATTGGGAATCTGACTTAGGCATCGGAGCATACCCGGGGCTTAGTCACCCAACTCCTTTGTTTAACTTCTGTGATTGCAGGTTGCTCAGATTGTAGACCGACGGATGATTTCCAACTGTAACAGTTTGGGGCCCATCGTGGGGCCTCTTGACTGAGTTTGACCGACAGTGTACAAGAAATTTCAATCACTTTCGATGGCCCACCAGAGAACTCGTGGTTAGGCTTCACATCTACCTTCGGATGCCTCTGTGTAAGTTCAGGAGGACAGCAGCGCAAGTACGACTGGAGTAAATCGTACTCCGACGGCAGTACCTACTCCGGCAGCAACGGTTCCACCACCACCTTCTTAGTACGTGACTTGCCAGCAATTCGATGAGTTGAGGCAGCAAATCAACCATTTGGCTCAAACCCTGAGAGCCACTCGCGCAAGTAACTTGGTAGCCTAAGGGGTAGGAGTGAACCCTCCACCCACGCCAGTGCCAAATGCACTGCCAGCTACCCACTCGGAGCTCATCATCATCCTATGCCAGCGGTTTCAGTCAAAGCCGTGCCAAGTAATCCTCATCCTCCCATAGGATCCTACGATCAGAGCAGAGCTTCCCATCAGCCTGCCCGGAGAGTGGCAGGATCATTCGCTCGGCACCAACCAACCGACCACCACCAAGCTGAAGGATTGCATGGCGCATACCCGACCCGAGAGGGATGTGAGGTCCTTCCTCAATGCCCTCCGCTAGCAGTGAGTAAATTTAGAGACACCAACTACAGTGGCGATGCCTCTACCGGCAATCCCTCAGTAGGAGGTTGAGAGACAATTGTTGGAAATGGCTACTTGGCTCCAACAGGTAGAGCAGAATCGGGTCGTCCCACAAAGGATAGCCTATACGGCCGTCACAGCACTTTCTATCGAGATCATGAGGGCTCCCCCTCTTGAGAATTTTAAAATGTTAGTTTTGGACTCATACAAGGGGACAATGGACCCCGAGCAGTACCTGGATGCATTCGTCTACACGACGCTCTTCTACCCGCTCAACGATAGCCTGATCTGTCGAGCGTTTCCTTCAACACTCAGAGGCCCTGTCCTCACATGGTATAACAACCTGCCACCGAGGAGCATCACTTCGTTTGAATAGCTATCGAACAAGTTCCTGACACACTTCCAGGCAAGCCGAGTGCGCAAGAAGAGATCCTACCACTTATCAACTGTGAAGCAATAGAAAGATGAATCCCTATGGGACTTCATTAAACACTTCAACGAGGAAGTTCTGAAGACCAAGGATGTCGAGCAGGCCATACACATGTCCAGCATGCAAGCCGGAGTGACAGACAAACAACATTGTTGGTCCTTTGCCAAAAAGCTTCTAAAGACCATGGATGACCTGCTCTCCAGGTGCAAGAAGTACACTTCGACAGAGGAGACTACTAAAGCCTAGAAAAACAATGCGGTCAGCACTTTGAAAACCAACCAGAAACTGGCTGATAAGAAGAGGTCAGAACTATCAGATCAGACCCAAAGCACCAGTGACCCTAAGAAGTAAAGGTTCTGCAAAAAGCAGGGGAATCGGCATCTGTACAAAACCTTTGATTACTATACTCCGCTCACCACCTCGATGACAGAAATTCTAGAAGTGATAAAGAATGATCAGAATCTCCAACCCCCACCTCAGCCACTCGATGAAGGAAGGAATAAAGACTGTTCCAGATACTATCACTTCCATCATGACTATGGCCATGACACTGATGAGTGCAAGTACCTAAAGGGAGAGATTGAAGATCTCATCAGGAGAGGTTACTATCATAATTTCATCAAAGACGTCGGTCGAGGACCAACATCGGCCCGAAGAGATCGCGATCTACCCCCTCTACCTCCAAGGGACCAGCAACCAAATGACTGCTGAACAGAAGTAGGCAAGGCGCCTAATGCCATTCGAAGAGACGACAGAGACCCAGAAGGAGGTCTGGCTGCTCCGCGGGGGTGGTTCAGCGCCATTCAGTTTAGCTCTTACAGAGGTTTATCTGGAGAAAAAGCAGCCAGAATACTGGTAAAAGAGCGACTAGGCGGGTGACAACACCTCCAGTTTGGGTCCCTCCCTAACCAGCAGGTGTCACACCTCAATTCCGTACTATTCAGAACGGTGTGATGAACCGCTAATAACCAACGGTTCAACTAGGATCTCTAATAGGATGTGTCCTTTTAAATTAAACCATGCACATCTACAACCATAATCAAAATAAATATACAATAGTAGAAAGTTTTAATATTAAATGAACTGAGGAATCTAATTGTGACAATCATAAATAAAATATCAAATTATGTTGTATCAACCGAGACATAAGTAAATAAAATATCAAATTACATTTCCTTAATAGTTCAAATAAAAATCTAATCGAAAACGCATGAGTTGAACTTGCATGAAAAGTCATGCGTCTCTACTATATCTTTAGCCTCCATTGTAGCCACAAGCCTGTAGATAGAAGCATTCATATAATCTTCCACAGTGGTACCTGCATCATCAACTAAAAATATTCGACGTCGAAAGGGTGAGCACACATCACGGCTCAGTAAGCAAACAAAACAATGCAATAAACATATGCATGCATTCAATTCATATATGTGGTCTGGTATATAAGTTTGCAATGTGATATAGAAAGGTTCGGTGGCCGCCTCACCTCTATACACGAGTGTGTGAAGCCTCCCAAAGGTTAACATTTATTATCGTCCCACATGCACCCACTATGGAATAGAGATAGAGCTAAAGTGCTTAGGACCACAACGCATCACACTTCCCCTGATACTCTACCCATACCAACACGTAAGCCCCCTGCTGGCAAGGGCTTACAAACTGGGCTCGCAACTAACCAATCCTAATGTCAAACAGTGAACCCAAGGCCTCACCCCAGCATCCCTCAATACGTCCATAGAGATAGAGCTAAGGCCCCCCAGCAGAGTCGAAGACTACATGGTCCGAGACCACCTCCCCTGATACCCTACGACGTAATAGTTCTGCTAAGGTAATGGCGATACGATGATGTCAGTGGGCAAAACTTGAGTAGAGATAGAGCTAGAGTCTAGTGACCAGGCTGAACCACAATGTCACGTCCTCCCCCTGATGCTCCACTCGCATCAAGCACACTAACCACACACATACATTCACATGCCTATTCCTAGCATCATCATCATCATCATGTTATAAATAAAATGGAATTAAATATGCATGAACATTAATAGAAGGAATATTGCATGACATGTTGAATGCACATTACAAGCATACACGCATAGAATCAGTCATGGCATTGGACTCAAGAAAATAAAAATAGTTTATTATTAGCCAATTAGTTTAGGTCTTGTTCCCTCACCTTTGCTTAAGTGTAGACCCTCTTTCAAGCTTTAAGAATCACTTTTATATGAATAGAAAAACCTAACAAGTCGATAGATTTTAATTAGAATTCATTCTGACAATTTTAGGCTTGCTGTTAAGCGAGGGTCGCAGGACAGGTCGCAGGTAGGGTAGCAGTTTTCTGTGACCCCAGGGTGTAGGGTCGATGCTAGGGTCAGATGTTCCATCGACCCTACGTGCGACCACAGCTTCCCTGGACTTCCCAAAAGCTGGGGGTCGATCATGTGGTCTGGTAGGGTCAATTCCCAATCGACCCTACGTGCGACCCCACATGGTTTGAGTCGACATTTTTATTCTACAGTCTAATCTTTCAAGTTTGGGTCCTATGGCTTACTTCCACAGTCCATTCTATGCTTGTTCTATGGCTTAAAACTCCAGGTTACTTCCTTACTTTGCCTACCATGATTCCCTCCATGGAATTCATTGAAATCTTTCCATGGATGGATGATTTGGGTTTCTCTTAGATCATACCCTCTTCATGAACTATTCGAGGGTCTTAAATTATTAATGGAAGCATACCCATACCTTAAGTTTGCTGAGATTCAGAGGTTTCTCTGAATTCTTCTCTTTAGTCTTCTTCTCTAACTTTCCTTCTCTTCTCCTTCTCTTCTTTTTCAATTAGGGTTTCAAAAGAAGTGAATGAGGCTAAGGGACGTCCTATTTATAGAGGAGAACCTCCCAAAATAAGTCCCATTGAGATTAGGAAAGAATCCCCTTGAAATTTGGAAAGTTTCCTATTTACGGTTTCTGTCGGTAATGAGGGGGTCGATGAGGGGGTCGGAGATCCCGTCGACCCTCGGGTCTGAATTGTCCAACCTTAGGTCTAAAATTCAGGGGCCTGACTCCCTAATGAGGGGGTCCGACCCTACCTATTTGGGTATGCGACCCTACCCCCTATTTTACTATTTTTGTGTCAGTTTAATACCTGGTCTCCCTATTTCCTTTACGCACGTGGTCCATTTGGCTCGACCATGATAGGTAGACCTGGTACGAGGTGGTAAGATCAGTTAGTTCGATACGGGTCTTATAACTCCCCCCTGCTTATAAAAATTTTGTCCTCAAAATTTGTACATACCTTCCGAGTCGAATAGATGAGGGTATTGCTTTCGCATAGCATTCTCTTCTTCCCATGTGATTTCTTCTATATCTCTGCTTCTCCAGGTGACCTTAACATAATAAATGTCACGATTGCGTAGTCGTTGCACCTTTTGGCTGGTGATTTCAGTTGGTGCTACTTCAAATGTCAAATCATCAGTAAAATTAGGTAGATCTACTGTCAAAACGTGCGTTGGATCTTTGACATACTTTTTCAATAAGGAGATATGAAATACATCATGCACACTTGACATAGATGGTGGTAGTGCTAACTGGTAAGCCACTTTTCCACGTTTAGCTAAAATCTCATATGGTCTGACATATCTCGGACTTAGTTTCCCTTTCTGTCCGAACCGTTTCAAACCTCGCATAGGTGACACTTTGAGGAATACCTTATCACCTATGGCGAATTCAAGGTCACGACATCTAGTATCTGCATAATGCTTCTGACGATTCTGAGCCGTTTTTACTCTTTCCTTGATAATGTCGACTACTCGACATGTCTCTTCAATAAATTCTGGTCCAACAATACTACGTTCTCCAACTTTATTCCAAAACAAAGGAGTTCGACACTTCCTGCCATACAGTGCTTCATAGGGTGATATCTGTATAGTAGCCTGATAGTTATTGTTATAAGAAAACTCAATCAGTGGTAATTTTTCATCCCATGATCCTTTAAAATCAATTACACAGGCTCGGAGCATGTCTTTTAGAATCTGAATGGTGTGCTCCGATTGTCTGTCTGTCTGAGGATGGAATGCAGTACTGAACTTCAATGTTGTACCCATAGTCTTCTGCAATCCTTCCCAAAACTTTGAAGTAAATCTTGGATCTCTGTCGGACACAATGCTTTCAGGTACACCGTGTAATCTGACAATATTATCCATATACAACTTAGCTAACCTCTCCAGTGTATACTGAGGTTGTATAGCTATAAATCGAGCCATTTTAGTCAGTCGGTCTACAATCACCCAAACTGCATCAACTACTCGGGGAGTCAATGGTAACCCTGTGACGAAGTCCATAGTGATGCAGTCCCAATTCCATGCTAGTTTCGGTAACGGCTGTAACAGTCCTGCTGGTCTTTGTCATTCAGCTTTCACCTTCTGACAATTTAGGCATTGAGACACGAACTTGGCTATATCTACTTTCATTCCTCTCCACCAATATAATTTCTTTAGGTCATGATACATTTTTGAACTTCCAGGGTGTATCGAATAGGCGGTGGTATGGGCTTGCATCATTAGTCAGTGTCTAATGTCCAAACTTTCTGTTTCAAGTACACAAATTCTTCCTTTGTACTTCAATACATTTTCATCATCTAAGGTGAACTCAAGAATAGTCCTACCTTTTTCGATGTCTTCTTGTATCGTTCTTAGATAAGGGTCTGATTTAATCGCTGTTTTCACTTCATCAATTATATCGGGTACAATCTTCAATGTGGCGAACATATTTACAAATTGATGGATAAACCCTTGGTTGGTTGATTTACCTGGTGCATCTATCACAAACTGCTCATTACTGTAATTGAATACTTTTCCGATAAGTACACAGTGCAGCAGTGGTGCTAACCTCCCCTTGAGATTTTATCATTGGCTTTCTACTCAGCGCGTCAGCAACCACATTAGCTTTTCCCGGATGATATTGGATATCACAATCATAGTCTTTCAATAGTTTCAGCCATCTTCTTTGTCTCATATTCAACTCCTTCTGACTAAAGAGGTAGGTATGACTCTTATGATCTGATTTAATCTGAAATTTCTCTCCGTACAAGTAATGTCTTCATATTTTGATAGCATGTACTACTTTCGCTAATTCCAAATCATGAGTGGGATAGTTCTTCTCATGTGTCTTCAATTGTCATGAGGCATAAGCAATTATTTGTTCTCCTTGCATAAGTACACATCATAATCCCAATCCTGACGCATCAGTGTACAAAATAAATGGCTGTCCTAGAATCGGAATGGTCAAGATTGGAGTAGATATCAATCTAGCCTTCAATGTTTGGAAACTCTTCTCGCATTTATTAGTTCAAACAAACTTTTCACCCTTCTTAGTCAAACTGGTGAGAGGTACGACAATTCGGGAATAGTCTTCCACAAATCGTCGATAATACCCAGCTAGACCTAAGAAACTTTTAATTTCTGCAACGCTCTTCGGTGCTTCCCACTTCACAATAGCTTCGATCTTGCTAGGATCCACTTTAATTCCTTCGGTGGATACAACATGGCCTAGAAAAGTGACTTCTTTTAGCCAAAACTCACACTTTTTAAATTTGGCGTAGAGCTTCTCCTTCCGTAATCGCTGTAGAGCGACGTTTAAATTCTTAATATGAGTTTCCTTGTCCTTGGAGTAGACCAATATATCATCGATGAATACAATAATCGACGTATCCAACATATCGTGGAATAACCGATTCATAAGTTCCATAAAGGTTTCTGGTGCGTTTGTCAATCCAAAAGACATGACCAAAAATTCATAATGTCCATATCTGGTCCTGAATGCTGTCTTGGAAATATCACCATCCTTAATCTTCAACTAATGGTAGCCTGACCAAAGATCGATCTTGGAGAACACTTTTGCACTTTGCAACTGATTGAACAGGTCATCGATCCGAGGCAATGGGTATCGATTCTTGATTGTCAGTTTATTCAGTTCTCGGTAGTCTATACACAATCGAACACTACCATCCTTCTTCTTTACGAATAATATTGGCGCTCCCCATGGTGATATGCTAGGTCGGATGTAACCCTTGTCCAGTAGTTCTTGTAGTTGTACTTTTAATTCCTTCAGTTCAGTAGGAGCCATTCGATAAGGTACTTTAGATATTGGTGCGGCTCCGGGTATCAGATCTATAACAAACTCTGTAGAACTCGGGTGGTAGTCTTGGTAGATCTTCAAGAAATACATCTGGAAAGTCATGCACGACCTCAATATCCTCCATTCGTGGTGCTTCCATGGTAAGATCGACCACAGATACTAGATACCCAATTGCTCGTTTCCCAAGGCACTTCCTAGCCTTTAATGCCGAGAGTATGAGCTTTCGTTTACGAGGAAGTTTGGTTCCTGCAAAACTGAACTCTACTGCTTCCTTGTCGTTAAATGTCAGCTTCTTTTCGGCACATAATAGGTTTGCAGAATGCCGAGTTAACCAGTCCATTCTCAAGATGAAGTCAAAGTCTGCCATCTCAAGTTGAATCAAGGTTGCATCCAAAGTATTTTTGTCAATAAGAACTGGACATGGCCCATAACCTTTTTCTAATTCCACTTCTAATCCCATAGGCGATCGTACAAGCTTTTGTAGTCTAAGGATTTGAGGGGTAGATTTAGCTTCTTTCCAAATGACACAGATATAAAAGAATGAGTAGCTCCTGAATCAAAGAGTACTCTGGCAGGAATGCCATTAATAAGTACGATACCTGTGATTTGTTTTGATTTAGTCTACATGCTCACACAACGTAACACAAAATGACAAGATTCAGGTCATACCTATGACCACATCAGGCGATGCGGAAGCATCCTCACCGCATAAACTCTGCCTTGTTGTAGTTGCTTCTTGGGCTTAGGACACTCCCTTGCCATATGTCCCAATTGATTGTAGTTATAGCATTTTAACCCTTCATTATTTGGCTTTTGTTGCTGTTGAGCTGCTGAAGTAGTCTTGGCTACGGCATTGAAGCCTTGAGTACGGAAGGGTTTGAATACCTTGGTGTTCCCTCCATTGTAAGAATTTTCATTTGGCCTTTTGATTTCTTTATTTTGAGCAAGGTAGCTCTCTTTCTGGCTCGACTCTATCACTCGAGCAATTTGTACAGCTTCGTTGTAGATTTTCTTCTCGAGTCCCAGAACATGTTCACGTACGCTTCCCCTAAGTCCCATGACGAACCTTCGGGTCTTTATATCTTCCACTTGCATACTGACTGGTGCAAAGAAGAACAACTCCTCATAACGCTGTTGATATGCATCGACAGTTGATATGCATCGACAGTCATCTGTCCCTGATATAAACTCAGGAACTCCTTCTCCATAGATCTCTGAAACTCCTAGGAAAATACTTCTCAAAGAATGCCTCCTTATATATATCCCAAGTCAATTGGGTGTGCTTTGTCATCAGATACGTCCGTGTGGACTTCCACCAGTGGTGTGCATCGCCTTTCAGCATGAACGTTGCACACAATACTTTCTCTTCTTCATTCACTGTCATCATCGTGAAATTTCTTTCCATCTCATCGATCCAGTGTGCTAGCCACAACGGATCAGCTGGCTTACCATTGTACTCCTTGGGCTTCATCTTCAGAAAACGCTTAACTAGTCTGGAGTGGTCTAGTTGATGAAGAACATAAGCCACATACATAGGTGGTTGGTATTGATATCCACTTGGAGCTACTTCAGGGTTTTGTACTTGAGCCTGCATGATAGGAGTCTGAGGTGCGTGGGGTACTGTGTTACTTCCCCTAGTACTGTGCTTGCCTATCCTGCTGGCATCGGTGTCGTCTGTGCAGCTAGAAAAGCCATGACTGTCGCAGCTTGCATAGTAGCTTGTACCTGTTGTATTTGCTGCAACTGTTGTGCCAAATTCATTACGGCTGTAGCCAGGTCTATAGGTGGCGCTGGCAGATTTGTAGGATTTTTCTGCCCATTAACTACGGACGGTTCCGTGTTCGGATTCTCCTGTGTTTCAGGATGTAAATGGTTGTCTTCCCCCACAGGTGGTAGTGGTGGAATAGAGTTACGGCTTTGTCTGTTCACTCTGCGTCCAGCCATTATCTGTTCTGGTAGTGGTGATGCCTAAAAATCATAGAGTACATGAGGCAATCATTATATACTTCATTCTCATATTTAAATCCACTAATCAATGATATTTTCAAATTTTTCAGATCATTTTGTCAAAAATACTGTATTTTCCATCGTAGGGTCGATGGTGGGGGTCGATGGATGTCTGACCCTAGGGTATGCGACCCTGAGAATCACTGATACTTACCGAGAGCCGAGGGTCGATGGTAGGGTCGATGGATGTCCGACCCTGGGATCGACCCCTAGTTCTCTGTCAGATCACCGAGAGGCTAGGGTCGATGAGGGGGTCAAAGGGAGGGTCGGATGTTTTGGTCGAATTCTCCGACCCTAGGACTAAAAATCAGGTTTTTAATCCGGATTTTGAATCCATTTCTCATTCTTTCTCCTCCTTTTCGACTCGGCTCGTTCCTCTGAGTTGCTACAGTGACAACTCCCACCCATTGGTGATTTTTTCTTTTCTTTTTGACGTCTACTCCTCTTCTACAGGTATGTTCTCTACGGTTTCATGTTTTTAGGGTTTCTTAACTAGGTTTTTGCTCGTTTATATCGTTTTCTTCAAATTAAACTTTTTCCAACCGTAAAAATTTGATTTTTATTGGGGGCTTTTGTTGTTGGTGACTCAATGGACGAAAGCCCTAAAAAATATTTGAGTTTCATCAGTTGGTTATCGAGAAAATTGAAATTTCCCATTTTTGCCCTAATTTGTCAAGATTTTTGAATTTCTTGAAATTTCTTCAAATTCAATCTCCTTAGATAAAATTTCCAACTGTATGAGTCTTACAGGATCGTTTAGAATCTATATAAGTCCTCCTGCCCACGTGTATGAGTGAAAAGTGAGGCTTTTGACCAATTTATGTCGTTATAATGTCGAAATTTTCTGATTTTTCATCTTTACTAAGCCAGTATCTGTTTTTCTTTGTTTTTGCAGATAGTATGGCTCGTACCAAAGTACCCAGGGTTCATGACCCAGTCCACTTCCATTCTAATGAGGCTGAGGCGCAGTATGCCCGTTACGATCGTAAGAAGGTAGAGGGAGGTCGTCAGGTGGACTTGGCTAGCCTGGCCTTGTTTGATGTGGAGAGAGCTTTTGGTGACATGGGCTGGCTTCCTGTGATCACCTACGACGCCTGTACTCGTCCAGATTTGGTGAAACAATTTTATTGTAATCTCCAAGTGGGGGATTACAATGATACTGAGAGGGGTAGAGAGCTCAGGATCACTAGTTATGTCAAGGGAGTCGAGGTTTCCTTTGATTACCTGCAGCTAGCGGACCTTTTGGGCATTTCCTACGACGGCCCCTTGGTGTATTGTGCTCCCGGAGAGCCCCAGTTCTTATCCTTGGAGATGAGGGCTGAGATTGTCCGTCAGCTCATCAGAGGATCGCTGGGAGATGAAAGTGATCTACCTACGTCCAGAGCCTCGGGTGTACTGTAAGATCATTTAGCACAACCTGATACCTCAGAGGGGGCACTACGAGAGGATCTCCCAGTTGTCCCAGTTCTTACTATACTGTGTCTGTACTAGGCAGCCTGCCTGCCTCCCTTATATTATTATGCGAACGATGATCAGTGCCACACTGCCCGTTCATGTTGGCAACCTGCCTTATGGACGCATGATCATTACACTGCTTACCCGCCTAGGTGTCGACTTGGTGGATGAGAGGATTCAAGAGAAATCCTTCTCATCACCTCTGTATTGGGAGGTCATCTGTAAGATGGGCATGAGGGATGCTCATGTCAGCGACGATGAGAGGAACGCTCTAGTGCGTCTGCGTACTCGAGTGGAGATGGCTGACGCTGAGGCAGCAGCAGCAGCCGCTGGAGCAGAGGTTCATGGGGTGATGCTGGGGATGATGATCATTTATACATGGATGTGGATTCCATACCTACTCCATCACCTACACATACTACGGGAGCTGGTCCTTCACATGCAGCTGGTCCTTCACACCCACCTTCTGATGACATGATGGGGATACTACGTGAGATTAGAGAGGCTCAGCGCATGTCTGATTTGAGGGTGGGAGAGCTTCTAGATGCTCAGCGTGTGACTGATCGGTGGGTGGCTGATCTCACAGCTAGTCTTCAGATGACCCAGACTCAGATAGCTTGGTTGACTAGAGTCTATGCTGAGGATTACGACAGAGACCGCGAGGCATCGCCTCCCCCATCACCTCCAGCTTTCTGATGTATTTTCTTTTTATTTTGCTTTTTGTACTTCAAAGTAACTGTCCGGATTATTGACAATACTCTGCTTTAGATATTTGTATATACGTTTATTCTTCCTTTGATTGTATATAAATTTGTTTCTCATTTAATAGATGCATTAGTCTCTTTCAATTTTTATCTCAAACAACATAGATGCTTATGGTGTGTTATTATTACAGCTTTTAAATTTTTATCCTATCTCAGTTCACAAACTTTTGTAGTAGTATACTGGTTTAAAAGACAGGGCCTGAGAACTCTGATACCAAGTTGTCACATCCCAATTCCACACTATTCAGAACGGTGTGATGAAACGCTAAGAACCAACAGTTCAACCAGGATCTCTAATAGGTTGTGTCCTTTTAAATTAAACCATACACATCCACAACCATAATCAGAATAAATACACAATAGTGGAAGTCTTAATATTAAATGAACTGAGGAATCTAACTGTGATAATCATAAATAAAATATCAAATTATGTTGTATCAACCGAGACATAAGTAAATAAAATATCAAATTACATTTCCTTAATAGTTCAAATAAAAATCTAATAAAAAACATATGAGTTGCACTCGCATGAGGAGTCATGCGTCTCCACTATATCTTCAGCCTCCATTACAGCCACATGCCCGTACACAGAAGCATTCATATGATCTTCCACAGTGGTATCTGCATCATCAACTAAAAATATTCGACGTCGAAAGGGTGTGCACACATCACGGCTCAGTGAACAAACAAAACAATGCAACAAACATATACATGCATTCAATTCATATCTGTGGTCTGGTATATAAGTTTGCAATGTGTTATAGAAAGGTTCGGGCCGCCTCACCTCTATACAGGAGTGTGTGAAGCCACCCAAAGGATAACATTTATTGTCGTCCCACATGCACCCACTAAGGAATAGAGATAGTGCAAAAGTGCTTAGGACCACACCGCATCACACTTCCCCTGATACTCTACCCATACCAATATGTAAGCCCCTGCTGGCGAGGGCTTGCAAATTGGACTCGCAACTAACCAATCCTAATGTCAAAAAGTATACCCAAGGCCTCACCCCAGCATCCCTCAACACATACATAGAGATAGAGCTAAGGCCCCCCGGCAGAGTCGAAGACTACACGGACCGAGACCACCTCCACTGATACCCTACAACATAATAGTTCTGCTAAGGTAATGTCGATACGATGATGGCAGTGTGCAATACTTGAGTAGAGATAGAGAAAGAGTCTAGTGACCAGGCTGAACCACAATGTCACGTCCCCCCCCCCCTTGATGCTCCACTCGCATCAAGCACACTAGCCACACACATACCTTCACATGCCTATTCCTAGCATCATCATCATCATCTTGTTATAAATAAAATAGAATTAAATATGCATGAACATTAATAGCAGAAATATTGGATGACATGTTGAATACACATTACAAGCATACACTCATAGAATCAGTCATGGTATTGGACTCAAGAAAATAAAAATAGTTTATTATTAGTCAATTAGTTTAGGTCTTGTTCCCTCACCTTTGCTTGAGTGTAGACCCTCTTTCAAGCTTTAAGAATCACTTTTATATCAATAGGAAAACCTAACAAGTCGAATGATTTTAATTAAAATTCATTCCGATAATTTTAGGCTTGCTCTTAAGCGAGGGTCGCAGGATGGGTCGCAGGTAGGGTAGCAGTTTTCTGCGACCCTAGGGTGTACGGTCGATGGTAGGGTCGGATGTTCCATCGACCCTAGGTGCGACCACAGCTTCCCTGGACTTCCCGAAAGCTGGGTGTCGATCCTGTGGTCTGGTAGGGTCGATTCCCAATCGACCCTACATGCGACCCCATGTGGTTTGAGTCGACCTTTTCATTCTACAGTCTAATCATTTAAGTTTGGGTCCTATGGCTTACTTCCACAGTCCATTATATGCTTGTTCTATGGCTTAAAACTCCAGGTTACTTCCTTACTTTGCCTACCATGATTCCTTCCATGGATTTCATTGAAATCTTCCCATGGATGGATGATTTGGGTTTCTCCTAGATCATACCCTCTTCATGAACTATTCTAAGGTCTTAAATTATTAATGGAAGCATCCCCATACCTTAGGTTTGCTGAGATTCAAAGGTTTCTCTGAATTCTTCTCTTTAGTCTTCTTCTCCAATTTTCCTTCTCTTCTCCTTCTCTTCTCTTTCAATTAGGGTTTCAAAAGGAGTGAAAGAGGCTAAGGGACATCCTATTTAGAGAGGAGAACCTCCCAAAATAAGTCCCATTGAGATTAGGAAAGTATCCCCTTGAAATTTGGAAAGTTTCCTATTTACGGTTTCTGTCGGTAATGAGGGGGTCGATGAGGGGGTCGGAGAACCCGTCGACCCTCGGGTCTGAATTATCCGACCCTAGGTCTAAAATTCAGGGGTCTGACTCCCTAATGAGGGGGGTCCGACCCTGTCTATTTGGGTATGCAACCCTACCCCCTATTTTACTGTTTTTGGGCCAGTTTAATACCTGATCTCTCTATTTCCTTCACACACTTGGCCCATTTGGCTCGACCATGATAGGTAGACCTGGTACAAGGTGGTAAGACCGGTTAGTTCGATACGGGTCTTACAACAGGAGTCTGATTGGACAGGGAGTAGTAAGCGGAGGTCCCGCTCAGCTTCGAAAAGACAATCATTTGCTCGGTGGTTCGTAGCTAGTCCTCCCTAGGAGAACCGACCCCGTACATCCACAGGACTGCAAATCCCAGGTGATAGTAGCGTCTATGCCATCACCAGGGGACCCAAAGCCATGGGGAAGACAGTCCTCACTATCATAGGGTGACCAGCTGCCATGAACACGTCTAATAGGTCAGCCAAAGCTTATTACCGCCTGGTAGCAAAAACTGAGTGGCCGTCCAAGAAGGCAAGAGTCGGAGAAATCATTACATTCAGTGACGAAGACCTCGTCAACGTGGTAGTCCCCCACGAAGACACCATTGTCCTCGCTGTTGGGATCAGATACTGCGACGTAGCCAAGTGCCTAGTCGACACAGGGAGCTTGGTGGATATCATATTCTACCATGCATACTAGAGGATGTAGATAGGGGACGACTAGCTCCAACCCATCACCTTTGACCTCATTAGTTTTTTTGAGGACCCAGTGACAGTGAAAGGAGGCATCCAGTTGCTCGTAGTACTCGGACAAAAACCCAAACAACAGAGAGTGATGGTTGAATTCATGGTAGTAGATCGATTGTCCAATCACAACATAATATTTGGCTATCCATCCTTAAACAAGCTCAGGGCGTGCATGTCCACCTACTACCTGGTGCTGAAATTCCCCACAGAGAATGGAGTCAGAAAATGTCGAGTCGACCAGGTAGTATAAAGAAGATGGTATTCCACAGAGCTGAGGAATAGCCTGAGGGTTTTGAAGACAGCCCCGGTCTACCTAGTGGATGTCCGAGACAGCGATCCGCCGCACAGGGGAAAACCTGATGAAGAGTTACAGCAAATCCCAAAAGCGGATGACCAGCCCAAGAAGACATTCCAGGTCGGCTCCTTGCTACCTGAAGACAAGAAAGAGGAGTTGGTTGGGTTCCTTAGGCAAAACCTCGATGTGTTCGCCTGGTCGGCCTTAGAGATACTAGGAATCCCAAGAGAAGTCATCGAGCACCACCTTGCGGTCGATCCCCAGCCTCGCCTTGTCACGTAGAAGAAGAGAAGTTTCACACATGCCCTCCAATTGGCCATAGACGAGGAGGTCCAGAAGTTGTTAAGGATCGGCTTCATACGCGAGGTGGTCTATCCTGACTGGCTAGCGAACGTGGTCATGGTACCCAAGGCAATTGAAAAGTGGAGAATCTGCATAGATTTCATAGACCTCAACAAAGCCAGTCTGAAAGACAGCAATCCACTACTACGCATAGACCAGTTGATAGATGCCACGGCTGGGCATGAGCAGCTCAGTTTCCTTGACGCATACTCAAGGTACAACCAGATCAAGATGAAGAAGTCCGACGAGGATTGCACCTCCTTCATCACCAACCAGGGGCTTTTCTGTTATACGGTCATGCCTTTTGGCCTTAAAAACGCAAGAGCCACCTACCAGAGGTTGGTGAATAAGATATTCAGAAATCATATCAGCCGCAATATAGAGGTGTACGTTGACGATTTGCTTGTGAAGAGAAAGCAAGCCGACCTTCATCTAGCCGACCTTAACAAAGCATTCCAAGTCCTTAGCAAGCATAACATGAAGCTAAACCCCACCAAGTGTACCTTCGAAGTTGCCTCTGGTAAGTTCCTAGGTCTCATTGTCTCACAAAGGAGAATAAAAGCCAACCATTCAAAGATTATGGCCATACTAAACATAGCCGCACCGACCAGACCCAAGCAAGTGCAGGAGCTCAATGGTCGCATAGCCGCCCTCAGCCGCTTCATGTCCAAGTCGGCAGAACGGTGTCTTTCCTTCTTCAAGACTCTAAAAGGAGCCAGGAAATTTGAGTGGATAGAGGAATGCTAGAAGGCCTCAAGGCTTACTTATCCTCACCGCCCTTGCTAGTGAAACCTAACCCCATATACGAATTACAGCTCTATCTAAGCGTCTCCTACCAAGCGGTGAGCGCAGTGTTGCCGAAAGAAGAAGACCGAGTGCAGCATCCAATACACTATGTCAGTAAGGTACTATTGGACGCAAAGACCAGATACAAGCCAATTGAAAAGCTGACACTCACTGTAGTTACAACAACACGGAAGCTCCTACCATACTTTCAGCTTTATCCCATCTCTGTACTCACCAACACACCTCTGTAAAAGGTGTTGTCAAAATCGGATGCCTCTGGTCGGCTGATAAATTGGGCTATTGAACTCGGCGAGTTTGACTTAAAGTATGTACCTAGAACCGCCATTAAAGCTCAGGCCCTGGTAGACTTCATCGTGGAAAGCACCTTGCTAGAAGAGAATGTTGTAGAGCCTAAGGCAGAGAACAAGCCCGAACCAGCTTAGGCGCTGTGGACGCTACAGGTAGACGTCCTCCATGGATGGTCGATCAGGCACAGAGGTGATACTGACAAGCCCAGAAGGATTCAAAGTCCGCAAAACAATCAGGTTTTGTTTTCACACAACGAACAATGAACCGGAATACGAATCTCTAATGGCCGGTCTATGGTTAGCAAAAAGCCTCATTGTTCGACGGCTCATAATCCATAGTGACTCGCAGCTGGTCATTCAACAAGTACAGGGGGAATATGAAACTAGGCAGCCAGGAATGCTGAAGTACCTGGAAAAATTCAACATGATTATCACAGCCTTCCGAAGTGTCGAACTGCAGTATGTGAATCGAGGAAACAACACTGAAGCAGACGAGCTGTCTAGCTTGTCCTTTGAAAACATCTCTAAAATGGACTCTGCAGTATATGTGGAGCTATTGGAGCACGCCAATAATTCTGCCCAAGAAGTTGCACCAATCGAGATCACATCTAGCTGGTATGACACCACCTACAGCTACCTCCAAACAGGTGCACACCCAGAAGATAGAAAAGAAGCATGACGCATCGAAGCTAAGTCAAGGCAATACACCATTCACAATGATGTATTGTACAAGAGATCCTACACCATGTCGTTGCTTCGGTGTCTCCGATTGGATGAAGCAGAACAAGTCATGACAGAAATCCATGAAGGTATCTGAGGTCGGCACCAGGGAGACCTATCACTTTTCTAGAAAATCCTCCACCAAGGCTATCACTGGCCGGGAATGCACGATGACTGCATAGAGCTGTTACATAAGTGCGAAAAATGTCAATTTTATGCACCCGTGCCCCATGCCCCTACAGCATCCCTCTAGCCGATCACCAGCCATCTGCCCTTTGCCATCTGGGTCATGGACATCATGGGACCCTTCCCCAAAGCCACATACCAATGGAAGTATGTCATCGTCACCATCGACTACTTCACGAAGCGGATTGAAGTAGAAGCTTTCGCCAAGATTGACTCGATGAAAGTGGAACAATTGTTCAGACACTCTATCATATACAGGTTCATTGTGCCTCGCATCCTTGTTACAGATAATGGCACCCAGTTTGCCAGCTCGTCCTTCGTAGACTTCTGTGTGGAGTTCCTCATCAACCATCTTTTTGGGTCGGTCGGCCACTCGTAAACCAGCGGGCAGATAGAGGCCATGAAAAAAACAATATTGTCAGGCCTGAAAAAGATGGTAGCTGACGAAAAAGAGAAATGGGTCGACCAGTAACCCAGCATCGTCTGGTCGTACAAGACCATTAGTAGAACCCCCACGGGTGAAACTTCCTTCATGCTTGCCTTCGGCACGAAGGTAGTCATCCTAGTTGAGGTATTTTATCCCACTTTCTGGATCCTGAACTTCAATAAACACACTAACTCTGAAGATCTCCGGACCAACTTGGACAACTTGGAAGACGTACGGGAATCATCAGCCTTCAGAGTGGCCGCATACCATTAAGCGACCACCCAGCACTATGACAGGACGATTCGATCCAAGATGTTCAGAGTAGGAGACCTCGTCCTCCATAAAGCGGCAGTCTCAGAGCCAACCAACCAAGGCAAAATGACCAAAAATTGGGAGGGCCCTTACTACGTCCTGAAGATGGGCCAACTTGGCTCATACACGCTGGCTACCCTCAATGGCGAAGAAATTCCCTGAACTTGGCATGCCACCAACCTTAACTAATATTACCAGTGAGCACTGCCTCCGTTTGCTATTTCGTGGTTAGGTTTTACACTAAGTATGTTTTGTTCAATCAAGTTGGCTGACCTGTCCATACCCATAATATAGTTTTTTTTTTCAAAACTAGTAGTCTCAGTTGTAAGCCGGACCCCCTAGGGGCAACCGCTCAGTTACAGTTTTATACAAGAAGTCTTCTCGTTGCGTCAACAACTCCAAGCAATTGTGTTCCACAAATCCCTTCATAGCATTCCATTCTGCCCAGTCGACCTACTCGTTCCCACAAGCAGGTCCGAGTAGCATGCCAGCCCTCAATGACTCTGCCTATTCATACCCACAAGCAGGTATGACTAGCATGCAGACCACACAAACATTTGCCTACTCATACCCACAAGTAAGTAAGGGTAGCACGCAGACCATGCCTGACACCGCCTACTCACACACACAAGCAGGTAAGAGTAGCATGCAGGTATTCGGAGATTTTGCCTACCCATACCATGAGCAGGTAGGAGTAACACACAGACAATACATGACATCACCTTACTCACACCCATAAGCAGGTATGAGTAGCATGCAGGTGCCCGGCGACTCCACCTAGTCATATCCTCAAGCCGGCATTATTGGCACGCAGTCCTCCCTTACACCTGCCACTGAGAGACACACGTCGAGACGAGCGCTACATACCGGTTAGGGGTACGTGCCAACCTTTCCCATAACTTAGCCAAATCAGTCAAGTTTTAAGTTCCTCGGCCTACTCAACCGTCAGACCGACAACACTTCAGGGGTAGGGGCAGTACAACACCAACACCAAGATAAGGAAGCAGTAAATCCAAACAACACACAAGAAGGATGAGAAAAATAATTTTCATTCATGAAAGCCCACAAGGGGCAACAGTACAAAACCCTGTAGAAGGGCAAACATCTGTAAAAAATAAGAAAGAAAGAAAAATTACAACAGCCACACTAGGTCGAAGAGGTCTTAGGTGGGGCCATCCTTAACAGCATGATTGTTAGGGGCGTCGCTCGGCATCTGCACATCTGGAAGCTCTACGATGGGAATTTGAGGCACCTCATAGTCTAAAAAATCATCTTCCATCATGTCCTCGGCTTCCTGCTACTCAGTATCCTCCATCCTTTCCAGCTCAACCAGAATTGGAATGTCGGAGTAGTCGACCACTACATCCTTTCCGGCGAGCTGCTCCTTCAAGTAGACAGCCCCCTTCTGGAAGAACCTACTGGTGGGGTCCTCCAAGTTGTCAGCATACTGAGCGGACGATCGGTAGTTAGCCATGACTTATTCCCAGATCACTGCCTAGAACTCCTCTATCTTAGCCAAAGCTTCCTTGGCCGACTTGGCTTCATCCTTGGCCACGCGCTTAGCATCTTCAGCCAAGCAGAGCTTCTCCTTGGCTTGGTGCACCCTCTGGTGCTCTTCCGAAAGGGAACTTCTCCGCCTTGTCCAGAGAAGTCTGGAGGTTAAACTTCTCCAAGTCAAGGCCCTCAGCCTCAAAGGTCTTCTCGCACAACTTCTCCTCGGCTGCCTTCAAAGTCTCTCGGAGGAAGGATTCCACCGCCCTCCTGTCATCCAGCTCCATTGTCATGGACGCAGCCTTCTGGAACAGCTCGACCACGTGGTTGCTTCCTTGGAAGTAAAAAAAGTAGACAGTTAGTCAAACTTTTAAAACAAAGCAGAAGTAGAAGTGACGAAAAGAGAGCTGATCATCTTACCTTGGTGCTAGCGAGGAAGATCCTCTTCAGTAATCCCCCATCTCCAAAGAAGAGGTGAAGGCCATGTCCTCCGGAAGGTAGTTCTGGGTCAACATGATCCTTGCCGCCCATGAACCCTTGAACCCCAAATCGGTACTCTTCAAGTTAAGTTCGGGGGTGAAAATCGCCACATCCACCTTCTTCTCGAGGTCGTCCTCCACGGGTCAGATGGACTCCCCTGTCATCTTCAGGTCTACGGCCTTGGTCAAGTCAATGACTTTAACGGCTCAAAGGAGCTGGACTTCCTTCTCCTTAGCCCTCTTCCGATCGTCATCCCGTGAACCAACTTTCACCATTGCCCTCTTCTTGTATATGTCGGCCAGCAACTCCTAGGCCGACCGGATCTTCTTCTTGGGTACTTTCAGAGCGGGCCTCTTACCCTTGGGGTCATCAGCAATTGCACGTGACCTTGTGGAGACCCCACCAGCCAGGTCATCCCTCTAATCTACCTGCTTGACTACCTCCACCGCCCGCTTGCGCAAAATCCGGACCACCAGCTGGTCATTGGAGAAGTTCACTGCAACGAAAGAACCAAACAAACGGTCAGTACTGACAACCAATATCCGGTTGGATTCCAACAGTTAGACATAAAATCACCTAGCAGGCCATGCTCGGCCAACTTCGGGGGATCTGCCAAGTCGGCGTACTGAACCGTCTGGCCCTCCTTTACCTTCTGGAAGACCCGCTTCTCCTCCGAGGTCAGGTAAGGCATCTTGTTGAACCCCATCGCGTCCACCATGAGCCACGCGTTAGACAGAGGAAGTGTCAGACTGCTTGGTGGAGGACCCACAAAGAAAAACTTCTCCTTCTATCCATGGATGGAAGAGGGCTTCTGAGAGGTTAGGGGGAGCTTCTTCGCATCCCTCTGACTAAAATAGTACCACCCACTCATTGAGTGAGTCTCGGTCAAATTGGAAAACTAAAACAATGACCGAAACAAGTTTGTGGTCGGAGTCTCCCCCAGTCGACGGATGAAGATGATGAAGGCATAGATGCATTTCCACCCATTCGAAGTCAGTTGGGAGGGGGTGATGTGGTACACCTTTAAAATGTCGACAACAAGGGGGTGCAGTATGAATCAGAGACCAGACTTCAGTGCGTATTCGTACACATAGACCTCAGAAATATTTAGGGTATAGGCCCTCTCCTCTATCGCAAGAGGTAGGACCAGGATGTCGGTCATGGGGTCTTTGAGCTGATAGGCCCTCCGAATCTGAGACAAGGCCGCATCAGATACCACCTTGCTCGGTACTTTCCAAGCTAGGAGTTTATCTATGGGCGAAATTTCTGGACGGTCCCTCCTATATCGAGGAGCCCTCCTAGCAGATGTGCCGACCAGTCGGCTCAGTTCAACGGCCTCAGAAGAGCTTTCCTCAAGCTCTTCCTCGGAGGTAGGCTCGAAAGCCTAAGGGACGACTTCCAGAGTTTTGGCAACACTAGCCACCTTACCAGAGTCCTCCGACTTGGTGCCTTCGGAGTCAAACTCCCGACTAACAGAGTCCCTGGCTTTCCTTTTTCTACTAGGAAGTCTAGGGGTGGCTGACAACTCGTCGAGTGAATCAGAAGACCTCTCCGAAGAGGAAGTTTGGTACTGGGCCATGGGTTCTCTCTCTCTCTCACTCTTCCTAGTGGTCTGACACTATTAGAGGAAGATGAACTAGCAAAAATGTAAAAGAAAAGAAAAATGGAAGAGAAAGAACGACAGGAGAAGGAAAACTTACTGATTTGAAGAAAGGTAGAGGAGACGCGTGAATGACTTCAAGACTAGAAGGACCTCCGAGCTGGCAACAAAGACTCTGACCTCAATTCGTCTATATGATCGAATGAAAAAAGATGGAGTATACTTATAGGCATAAGGTTTGAAACACAACCGTCCATCTTCCAAACACATGGTGCTATAGTAGTAGAGGGATGTCTGCCGCACCGGGCGCAATGTGACAAGCTGACATCAGCTGTCATAATGGCTCTGAGGATGGTTTATGGTGCCGATTCTCTAGACAAGTGGATTGAATGCCCACCGTCAGATGAAGATGACCGTTCGTGATCAGAACGGTTACTTATGGCGCCTCTTCTCGAGAAGCGTCGATTGGTTCCTGGTCGTCGTATGAGGATGACTGATCAAATCGAGAGGAGATTAACAGTAGAACCGCGTGAAGTTTCACAGCTCTGATGCTTAAAATTTCATGCCCCGTCTGGTAGTGGGAATAGCTAGCGACAACTGCCATCCACTTACCCGTGAGATCCGATCGCAAAGGTAGATTTTTGAAAGTTGATAGGGCAACCGACTGCCATCACTCAGTGGGTCCAAGTTATGTTCGATTGGATATAGAATCCTTGGTAGAGGATGTTTGCACTATTGAATCCTTCGAATCTGACAGCGCAAGGGGCATCTGTTATAGGCGAAAAACATCACCCAATGAAATTCCTACACGTGGCACCCAAAGTCGGCTAGGCCGACCAAACAAACAATGTAGCGCATTACTTTTCACTCTCGGAGTCACAATCCTATCAGGACACAGTACTTGGTCGGTGGCATAGTCCTACTGGGTTACGTTTCTCGATCGGAGTCCAGAGTCCTAAGGCGACTAGGTTACGTCATAGGAGTTTTTCTCCTAGTACAATACGTTGCTGATCATCACGGCCATACAACCACTCGTATGGTGACATGTGTCACTCTCATTGCCGATCAACTCATCTTTCCTAGCTACAGTCTCCCACTCCTACTCAGAGTCTATGACCTTGGCGTCTCTCAGAGCAACACATGGCAGTCCAATTAGTGATCTACTTCCCTGAGTCCTGGTACCTCCATGTTTCTTCCCAATCTCTATAAGTAGAGGACAATCACCTCAAGTAAATCATCTCATTATTTACTATTCACCCTCACTCACAATCTCATACTATCAAACTCATTCATCGTTTCCCTCCTTCTCTAAACTAGAGATAGCTTTCTGCTATCTCTTGACTATTTACATTGGGAATCTGACTTAGGCATCAGAGTGGATTCGAGGCTTAGTCACCCAACTCCTTTGTTTAACTTCTATGATCGTAGGTTGCTTGGATCGTAGACTAGTAGGTGGTTTCCAACCGTAACAGACTCTATCTATTGAACCGAACTAAACCAAGTGGTTTGATATCAAAGAACCGAATCTAGAATCTTTTAGATTACCTACGTATCTCAGACATCTTCCAAAAATCAGGTTCACCATCGTAGTTCAGGTGTGATTAAAGTTTATTTGCCTGTGATTTTTGCTTGTTCGTGATTAATTTCATTGTTCAAGTTGAAGTTTATGCTTGAATGGATGAGAAACCCTATGGGTCAGGATCTAAATAGTTGATGTAGACTGATAGATAGTCTTAATGAATATAAGAATGGATAACCCAATGTGGGTTGAAGTGGATATCCCTAGTGGGTGTTGCCTCTAGATTTCTTATTGTAAGCCTACTATAAGGCTCACCTGAATCACAGAAGGGTACCCGAAGGTTGTGTTGGATGACACAACATCCATACCCTCTGCTAAATAACAAAAGGTAGAATTCTTCTAAGGGTTAGTGAGAGGGAAGAATCGGAGGTTGTACCATCCAAAATATTCATCCGTTTCTGACTCTATTAGTTTGTCAGGCTTGCTAGGACCTATTGGGACCAACTATTGGGTTCACGACTCATCTTGGGAACCATGTATGGACACTTAGAACCCTGTCCATACTAGTTAAAAGACATAAGGACTAATCTAATGAAACTATCTAATTAATGTAGGTAACCCAATGTTTGGTAGAGGCAGAGCCTTCAGTCGGCTTCAAGATTCAACAACACCCCTAGTGCCTACAGGTGAGGGGTGAAGTCCTTAGAGTTTGAGCATGTGTAATGTGCATAAATTATTATGTTAAATTATAACATGTCTACTTTGAGCATGTGTAATGTGCATTAATTATTATGTTAAATTATAACATGTCTACTTTCATACTTTATAACATGCCATCCAATAACTACTATGTTTGAGCATGCATTTGCATAACAACTATAATTATGTATGTTTGGATAGTACGTGTGGCCATGTATGATGGTGTGTGTGACGTGCAGATACCTAGGTGAGGGTGATGTGCAGACATACATATCATGTTGGGATTGCTAGTACCTTAGCGGGGGTACGATGAACCATGGGAGTGGGGAACTGGATATCTCTGCTGTGGTGCAGGCCTTGTTAAGAGTAACCATGTATGATGGTTCATGTGGCATGCGGAACTCGGAGGGTAATGCACGAAACACGGATCATGTTGGATCACTAGCATTCTAGCGAGTGCATGGCAAACCATGGGAGGAGGTAGTCAGGGGTCTCTACTGGGGTGCGGCCTTGTTTAATTTTACACACAAGCCCTATATTGTCTGCTTTATGTATGATGGGTTTGGTGATGGTTATGATTGATGTGGTTGTTGTGTGCTTGGTGACCTTATGTCATAGCCAGATTCTGATGGGGGTAGGGTGGTCCACGGGAAGTGGTGCTGGGGGTCTCTACTGGGGTGTGGCCCCCTTTTACTTTATGTATTACATGCATCATTTATCACCCATGGTTGTATGTCATGTGCTTTAGAGGGGTGACTCACCAAGAGAGGAGAGGTTGGGGTGTTTAGAAAGGGGGGCATGTGAACATGTTCAAGAAGAGGGGCATGAGAACAAGTCCAAGGGTGGTATCGTTCGGACAAATCCCCGCTGGTGTATAGCTAAGAACATGGGGCCTTCATATTGTGATGTGCATTGTTATCATGTTTACTTCTTGTAAATTCATGATTTGGATGTTGATAGGAGTACATTGATACTCGACTTCTTGCTGAGCAGGGATGGGAGCTCACCCCTCGATATCCAAATCTTTTTTTAGCTTTGGTTGCAAGTACCTCTCTTGCAGCTGCTTACTAGATGGAGCTTAATGTGGTGGGGAGCCCCTCTCTTGGTGGAGGTCCATTGGGGGATTACCCCAAGGGTTGTTCCTATAACAACTGCATCTACAGGACCTGATGGAGAGCCTTGTCTATTTCCTTCTTGGATAGTTGTAGATAGACAATGTTTGGACTATCTACAAGTGTTATGTTCAGATTCATTCCTTGGGATATTGTGTAGTAAATTATGATATGGTATTTTGGAACTTATTTTGGGAGACATAACAGACTTAAATTATGATATGTTATTAGTAGACGACATCTATTACCATATATATGCTTCTGCTAATATTACTCTGATTTATCTATTATTGTTTGTGGATATTGTATGCATAAACTATGGGATTTGTATGATATGTCACCGTGGTTGTCGATCACTTGAAGATTTGGGTTGTCTATTGGGTCGACCTAGATTATCATGTCTAGTACCCCGAATGGGCTGTGACAACACTTTGTATCATAGCACAACCACTTTGGTTCTACCTATGGATTTCCCTTATGCACGCATTTTC
>CM053276.1:43715646-43770072 GCA_028583415.1 Protea cynaroides | reverse complement strand
TTGGTGACATGGCTGGCTTCCTATGATCACCTATGACGCCTGCCCTTGGCTAGATTTGGTGAGACAGTTTTACTATAATCTCCAAGTGGTGGGGGATTACAATGATACCGAGAGGGGTAGAGAGCTCCGGATCACCGCTACGTTAAGGGAGTCGAGATTTCATTTGATTATCGACAGCTAGTCGACTTGTTGGTCATTTCATACGACGGCCCCATTATGTTCTATGCTCCTGAAGAGCCCCAGTTTTTTTCATTGGAGATGAGAGCTGAGATTGACTGTCAGATCATCAGAGAGGATCACTGGGAGATGAAAGCGATCTACCTTCTTCCAGAGCCTCGGGTGTACTGTAAGATTATTCAGCATAACCTGATACCTCAGAGTGGGCACTATGAGAGGATCTCCCAGTTGACCCAGTCTGGATTGGGAGGCCATCTGTAAGATGGGCATGCGGGATGCCCAGGTCAGCGACGATGAGAGGAACGCTCTGGTGCATCCACGTACTCGAGTGGAGATGGCTGACGCTGAGGCAGCAGCAGCAGCCGCTGGAGCAGGGGTTCATGGGGGTGATGATGATCATTTGTACATGGATGTGGATTTCATACCTCCTCTATCACCTACTCATGCTACAGGAGCTGGTCCTTCTTATGCAGCTGGTCCTTCACATGTAGCTGGTCCTTCACATGCACTTTCTGATGACATGAGGATGGGAGAGCTTCTAGATGCTCAACGCATGTTCGATCAGCGGGTGGGAGAGCTTCTGGATGATCAACGCATGTCAGATCAGCGGGTGGGAGAGCTTATGGATGCTCAACGCGTGACTGACTAGCGGGTGGCTGATCTCACTGCTAGTTTCCAGACGACCCAAACTCAGATAGCTTGGTTGACTAGAGTCTATGCTGAGGATTATGACAGAGACCGCGACGCACCGCCTCCCCCATCACCTCCAGCTTCCTGATGTATTTTCTTTTTATCTTTCTTTTGTACTTTAGAGTAACTGTCCGGGTTGTGGACTGTACTCTGCTTTAGACTTGTATATATACGTTTTGCCCTTCCTTCGAGTATATATAAATTTGTTTCTCATTTAATAGATGCATTATTCTCTTTCAATTTTTGTCTCAAACAATACAGATGCTTATATTGTGTTATTATTACAGCTTTTAAATTTTTATACTATCTCAGTGCACAAACTTTTGTGGAAGTATACTGGTTTAATAGACAGGGCCTGAGAGCTCTGATACTAAGTTGTCACACCCCAATTTTGCACTATTCAGAATGGTGTGATGAACCACTAATAAACCAATGGTATAACTAGGATCTCTAATAGGCTGTGTCCTTTTAAAATAAACCATACACATCCACAACCATAATCAGAATAAATACACAATAGCGGAAGTCGTAATATTAAATGAACTGAGGATTCTAACTGTGATAATCATAAATAAAATATCAAATTATGTTGTATTAACCGAGACATAAGTAAATAAAATATCAAATTACATTTCTTTAATAATTTAAATAAAAATCTAATAAAAAATGCATGAGTTGCACTCACATGAGGAGTCATGCGTCTCCACTACATCTTCAGCCTCCATTGCAGCAACGTGCCCGTACACAGAAGCATTTATATAATCTTCCACAGTGGTACCTGCATCATCAACTAAAAATATTCGACGTCGAAAGGGTGAGCACACATCACGGCTCAGTGAGCAAACAAAATAATGCAACAAACATATGCATGCATTCAATTAATATCTGTGGTCTAGTATATAAGTTTGCAATGTGCTATAGAAAGGTTTGGTGGCCGCCTCATCTCTATACATGAGTGTGTATAACTGCCCAATGAAAACGGCACTATCGACCCCACATGCACCCAATATGACACAATATACCCCCATGAAAATGGCATGGCAGTACCGGTTGCCTCATACCAATACCTAAGCCCCTGCTGGTGAGGGCTTGCAATCTGGACTCACAAGTAACCAATCCTAAAGTCAATCAGTGTATCCAAGGCCTCACCCTAGCATCCCTCAATACATCCATAGAGATAGAGCTAAGGCCCCCTGGCAGAGTCGAAGACTACACGGTCCGAGACCACCTCCCCTGATACCCTATGATGTAATAGTTCTGCTAATGTAATGACGATACGACGATGTCAGTGGACAAGACTTGTATAGAGCTATGGCACAATATACCCAATGAAAACGACATTGAAGTACCGGTTGATACCATCCCCTATCCGCATCAAGTACACTAACCAAACACAAACATTCACATGCCTATTCCTGTCACCATCATCATCATCATGTTATAAACAACAAAGTAAATATGCATGAACAGTAATAATAAAAATATTGGACGACATGTGGAATGCACATTAGAAGCATATACGCATAGAATCAGTCATGGCATTGGACTCAAGAAATAAAACAATTTATTATTAGCCAATTAGTTTAGGTCTTGTTCCCTCACCTTTGCTTGAGTGTAGATCCTCTTTCAAGCTTTAAGAATCACTTTTATATCAATAGGAAAACCTAACAAGTAGATAGATTTTAGTTAGAAGTCATTCTGGCAATTTTAGACTTGCTATTCAGCGAGGGTCGTAGGGTGGGTCGCAGGTAGGGTAGCAGTTTACTGCGACCCCCAGGATAGGGTCGATGCCAGGGTTGGATGTTCCATCGACATTGGGTGCGACCACCCCCTTCCTAGACTTCTCGAATGCTGGGGGTCGATCCTGTGGTCTGGTAGGGTCAATTGGGAATCGATCCCACGTGCAACTCGCCGTGGTTTTAGTCAAGAATTTCATCCTACAGTCCATTCTTTCATTTTTGGGTCCTATGGCTTACTTTTGCAATCCATTCTATGCTTGTTCTATGGCTTAGATCTCTAGGTTTCTTCCTTACTTTGCCTATCATGATTTCCTCCATGGATTTCATTGAAATCCTCCCATGGATGTATGATTTGCCTATCATGATTTCCTCCATGGATTTCATTGAAATCCTCCCTTGGATGTATCATTTGGGTTTCTCCTAGACCATACCCTCTTCATGAACTATTCTAAGGTCTTAGATCATCAATGGAAACGTACCATACCTTAGGTTTTGCTGAGATTCAGAGGTTTCTCTGAATTCTTCACTTTAGTCTTCTTCTCCAACTTTCCTTCTCTTTTCCTTCCCTTCTCTTTCTCTCACTTTCAATTAGGGTTTCAAAAGGAGTGAAAGAGGGTTAGGGATGTCCTATTTATAGAGGAGAATCTCCCAAAATAAGTTCCATTGAGATTAGGAAGGAATCCCATTGAAATTTGGAAAGTTTCCTATTTGCAGTTTCTGTCGGTAAAGAGGGGGTCGATGAGGGGGTCGGAGATCCTGTCGACCCTCAGATCTAAGTTGTCCAACCCCCAGTTAAAATATCAGGGGTCTGACTTCTTAATGAGGGGGGGTCAACCCTGCTTTTCTGTGTATGCGACCCTGCCCTCCATTTTATTATTTTTGGATCAGTTTAATACCTGGTTTTGCTATTTCTTTCACGTACTTGGTCCATTTGGCTCGACCATGATAGGTAGACCTGGTACAAGGTGGTAAGACCGGTTAGTTGGATACGGGTCTTACACTACCCTTGTGACCAAGAAATTGAAGGAAGAAGATAACCGATACGCTGATAGACTAAGTCAAGTGGAAAAAATACTAAGGGGCATGAAAAGAGTAGAAAGTCAAATCATTGATTCTGAAGGATTATGCTTCTTTTCAGAAACTAAGTTGCCTCTCAAATTTAAATGGACCACTAAGAAATTTGATGGGACAGGAGACCCCAAGACCCATTTAAGATCATTCACGGACTTATTGAAGCAAGATGAGCAGTTAGGACAAGCCCTCCAATTCTCACTCACGGGCGGAGCTCATCGATAGTTGATGAATCTGAACCCATCACAGATACATTCGTGATCAGATATCACCCAAGCATTTATCAGTTCCTATTCCTACAACACAGAGATAGAGACCCACCGTAGGCAATTGGAAACCATGGTCTAAGTACAGGGAGAGACATTCACAGCTTATTTAACTCGGTTCAAAAGTATAGCAGCAAAGCTTTGGGATCAACCTTTCGAGAGAGATCAGGTGCAGACCATAATGAGAGGCTTAAGTGGATCATATAAGACATATATTTTTGGCCAGGCCATACTATCATTTGAAGGGCTCGTGGTTGCAGGACAACAAGTAGAGGATGCCATAACTCGGGGAGATATATTACCAGGAAAGACAGAAAGGTCGAAAGGGGCTTCGAATAGAAGGGCATACCCACCAAGAAATCTAGGGAATCAATCAGCAAAGCAAGTAGCTAATACCAATTATGAGCCATTGATCTTGGGAAGTTCAAGTTATATCCCACTACCGTAAGCAAGGCCAAGGAGACAGTTCACGAATTTGGGGATGACTCGATCCAAGGCTCTAGACAATTGATACAAGCTAAGAAGTTGACAGTGCTAGACCCTCGTCCACCTCCAAGTCCTCTTCCATTGAATTTTCGCATGGACTTGTTTTGTAAGTACCACAATCAACATGGGCATGACACAGACAATTGCTACACATTGAGGCACGCCATACAGGATCCATTAGATTTTGGTAAATTTAAGGTCCAGCCCAGACAAGTGTCGGTGGCAAATAATCTCCTCCCTCACCACAATGTTAATTTCATAGAATGGGGGATGAGCCTTTGGACCTTATGCCCGTCATAGAAGGAGTAAGCAGTATGGCTGTCACATCTGGTGACGAAGTAAACATGTTGGGTAGCCATTAAGAAGAAAAGAAGAATATGATTTTTATTTCTTGAAAGATTCATCACACCCAATAGCACAAGTACAGTAGGAAGAAGAAGAACAACCATTCATCATCTACCTCTCAAATGAGGAGACAGAGAAGAATCAAGTTGACAACCGTTCCCTTGAGAGGGAGTTCATATTCCCAGAGGATAAGCAAGAAGTAGCAGAAACCGGAACAAGGAAGAACTACAAACCATCTCACTTGATGGTAAATGATCCGGCCCAAGCCGTGAGAGAGAAAGGTAAAGCACCTGCCAACCAACCAGAGCCTCCAAATCTTGTATTAAAACAATTACAAAGGACCCAAGCCAACGTGTCCATTTGGGAGCTTCTGATGGCTTCCAAGGTCCACAGGCATGCAGTATTGAAATCTTTAGCAAGCATTCAGGTCCCAGTTTTAATGGACGAAGAAGAACTAGCCATGCTAGTATGAGGCAGATATGCTGTTAATGCGATCATTTTTGGAGATTCCGATCTTCCTCAAGGGGGTAAGGATCATATACAGGCTTTACATATTACCATCGGATGTCGGGGAAAGAGCATTTTCCAAGTCCTGGTTGATAATGGGTGAGCTTTGAATGTATTCTCTTTTCATACCTTCAGGCATCTTGGCTTCAGCGAGTCACAGTTGAAACCTTCAGATATGACCATCATGGCATATGATAATACCAGAAGGGCAATATTGGGTGTCTTTATAGTGCCAATTCAAGTAGGACCGGTTGAATTTGAAATAGAGTTCCAAGTCAATGACATTTCGGCCTCATTCAACATGTTTCTAGGAAGGCCTTGGATCCATCAGGCCATTGTAGTGGCATATACTTTGTACCAGAAGATTAAATTCACCCACAAGAGTACCACTGTGACAATACACGCGGGCTCTGTAGTCATGAACACATTGGCCACTGGACAGAATAGTGAAGAGTCACAAGGAGAGACTAGGCACGACTTCTCTCTCGGAGGATTTTAGGTTGACAACATCCTAGCCACAACTAAGCCAGATCCTATAGGTACGCATCTGCCCTTTTCATTTTGTCAATTACTTGACATGCTCTACTTTTCAGGTATGGGTCTTGGTTCCCACCAACATGGTGATGTCAATTTCTTATCTCTATTGGTCAATGAGTATAAATTTGGACTGGGGTATACCCCTACCGAAGGGGATCTAAAAATAATCAAGCAAAAGCAGAGGGGAGTTGATGAAAGATTTCAGAAGCTCGAGAGGATGAAATACAAGTGAAGTAGTCAGTATGGTAGCAGCAGAATAAGAGCATCAAATAGAGCTAGTGGGGATTGGCGACCCTAAAGGACGGATGAAGCAGTCTATCAAGCAATATCTGAGGGGTTATAAAATGTGCAGGACATCCAGTTTTTGAAGACCATCAATGGGTATTTTGTCAAAGAAGGAGAAGATAACATCTATTGTGGATTTCCAGAACCTTGGTTCAAAGCCCACCTCCAAAGGTAAGTACCCGGAAACAAGCCATCGAGACTAATAGAAAGAGAAAAGAGAGAAAAGGAGAAAGGAAAGGTCTCGTTTAATCGAGACTAACAGAAAGAAAAAAGAGAGAAAAGACACAAAGAAACTCTGACACGTTTTGGAGAAGGGAGAGGAAGGAGGAAGAAGAAAGGAGAAAGGAAAGGTCTCGTCTACCATTGGAAATAAGCCATCGATAGCACCATCGAAAGAAAGGAGCTATCGGTATTGAGTCCTTACTCTCTTGATTTCTTTCAAGTAAAATCAGATAAGCTAATCCAATGTGAGATCTTTGCTTATGATTTCATGGCTACAATCCTCCTTCACCATCAATGGTAAACACTCAAGTATGTCATTGGGTCTTGAAGTTGATTCAGAACCTAATCAAGATCATGAAAGTAGTAGGAAATGGCTGAAAACAAAGGATAAATAAATACAAGTATCCTAAGCCTTCATAATGGACTGGAATGGACTATTCATAGACTAAAACCAAAGAAAATCCCTTCATGGTGTTGCTAGAATCGGATCCAAGGTTTAAAAACCAGATCTAGCAATATCGATTATCTGGGAAATTGAATCGGTATCATTAAATGATTTAAAATGAAAATTTGGAGCCCAAACTTCTTTTTCCAACTTAAAAAAAATCCAAAAGAGGCACCGTGTCAAAATCAAGGTGTTTTGGCCACGTTTCGACGTGCGATTGATGGCACGTGTAGCATGCCTGTAGACAAAACCGTGCTATCAACGCCATTAGCCGCACGAGTTTTTGACCTCGGTTGTTGACCATCTTTGGTCAATAGCTTATTGGGATTTTTATGAGCCTATTTATGGATTTAGATCCCTGAGATCGTTTTTCTATCTACGCTTCCTCCATTGTTTTGGTTAATAAACCTATAACCTGTTAGTTAGCTTGTTGTTCACCCTTGTTTATATTAGAAACCTCTGGACAACAAGTGTTGGATGCTTGTTAACCAGATATCAGACCCCTGGAATTGAGAATAACTTATTAGGATGTGTAGTGGGCAAGCAATAGAGACATATAATGGATAAATGGATTTATATCTATTTATTTTAATACTATTAAGGTACGGGAGAACCTTAGGAAAGCTGTTTGAAGCCATACTCTGTAGTATTTGTTGTATACTATCTCAGATAAGGGGATTAGACCCTTATTGTGTAGAATTAGTTACATTGACTATGATGTGTGATTGATAACATGCCTTGTGTGATAACATGCCATCCAATATACTGTTTGCTTGTTCATGCATATGCATCCTTGTGTTTGGGGTCATCAGTGTCGGTAAGGATTAGAGGGTGAGTGGAATGGGACACTCGCTACCTTTCCATAAAAGCGATTGATCCATGTTTTGATTCATGATGTCTGGTTAAGTTAGTAAGGAGGAAGGTAGGTGGAATGGGACGCTTGCACCACTTCTTACTAGTCTTGCTTTGCATTGACTACATGTAACTTAGATAAGTCACGATGTCCTTTGTAGGGATTGGACAAGGGCAAAAGCTTACCAATGTAACGGTCTAGTAATATGATTAATTAGGTGGACATGGTTAATTGAATTTAAATCACCTTTATAACTATACCCCTAGCCATTAGGGGGTTATGTAATGGCATGGGTTCAATAAAGGATGGTATAAACATAGCTGCGATGCTCTCCATAGCCGACGTTATGTCAATGGACTGGTGAGTCGACTAGTGGGATTATCACATCCTCAAGTGCCATGTTATGTGGACTTGGGATGAGCTGCGATCAAGAGGACCAAAACGATGGACCCATATTTAGGGGATATTACTATATTCTATGTGAGTCAGTATTCATTTTTTGGGAGTGACCCGTGCAGCTAGAGACTCTATGTGTGGGTTGTCTTGAGCTCAAACTTACAGTTATTTACCAGACCGTAGTTGTTAGTATCATGCATATGTATGTTGCACGTTTTATTTCTTTGCTAAGCTCGGTGGTTGAGCTCACCCTAGTGTATACAAACTCTTTTAGATGCAGGTATAATCGATGCTGAACTTAATGATGTGGACGTTAGTGATGAATGTCCATGATGCGATGTGCAAGTGTGACAATTGTGCCTACAGATAGGCACAATGATCTTTTTGATAAATAATTTTATCTGGTTTTAATTTCTTTTGATTTGGGGGCATGTTGCCCAGTGAATAATCTGGATTAATGAACTTAATTATTTTATTTTAAAATACCTTACAAGGGTGTGGGATTATAATATTTTATCATTAAATTTTTAGCTGTTGTGGTTTAATCATTACTTTTTAGCTATACTTTGGATTTGTAATATTTTATTTTGGTGGTGTGGATTTTATTATTAATTACTATGATAGTAGGGTTTAATAGTTGGCATACCACATTCCATGATCTTAGAAGGGGATTTCCAATGCCCTAATAGGATGTGGAGATCTCGTTATATTCCATAGTAACAATACATCGGGAACGGGGCGTTACAACAACCATATCCGATCAGTCAAACAACATGGCATGTGCATGCAGTAAATAAAATTGCATTCCAGCATAGATCCAAGGCACCACTCCAATGGATCATCGTGCCCCCACTAGAGTACAAGCAAGGCTACACCCCAATAGAGATCTCCGACTCCCCACTCCCATGGTTCGTTGTGCCCCTACTAAGGTACTAGCCGTGTAAGACCCATATCAAACTAACCCGGTCTTACCACCTTGAACCAGGTCTACCCATCATGGTCGAGCCAAATGGATCAAGTGCATGAGGGATATCACGATCCCAGGTATTAAACTGACCCAAAAACATTAAAATAAGAGGGAGGGTCGCTTACCCAGCAAGGCAGGGTCGGACCCCCCAGTATAAAAGTCAGACCCTGAGTTTTTAATTGGGGGTCAGACATTTTAGAACCAGGGGTCGACGGGATCTCCGACCCCCTCATCGACCCCCAGTCTATCGAAAGAAATCGTGAATTAGGAACTTTCCAAATTTCAATGGGATTCTTTCCCAATCTCAATGGGACTTATTTTGGGAGTTTTTACTCTATAAATAGGACATCCCTAAGCCTCTTTCACTCCTTTTAGAACCCTAATTGGATTGAGAGAAAGAGAAGAGAAGGATAAGAGAAAGAGAAGAAAAGGAAAGAAGAGAAGAAGATCAAAGAGAACGCTTCAGAGAAACAAGCCTAATTCTCAGGTATGGATACTATCTCCATGTAATTCTATAAACCTTAGAATAGATAGTGAAGAGGGAATGATCTAGGAGAAACCCAAATCATCAATCCATGGTTAGGTTTTCATGGAAAACAATGGGGGAGATCATAAAAACGATATAGGTGAATGAACTACGGTTCTAGACCATAGAACATGTGTGGAATGGATTGTAGAAGCAAGCCATAGGACCCCAAACACGAAGGAATGGACTGTAGGATGAAAATTTGACCAAACCCATAGGGGGTCGCATGGGGGGTCGCATGGGGGCTCGATGGCCAATCTACCCTACCAGACCCTAACAATCGACCCCCAGTGTTCGGGAAGTCCAGAATCTGGGTGGTAGCACCCAGGGTCGATGGAACCTCCGACCCTGGCATCGACCCCAGTTAACAGCATGCTTTTTAAAATCAGAATTAATTTTAATTAAATTCTATCGAATTGATTAGGTCTTCTAGTGATATAATATTGATATTTAGTTGATTCTTAATGCTTGAAAGAGGATCTACGATCAAGCAAAGGTGAGGGAACAAGACCTAAACTAATTGATAATAAACTATTTTATTCTTGAGTCCAATGCCATGATTGATTCTATGCATGTATGCTTGTTATGTGCATTCAACATGTCATCCAATATTTCTATTTTTACTGTTCATGCATATTTTAATTATTGTTTATAACATGATGATGATGATGATGATAAGAATAGGCATGTGAATGTATGTGTGTGGTTGGTGTGCTTGATGCGAGAGAGTATCAGGGGGTGTCATAGGCCGGGCCTCAGCACTCTAGCGCTATCTCTAACTCAAGTATTGTCCACTGACATCGTCGTATCGCCATTACCTTAGCAGAACTATTACGTCGTAGGGTATGAGGGGAGGTGGTCTCGGACCATGTAGTCTCTGACTCTACCGGGGGGCCTTAGCCCTATCTCTTTGGACGTATTGAGGGATGCTGGGGTGAGGCCTTGGATACACTGATTGGCATTAGGATTGGTTAGTTGCGAGCCAGTTTGCGAGCCCTCGCCAACAGGGGCATACATGTTGGTATGGGCAACTGGTACAGCAATAAACGTAACCTTTGCATGTACATTGTCCATGGTGGGTGCATGTGGGACGACAATAAACGTTACCTTTGGGCGGATTCACACACTCGTGTATAGAGGTGCGGCGGCCACCTATCCTTTCTATAGCACATTGCAAACTTATTTGCCAGACCAAGGATATGAATTGAATGCATGCATATGTTTGTTGCATTGTTTTGTTTGCTTACTGAGCCATGATGTGTGCTCACCCTCTCGACGTCGAATATTTTTAGTTGATGATGCAGGTACTACTATCGAAGATTATATGAGTGCTCCGATGTACGCGCGTGTTGCTGCAATGAAAGCTGAAGACTTAGTGGATACGCATGACTCCTCATGTGAGTGCAACTCATGCGTATTCGATTAGATTTTTCATTTGAATTTTTTAAGGAAATGTAATTGATATTTTATTTACTTATGTCTCAGTTGATACAACATAAATTGATACTTTATTTATGATTATCACAATTAGATTCCTCAGTTCATTAACTATAAGACTTCCACTATTGTGTATTATTCTGATTATGGTTGTGGATGTGTATGGTTTTATTTTTAATGGACACAGCCTATTAGAGATCCTGGTTGAACCGTTGGTTTATTAGTGGTTCATCCCACCGTTCTGAATGGTGTTGAATTTGGGGTGTGACAACTTGGTATCAGAACATCTCAGGCCTTGTCTGTGGAACCGTATACTTCCACAAAAGGTCGTGAACTGAGATAGGATAAAAATTTAAAGGATGTAATAATAACACACCATAAGCATCTGTGTTGTTTGAGACCAAACTGAAAGAGAATAATGCATCTATTAAATGAGAAACAAATTTATATACAACCAAAAGGAAGAACAAATGTTTATATATATATATATATATGATTTAAGCAGAGTACAGTCCACAGTCTGGATAGTTACTCCGAAGTACAAAAAGAAAGATAAAAGAAATGCATCAAGAAGCTGGAGGTGATGGGGGAGGCGGTGCCTCACGGTCTCTATCATAGTCCTCAACATAGACTCTAGTCAACCAAGCTATCTGAGTATGGGTCGTCTGGAGACTAGCTGTGAGATCAACCACCCGTTGGTCAGTCACACGCTGCGCATCCCTAAGCTCTCCCATCCGCTGGTCAGTCATGTGTTGACAGCTAGAAGCTCTCCCACCGGTTAGTCCAATACGGGCTGAGCAACCAGAAGCTCTCCCACCCGTTGATTGGACAAGCTTTGAGCCTTTAGAAGCTCTCCCATCCTCAAGTCAGATATACGCTGAGCCTCTCATATCTCGTGCAATATTCCCATCATGTCATCAGAAGGAACATACGAAGGACCAGCTGCATGCGAAGGACCAGCTGAAGAAGATGGACCAGCTCCAGTAGCATGAGTGGGTGATGGAGGAGGTATGGCATCTACATCCATGTATAGCCGATCGTCATCATCCCCATGAGCCCCTGCTCCAGCTGCTGCTGCTGCTGCCTCACCGTCAGCCATCTCCACTTGAGTGTGAGGGCGCACCATCATGTTCCTCTCCTCATCCCTGACCTGGGCATCCCGCATGCCCATCATGCAAATAGCCTCCCAATCCAGAGGCAATGAGAAGGACTTCTCCTAAATCTTCTCATCCAACAAATCAACCCCCAGGCGGGTAAGCAAGGTAGTGATCATGCGTCCATAAGGAAGGTTGCCAGTGTAACTGGGCAATGTGGCGCTGATCATCGTCCGAATGATGATATAGGGAAGGCAGACGGGCTGCCTAGTGCATATGCAGTACAATAGATATTGGGTCAATTGGGAGACCCTCTCATAATGACCACTCTGCGGTATCAGGTTATGCTGAATGATCTTGTAGTATACCCGTGGATCTGAACACAGATAACTTGCTTTCATCTCCCAGCGATCAGGTCTGATGAGCTGACGATCGATCTCAGCCCTCATCTATAAAGAAAAGAACTGGGGCTCTCCAGGGGCACAGAATACCAAGGGGCCATCATAGGAAATGCCCAACAAGTCGGACAGCTGCCGATAATCGAATGAAACATCAACCCCCTTGATGTAGCTGGTGATCCGAAGTTTACCACCTCTCTTAACATCATTGTAATCTCCCACCACCTGGAGATTACAGTAGAACTGGCGTACCAGGTCAGGACAGGTACAGGCATCATAGGTGATGACAGGGAGCCACCCCATTTCGCCAAAAGCCCTCTCCATGTTGAACAAGGTCAAGCTAGCCAAGTCCACTTTGAGGCCTCCCTCTACTTTCTTGCGAGCATAGCGGGCATACTGAGTCTCGGCTTCAGTGGAACGGAAGCGAAGATGGCTGCGAACACTAGGTACCTTGGTGCGAGCCATGGTATCTGCAAATAATAAAGAAAAACAAATAATGGCTTAGTGGAGATGAAAAACCTAAAATTTCGACATAATAACAACGTAAATTGGTCAAAAGCCTCACTTTTCACCCATACACATGGGCAGGAGGACTTACATAGATCCTAAACTATCCTGTAAGACTCATACAGTTGGAAATTTCAATTAATGAGATTCAATTGGCAGAAATTTCAAGAAAATCAAAATCTCGACAAAATTAGGGCAAAAAGAGTAAATTTTGAGTTTCTCGATAACCAACCGATGAAACTCAAATATTTTTGAGGGCTTTCGTTCCTCGAGTCACCAACAACTAAAGCCCCCAAAAAAATTGAATTTTTATGGTTGGAAAAAGTTTAATTTGAAAAATACTAGATATACAAGAAATAACCTAGGTAAAGAAACCTAAAAACATGAAAAGGTAGAAGACATACCTGTAACGGAGGTGTAGATGACGAAACAAGGAGTGCAAACCACCAACAGACCGGAGTTGTCACTGTAGCAACTCAGAGGGATGAGTCGAGTCGAAGCGGAGAAGAAAGAATGGGAAATGGACTTTGAATCGGAGCTTAAAAATCTGATTTTTAGTCCGGGGGTCGGAAAATTCGATAAAAACCATCGACCCACCCATCGACCCCCGCATCGACCCTCGGCTCTCGAGAATCTGACAGAGAACCAGGGGTCGCACCCTGGGTCGGACATCCTTTGACCCCCCCCATCGATCCCCAGCTCTCGGGAAGAACGGGTGATTTCCCAGGGTCGCATACTGAGGGTCAGACACCCATCGACCCCCACCATCGACCCTACAGTGAAAATACAGTATTTTTCGACAGAATGATCTGAAAATTTTGAAATTTGCAATTGTTAGTGGTTTTAAAATATGAGAATATTGTCTCTCGTGTTCAATGATTTCAGGCAATCCCACTATCAGATTAATTAATGGCGGGACACAGAGTAACCAGACAGAGCCGTAACTCTATTCCACCACCACCACCTGTGGGCTAGAATAGCCTGACACACCCGAAAATACAGGGGAACACGAACACTGCACCATCCGTCATGAATGGGCAGATAAATCCTACAAATCTGCCAGCTCCACCTATAGACTTGGCCACAGTCGTAATGAACTTGGCCCAACAGCTGCAGCAAATGCAACAGGCACAAGTTACTATACAAGCTGCCATAGGCATAACTCCTCCAGCTGCACAGACACCTGCAATGCCAGCAGGACAGGCAAGCACAGCACCAGGGAGAAGTAACACAGTACCCCATGCACCTCAGACTCCTATCATGTAGGCTCAAGTACAAAATCCTGAGATAGCTCAAGGTGGATATCAGTACCAATCACCTATGTATGGAGCATATGTCCCGCAGCCACTAGACCACTCCAGACTGGTGGAGCATTTTCTGAAACTGAAGCCCAAAGAATTTAATGGCAAGCAAGAAGATCCTTTATGGCTGGCATACTTGGTTGACGAAATGGAAAGAAATTTTATAATGATGACACTAAATGAAGAAGAAAAAGTGTTGTGTGCCACCTTTATGCTGAAAGGAGATGCACACCATTGGTGGAGGTCTACCAGGACTTATTTATTAACAAAGCACGCCCAACTGACTTGGGATATTTATAAGGAGGCGTTCTTTGAGAAGTACTTTCCGAGAAGTTTCAGAGATTCTATGGAAAGAGAGTTCCTGAGTTTATATCAGCGGAAGATGACCGTGGATGCATATCAACAGCATTATGAAGAGCTGTTCTTCTTTGCACCCACCAGTATACAGGAGGAAAACACCAAAACCCGAAGGCTCGTCATGGGACTTAGGGGAAGCATCCGCGAGCATGTTCTGGGACATGGAAAGAAAATCTATAATGAAGCGGCACAAATTGCTTGAGTCGTAAAATCGAGCCAGAAGGAGAGTTATTTCATGCAAAACAAAGGTATAAAAAGGCCAGCTGAAAATTCTTATAACGGAGGGAATAACAAGACATTCAAACCCTTCCATGCTCAAGGCTTTATCGCTGCAACCAAGACTACTCCAGTAGCTCAACAGCAACAAAAGCCAATTACTGAAGGGATAAAATGTTTTAACTGCAACCAAGTGGGACATATGGCAAGGGAATGTCCTAAGCCCAAGAAGCAGCTACATCAAGGACGAGTTTACACGGTTACATCTGAGGATACTGCCGCATCGCCTGATGTGGTCACAGGTATGACTTAAATTTTTAGTTAGTTGTATTACATTGTATGAGCATGTAGACTAAACCAAAACAAATCACAGGTATCGTACCTATTAATGACATTCCCGCCAGAGTACTCTTTGATTCAGGAGCTACTCATTCCTTTATATCTATGACATTTGGAAAGAAGTTAAATCTACCCTTAAATCCTTAGACTGCAAACTACTTGTACGATCACCTATGGGATTAGAAGTGGAGTTAAAAAAAGGTTATGGACCATGTCCAGTTCTTATTGATGAAAAGACCTTGGAACCTTGGATGTAAGCTTGATCCAACTTGAGATGGCAGACTTTGAAGTCATCTTTAGAATGAACTGGTTAGTTTGGCATTCTGCAAACCTATTGTGTGCTGAAAAGAAGCTAACATTTAAAGACAAGAAAGGAGCAGAGTTCAGTTTTTTGGGAACCAAACTTCCCCATAAACAAAAGCTCATACTCTCTGCGCTAAAGGCTAAGAAGTGCCTTGATAAAGGAGCAGTCAACTATTTAGTATCGGTGGTCGACCTTACCAAGGAAGCACTACGAATGGAAGATATTGATGTCGTGCGTAACTTTCCAGACGTATTTCCTGAAGAACTACGAGGATTACCACCCGACCAAGCTACAAAGTTTGTTATAGATCTTATACCTGGAGCCGCACCAGTATCGAAAGCACCTTATCGAATGGCTCCTACTGAACTGAAGGAATTGAAAGTACAACTACAAGAACTTCTGGACAAGGGTTACATTTGCCCTAGTATATCACCATGGGGAGCGCTAGTATTATTCATAAAGAAGAAGGATGGTAATGTTCGCTTGTGTATAGACTACTGAGAACTGAATAAACTGACAATCAAGAATTGGTATCCATTGCCTCGGATCGATGACCTGTTCGATCAGTTGCAAGGTGCCAAAGTGTTATCCAAGATCGATCTTCGGTCAGGCTACCATAAACTGAAGATTAAGGACGGTGATATTCCCAAGACAGCATTCAGGACCAGATATGGACATTATGAATTCTTGGTTATGTCTATTGGAATGACAAACGCACCAGCAACTTTTATTGAACTTATGAACCAGGTTTTCCACGACAGATTGGATACGCCGGTTATTGTATTCATTGATGATATATTGGTCTACTCCAAAGACGAGGAAACTCATATTAAGAATCTAAACGCCGCTCTGCAGCGACTATAGAAGGAGAAGCTCTACGCCAAATTTTCAAAGTATGAGTTTTGGCTAAAGGAAGTCGCATTTCTAGGCCATGTAGTATCTGTTGAAGGAATTAAAGTGGATCCCAACAAAATTGAGGCTATTGTAAAGTGGGAAGCATCGAAGAGCGTTGCAGAAATTAGAAGTTTCTTGGGTCTAGCTGGGTATTATCAACGATTTATGGAAGACTATTCCCGAATTGTCGTACCTCTTACCAGTTTGACTAAGAAGGGTGAGAAGTTTGTTTGGACGGATAAATGTGAGAAGAGTTTCCAAACTTTAAAGGCTAGATTGATATGAGCCCCAATCTTGACCATCCCAATTCCAGGACAACCATTTATCTTGTACACCGATGCGCCGGGACTGGGATTAGGATGTGTACTTATGCAAGGAGAACAAGTAATTGCTTATGCCTCAAGACAACTGAAAACTCATGAGAAGAACTATCCTGCTCATGATTTGGAACTAGCGGCAGTGGTACATGCTGTCAAAATATGGAGACATTATCTGTACGGGGAGAAGTTTCAGTCTAAATCAGACCATAAAAGTCTTACTTATCTATTTAATCAGAAGGAGCTGAATATGAGACAAAGAAGATGGCTAGAACTATTGAAAGACTATGATTGTGATATCCAGTATCATCCGGGGAAAGCTAATGTTGTAGCCAATGCGTTGAGTAGAAAGGCAATGATAAAATCTCAGGGAGAGGTTAGCACAACTGCCGCAATGTGTACTACCAGAAAGGTATTCAAGCATGGTAATGAGAAGTTTGTGATAGATACACCAGATGGATCAGCCAATCAAGGGTTTATTCATCGGTTTTCAAATATGTTTGCCGCATTAAAGATTATACCAGATATAATTGATGAAGTAAAGACAGCTATCAAATCAGACCCTTACCTAAGAACGGTACAAGAGGACATTGAAAAAGGTAGGACTGACCCTGAGTTCACCTTGGACGAAGAAAAGGTACTGAAGTACAAAGGAAGAATATGTGTACCCGGAACAAAAAGCTTGGACATTAGACACCGATTGATGAAAGAAGCCCATACCACCATCTATTCGTTACATCCTGGAAGTACAAAAATGTATCATGATCTAAAGAAATTATATTGGTGGAGAGGAATGAAAGCAGATGTAGCTAAGTTCGTGTCTCAGTGCCTAAATTTTCAGAAAGTAAAGGCTGAACGATAAAGATCGACAGGACTGTTACAGTCGTTACCAAAACCAGCATGGAAATGGGACTGCATCACTATGGACTTCGTCACAGGATTACCATTGACACCTCGAGTAATTGACGCAGTTTGGGTAATTGTAGACCGCCTGATTAAAATAGCTCGCTTTATACCTATACGACCTCAATATACACTGGAGAGGTTAGCTAAGCTGTATTTGGATAACATAGTGCGATTACACGGTGTACCTGAAAGCATTGTGTCCGATAGAGATCCACGATTTACTTCAAAGTTTTGGGAAGGATTGCAAAAGGCTATGGGTATAACATTGAAGTTTAGTACCGTATTCCATCCACAGATGGATGGACAGTAAGAGCATACAATTCAGATCCTAGAAGATATGCTTAGAGCATGTGTAATTGATTTTAAAGGATCATGGGATGAAAAGTTACCATTGATCGAGTTCGCTTATAACAATAGCTATCAGGCTACTATACAGATGTCACCCTATGAAGCACTGTATGGCCGAAAGTGTCGAACTCCTTTGTTTTGGAATGAAGTTGGGGAACGTAGTATTGTTGGATTGGAATTTGTTGAAGAGACTTGTTGAGTGGTCGACATTATCAAGGAAAGAGTGAGAACAGCTCAGAATCATCAGAAGCAATATGCAGATACCCAACGCCAAGAGATTGAATTCGTCGTGGGTGATAAAGTATACTTAAAAGTATCACCTATGCGAGGATTGAAACGGTTCGGACAGAAAGGGAAATTAAGTCCAAGATATGTCGGGCCATATGAGATTCTAACTAAGCGTGGAAAAGTGGCGTACCAATTAGCACTACCACCATCTATGTCAAAGCGTGGAAAAGTGGCGTACCAGTTAGCACTACCACCATCTATGTCAAGTGTGCATGACGTATTTCATATTTCCTTATTGAAGAAGTATGTCAAGGATCCGACGCATGTTTTGACAATAGACTTACCTGATTTGACTAATGATTTGACATTTGAAGTAGCACCAACTGAAATCACCAGTTGGAAGGTTCAACGACTATGCAACTGCGATATCTATTATGTTAAGGCCACTTGGAGAAGTAGAGATATGGAAGAAATCACATGGGAAGAAGAGAATGCTATGCGAAAGCAATACCCTCATCTGTTCGACTCAGAAGGTATGTACAATTTCGAGGATGAAATTTTTATAAGTAGGGGGAGTTGTAAGACCCGTATCAAACTAACTCGGTCTTACCACCTTGAACCAGGTCTACCCATCATGGTCGAGCCAAATGGATCAAGTACGTGAGGGAGATCACGATCCTAGGTATTAAACTGACCCAAAAACACTAAAATAAGGGGGAGAGTTGCATACCCAGCAAGGCAGTGTCGGATCCCCCCAGTATAAAAGTCAGACCCTGAGTTTTTAACCGGGGGTCGGACATTTTAGAACCAGGGGTCGACGGGATCTCTGACCCCCTCATCGACCCCTAGTCTGCCGACAGAAATCGTGAATTAGAAACTTTCCAAATTTCAATGGGATTCTTTCCTAATCTCAGTATGACTTATTTTGGGAGTTTCTACTCTATAAATAGGACGTCCCTAAGCCTCTTTTACTCCTTTTAGAAACCTAATTGGATTGAGAGAAAAAGAAGAGAAGGAGAAGAGAAAGAGAAGAGAAGGAAAGTGGAGAAGAAGATCAAAGAGAAGGCTTCAGGGATACAAGCCTAATTCTCAGGTATGGATACTATCTCCATGTAATTCTACAGACCTTAGAATAGATAGTGAAGAGGGAATGATCTAGGAGAAACCCAAATCATCCATCCATGGTTAGGTTTTCATGGAAAATCATGGGGGAGATCATAAAAACCATATAGGTGAATGAACTACGGTTCTAGACCATAGAACATGTGTGGAATGGATTGTAGAAGCAAGCCATAGGACCCCAAACACGAAGGAATGGACTGTAGGATGAAAATTTGACCAAACCCACAGGGGGTCGCATGGGGGGTCAATGGCCAATCGACCCTACCAGACCCTAACAATCAACCCCCAGTGTTCGAGAAGTCTAGAATCTGGATGGTAGCACCTAGGGTCGATCGAACTTCCGACCCTGGCATCGACCCCCAGTTAACAGCATGCTTTTTAAAATCAGAATTAATTCTAATTAAATTCTATCGACTTGATTAGGTCTTCTAGTGATATAATATTGATATTTTGTTGATTCTTAAAGCTTGAAAGAGGATCTACGATCAAGCAAAGGTGAGGGAACAAGACCTAAACTAATTGGTTAATAATAAACTGTTTTATTCTTGAGTCTAATGCCCTGATTGATTATATGCGTGTATGCTTGTTTTGTGCATTCAACATGTCATCCAATATTTCTATTATTACTGTTCATGCATATTTAAATTATTGTTTATAGCATGATGATGATGATGATGATAGGAATAGGAATGTGGATGTATATCTGTGGTTGGTGTGCTTGATGTGAGTGAGTATTAGGGGGGGTGTCATAGGCCTGGCCTCAGCACTCTAGCTCTATCTCTAACTCAAGTCTTGTCCACTAACATCGTCGTATCGTCATTACCTTAGCAGAACTATTACGTTGTAGGGTATGAGGTGAGGTGGTCTCGGACCGTGTAGTCTCTGACTCTGTCGGGGGGCCTTAGCCCTATCTCTATGGACGTATTGAGGGATGTTGGGGGGAGGCCTTGGATACACTAATTGGCATTAGGATTGGTTAGTTGCGAGCCCAGTTTGCGAGCCCTCGCCAGCAGGGGCTTACGTGTTGGTATGGACAATTGGTACAGCAATAAACGTAACCTTTGAATGTACATTATCCATGGTGGGTGCATGTGGGACGACAATAAACGTTACCTTTGGGCGGCTTCACACACTCGTGTATAGAGGTGTGGCGGCCACCTATCCTATCTATAGCACATTGCAAACTTATTTACTAGACCGAAGATATGAATTGAATGCATGCATATGTTTGTTGCATTGTTTTGTTTGCTCACTGAGCCATGATGTGTGCTCACCCTCTCGACGTCGAATATTTTTAGTTGATGATGCAGGTACTACTATCGAAGATTATATGAGTGCTCCGGTGTCTGCGCGTGTTGCTACAATGGAAGCCGAAGACTTAGTGGATACACATGACTCGTCATGCGAGTGCAACTCATGCGTACTCGATTAGATTTTTCATTTGAATTTATTAAGAAAATGTAATTGATATTTTATTTACTTATGTCTTAGTTGATACAACATAAATTGATACTTTATTTATGATTATCACAATTAGATTCCTCAGTTCATTTACTATAAGACTTCCGCTATTGTGTATTATTTTGATTATGGTTGTGGATGTGTATGATTTTATTTTTAATGGACACAGCCTATTAGAGATCCTGGTTGAACCGTTGGTTTATTAGCGGTTCATCACACCGTTCTGAATGGTGCAGAATTTGTGGTGTGACAAGCCGTCCCAACATGATTTGTGAGGTTACCCGTTACATGAACCACCATACATGGGTTGCATCTTAACAGAGATCCCCAGCTCCACTCCAATGGATCACCATGCATTTACTAAGGTGCTAGCAGTCCAACATGGTACGTGTGCCCATGCTCCAACATGTCACACACACCATTTTACATAATCATACAGATGCAATAATAATGAAAGACAATACCCCAGTAGAGATCCCTGGCTCCATTCCAATGGATCACCGTGCCCCCACTAGAGTGATAGTATAAAACACATAACTCGTATAGTGTGGTCCAACAGTCCACACAACCATCATATCCATCCAAACATACATCGTTATTGTTATTAAGCAAATGCATGCTCATACATACAATTTATTAGATGGCATGTTATAGAATGGAAATACAGTATGCAACAAAAGACATGCTCAAACTCTATGGACCAGACCCCTCACCTGTAGACACCAATGGTGCTGAAGAACTTAGAAGCTGATAAAAGGCTTCGTCCACTACCCACGTTATTTTACCTAATTGATTAGATAATTTGATTAGGTTGGTGAACATCTTTTAACCAGCATGGACAGGTCTTAGGTGTCCATGCATGGGTCCCAAGATAAGTCAAGAACCAAACGGTTGGTCCTCTATAACCCAAATTAGGCATACTGGTTAACAGAGTCTAAACTGGATGATAATTCCAAATGATGTACCCTCTAGAATGACCCTTTGGTTATACACTTATACAATTTCTTATTTCAACTTAATCGAAGGATGGAATCAGATGATTTATCATTTGGTAAACCATCCGGTTATACACTCTATCATAAACAGAGGCTTCCAGAAGGTTATCTAGAGGCTCCGTCAAGTGGTGTACCATCCAAAAATGCCTCTGGCTTATATTTAAACCTATCCGGAGGTATGGGGTCAATCAGACCCATGGATAATCGGGGGATGATCACTCGGAGGGTAGTGCCCCCGGGAGGGTCCTCTGGTTGGGATCCTCTAGTTAATACTTAAGTCATTTTCCAATTAGGCATTGGCCTTACTGGAGGGGTGGTCTTAGTCACCCGAAGGCAGGGTCAATGACAAGGCTCCGGTTAGTGCCCAAAAACTAGGCGTGAACCAGATATGGTTTCCATCTTTGGAAGATTGTCTCCCCATTGCATCTTCATTCATTTTAATTAGTGGGAAACATTCTCCCACCATTATTACATCCAATGGAAGTCATTTGAGACCCCAAGCACATCTCCATACATGGAGGGGAAGACAACCTAGGTTTTCTAGGTTTGTAACCGATCTCCATTAATGGAGATCATTCATGGTAAAGCTTCACCATATGGTCCTTGTGAAAGCATCTTTAAGAAAGGAAGAGGAGAGCTTAGACTTACCTTTAATGGAGGAAGCTAGGGTTTGAGCTCCAAGCTTGAGCTCCAACTTTTCCTCTTCAATACTCTTACTCTCACTCACTTGAACAAAAGAGCGAAATAAGGAGGTGGGCCTCCTTATTTATAGAATCCTAAGGAGAGAGAGTGTATCATTCGAGTCTAAACTGGATGCTTACAATTGGGTGGTGCATCATCTAGCAGAGCATCTGGTTGGGCTTAAAATTGGCCCCAGGCTTGGTTTAATGGCCCCAAATAGGTGGGGATGCTTTCTATCATTAGAATCTTCTTCCCCATGCTCTCTTCCATCACTAGGTGATCCTAGGGCTTGGCCCGACCTTATACTGAGGGTCAAGATGTCAGGGTGCCAAGTATTGGCACAATAAGACCTGACATAGTGGGATCCAAATTGGTGTGGATTCAAAGTATGGGTCTTACACTTAATCCCCTATTGGCAATGGTTGCCAGTCATGGGATGTTGAAACTTAAACCATGAACATTAATAATGCAAGTACCTGTATCCCAGCTTAATGGATCCATATGAACCATCCCATTCCAACCATCCTGATCCACTAGGATACAAAGAATTTCCAAACAATCATGTTATCACACATTCCACATATTTATCTATCCAATACAGAAATAGTATGCAAGGATGCATGAACAAGTATCACAACTATTGGATGTCTTGTTATCACATAGTAGTCCAATCATATCACACCGCAACATGCATATGGAAGACATAAAAATAAAACAAGCTAATCCCCTCACCTATGACGGTGAGCTAATTACTACTCTGATACAGACAAAGTACCTTCCCTTGTTTCCCACGTCAGTTTACCTAGTCGCTATCGGTATATAATTAATACTTTAAATTGTTTGGTTATTCTTTTAATTGGTTTAAGGTAACCTCATTAGTCTTAGGAATCTGTCTTAGGGTCAATTGGTCAAGTTTCATGATCAATTGTTGAAGATTCAACTGTGTCAGTCATTCTGTAACATGAGCGGTAGATAATAGTAGTTGATCAATCCATGCAATCGATTGGACACTTTTCATCAACCTATTGATGGCTTTTGGTTTATTTTTTATTCCAGAGGTTTACACCTCATTGGTGTTACATCCACAAAAGGTTTATAGTATTGTAAAGTCATTGGTTATGGTAGAATTTCATTTTCATAGTTTACATACATGTACGGTTATCGTCTGTGAATGTCGGTTATGCAACCATATGTGCATGTACTCTTGGGGATGTATTCTAATTGAATTATCTATTCCATAAGGTCTAGAATTTATAACTTGTTAAGTGAGTCTACTCATTCTACAGTGGTCAAATGTAAACAATTTAATAAGTATTACACTCTTTTCTGTGATCGAGCGATCGATCACATTCATGCTCTCGGTCAAGCTCGTTTCATCGATCGTCTCCATCGATCGTACATTCCCAATTAGTTTGGACTGAACTTGCTTCGATCAAATCTCTTTGGTACAAGGTCAAGGGTATTCCCAGAGAGTTTATAATGGTCTGAACTATATTGAGGACTACTAATCTACATTAATTCAATAGTATATTCTCATATTGTGATAAAAAATCTTACCTTTGCATTGGTTAATCAAACTTGTCTAACATTAAGTAATTCTACAGCAATGGCCATCAATGGCGGAGGGAACAATAATTTCCATGAGATCAAAGGTTGGGAATTACCTCATGATATCATTGGTTGGTCATTCTAAGTAATTAACTCCTTGTTTTCCTTCTCTTTCTTATTTGTAGATACTATGGCTCGTACCAAAGTACCCAGAGTTCGTGATCCCCTTCGCTTCCGTTCTAATGAAGCCGAGGCACGGTATGCTGACTATGCCCATAAGAAGGTTGAGGGTGGTCGTATGGTGAACTTGGCTGAGTTAGCCGTGTTCAACGTAGAGGGAGCCTTTGGTGACATGGGGTGGCTTCTTTTCATTACATACGATGCGTGCACCTGCCCGGATTTGGTGCGTCAGTTCTATTGTAATCTCCAGGTGGTGGGGAATTACAATGACGTTGAGCATGGTCAGGAGTTACGCATCACCAGCTACGTCAAAGGGGTAGATATCTCCTTCGACTATCAGTAGCTGGCTGACTTGTTGGGCATTCCTTATGATGGCCCCATGGTATACTGTGCGCCTGGAGAGCCACAGTTTGTTGAGATGGAGATGAGGGCAGAGATCGATAATCAGTTGCTCCGTCCTGATCATTGGCAGATGAGAGCCTGTTACTTGCGTCCATCTCTACGGGTCTTCTGTAAGATTATTCAGCATAATCTGATCCTGCAGAGTGGGCACTATGAGAGGGTGTCTCAGCTGACCCAGTTCCTGATATACAGTATATGCACTCGACAGCCCGTCTGCCTTCCATACATCATCATGCGGACCATGATTAGTGCTACGTTGTCCGGTCATAGGGATAATCTACCCTATGGACGTATAATCACTGTCCTGCTTACTCACATGGGGGTGGACTTAGTGGATGAGAAGATTCAGGAGAAGACCTTCTCGTCGCCTCTAGATTGGGAGGCTATCTGCAAGATGGGGCTGCGAGATGCTGAGGTTAGTGATGAGGAGAGGAACGCGATGGTGCGCCCTCACACTCGTATTGAGATAGCTGATGCTGAGGCTGCTGCTGCCGCCGCTAGAGCTCATGTAGATCCCGTCGACGATGATGACCGTATGTATATGGATGTCGACGCGATACCCCCGCCTTCACCCACGCATGCTGCTGGAGTTGGTACCTCTTCTGCGGCTGGTCCCGCACCTGGGACTGACCCTTCTCATGTGGCTGGTCCTTCGCATGCACCATCTGATATGATGGAGATATTGCGTGAGATCAGGGAGGCTCCGCGCAGATCTGATCCGAGGAAGGATGAGTTGTTGGCTGCCCAGCACACGTCCGATGCGCGGGTGAGAGAACTCCAAGAGGTCCAGCGTGCGAATGATAGGAGGGTAGCCGATCTCAGAGTTAGCCTACAGACGACCCAGACTCAGATAGCCTGGTTAACTTGAGTCTATGCTGAGGACTATGACAGAGACCGTGAGGCACCTCCTCCTCCTTCGCCTCCTGCTTCTTGATTGTACCTTCATTTCCTTGTACTTCAGAGTAACTGTCCGGGTTGTGGACTGTACTCTGCTTTCATTATGTATATATGTTTTGTTTCGCTCTCATTGTTATGTAAACTTGTTTCCCTTTTAATAGGTGCGTTATTCTCTTTTAAGTTTTGTCTCAAACATCACTGGTCCTTACAATGTGTTAATATTACTGTTTTTATTTTTATCCTATCTCAGTTCACAATTGTGTTGAATGTATGCCAGTTCAGCGGACAAGGCCTAAGATGCTCTGATACCAAGTTGTCACACCCCAATTCCACACATTCAGAATGGTGTGATGAACCGCTAACAAACCAACGGTTCAACCAGGATCTCAAATAGGCTATCCCCGCATTATCTAAACTTACACACATCCGTAATCATAATCAGAGTAAATACACAATAGCGAAAGTCTTATAATAACATGAACTGAGAAATTTAGATGATATCATTAATTTAATAGCAAATTATTCTGTTCTCAACTAAGACATAAATAAATATCAAATACAAGTCTTTATTAAATTCAATAAAAGAAACCTATAAAATATCTAATCAAATACACACGAGTTGCACTCGCAAGAGGAGTCGTGTGTATCCTCTTCAGCTCCAGCTTCCATCGCCGCTACTGTCCCGTACGCAGAAGAATTTATATAATCTTCAACTGTATAACCTGCATCATCAACTAAAAGAATTCGACGTCGAGGGGTGAGCACACATCACGGCTCAGTGAGTAGCCAAAACAATGCAACAATACATATGCATGCAAATCAATTTATATCTTTGGCCCGGTTTAAAGTTTGCAGTATGCAATAGAAATGTTTAGGTAGCCAAAGGTCGCGTTTATTGACCCCGCCTCTATACACGAGTGTGTGACGTTATCCGAAGATCACGTTTATCGTCAACTCACATGCACCCAATCATGAACATTATATAACAATGGTTACGTTTATTGCTATATAGTGCCATACCAACACGTAAGCCCCTGTTGGCGAGGGCTGCAAACTGGGCTCGCAACTAACCAATCCTAATGCCAAACAGTGTATCCAAGGCCTCACCCCAGCATCCCTTAGAATGTCCATAGAGATAGAGTTAAGGTCCACCGGTAGAGTCAGAGACTACAAGGACCGAGACCACCTCCCCTGATACCCTACGACATAATAGTTCTGCTAAAGTAATGGCGATACGACGATGTCAATGCACAAGACTTGAGTTAGAGATAGAGCTAAAGTGCTGAGACCTGCCAAAGGTTAACGTTTATTGATGTTCTCATCACACCTCCCCTGATACTCGCTCGCATCAAGCACATCAACCACACACATACAAGCACATGCCTATTCCTATCATCATCATCATCATCATGTTATAAACAATTAATTAATTATACATGAACAAGTAATAGAAATATTGGATGGCATGCTGTATGCACATTACAAACATATTCGCATAGAATCAAGCATAGCATAGGACTCAAGAAATAGAAAATAGTTTATTATTAACCAATTTAGTTTGGAATTAAAGTTCCTCACCTTAGCTTGCTATAAGATACTTTTCCAAGATTTAAAATCACCTTTATAATGTTATTATATTGCTAGAAAACCTAACAAAGTCGATAGAATTTAATTAGAATTAATTCCAGATTTAAAAACCATTCTGTTAATTGAGGGTCGATGCTAGGGTCGATGGGTCTATCGACCCTCCCCTCTTTCTGGACTTCCCGAATGCTGAGGGTCGATGGTCAGGAATACCTAGGGTCGGATGGCTTATCGACCCTGGGTGCGACCCTTGGTGCACTCTGGTCCAATTTCCACTTTTAATCCATTCTTCGTGTTTGGAATCCTATGGCTTGCTCCTACATTCCATTCTACATTCATTCCAATGTCTGAAACCATGTATAACCCACCAAAATAGCTTTCATGCACTTTCTTATGATTTTCCTATGGTTTCCATGAAAACCTAAAAATAGATTGATGGTTTGGGTTTCTCCGAGATCACACCCTCAACATTAACTAACCTAAGGTCTGTAGAAACTCATGGAATTAGTATCCATACCTGAGAAGATTAATCTTTCTTTGCAACTCTTCTCTTTTGGCTTAATTTCTCTTCCTTCCCTTTCTTCTTCCTCTTCCCTTCTCCTCTCTTTCCCTCAATTCGATTAAGGTTGAGAAAAGGAGTGAAAGTGGCTTAGGGACGTCCTCTAAATAGAGTAGGAATATCCTAAAATAAGTCCCTTTGAGATTAGGAAAGAATCCCATTCAAAAATATGGAAATTTCCAAATTTCTATTTTCTGTGGTAACCGAGGGTCGATGATCCCGTCGACCCTAGGGGACACCCTCCAAAACTAAGGGTCTGACTTTCTGTTTTGGGAGGTCCGACCCTACTTAGCTGGGTATACGACCCTTCCCCTATTTTAAGTGTTTTTGGGTCAATTTGATACCTGGGATCTCGATCTCCTTCACGCCCTTGGTCCATTTGACTCGACCATGATGGGTGAACCTGGTTCAAGGTGGTATGACCGGGATAGATTGACACGGGTCTTACATATAAAGTAGCAAGAAGTAAAATCTAGCATGTTTAGGCATCCTAGCGATGTGCCAGTCAGCATAGTTGGATTATATGGATGAGAATGTTGGGCATGAAAGCAAAGAAAAAAGTGGACTGTTGGATATATTGATCGATGGGAAAACCATAAAAGATGTGTGGTTGAAATAATTAAGATGAAATGGTGAACTATGGTAAAAATTTGAAAGAACTATAGCCAGAAGATGCAGAACATTTATAGAAGTATAGTGTCACACGCCAATTCCACAATACTCAGAATGGTGTGATGAACCGCTAATAAACCAACGGTTCAACCAGGATCTCAAATAGGTTGTCTGTTTGCTCAAACCATACACATCTACAACCATAATTAGAGTAAATAAACAATAGCAGAAGACTTTAGGCTAAAGAACTGAGAGTCTAACAATTATAACATAAATAAATTATCCACTTATTCTCCATTGACTAAGACATAAAATAAAATAAAATAATCAATTACATATCCTTAATAATACAAATCTAATCGAAAACACAAGAGTTGCACTCGCATGATGAATCATGCGACTCCATCATGACTTCTGCATCCATCGCCGCTGCATGCCCATTCACCGGAGTATTCATATAGTCTTCTACAGTGGTACCTGCATCATCAACTAAAAATATTCGACGTTGAAAGGGTGAGCACACATTACGGCTCAGTGACTAAACAAAACAATGCAACAAAACATATGCATGCATTCAATTCATATCTTTGGTTTGGTTCATAAATTTGCAATGTGCTATAGAATGGTTTGGTGGCCGCCACACCTCTATACACAGGGTGTGTAAGCCCACCCAACGGATCAAACATGATTGTCGTCCACATCCACCCCCCATGGAATAGAGATAGAGCTAAAGTGCCCAAAACAAACCCCGCATGACACATCCCCTGATGCCCTACCCATACCAACACGTAAGCCCTTGTTGATGAGGACTCATAAACTGGGCCCGCAACTAACCAATCCTGTCACACCCTAATTCCGCACATCTCAGAATGGTGTGATGAACCGCTAATAAACCGACGGTTCAACCAGGATCTCAAATAGGCTATCCCCACATTATCCAAACTTACACACATCCGTGATCATAATCAGAGTAAATACACAATAGCAGAAGTCTTATAATAACATGAACTGAGAAACTAAGATGATATCAATAATTTAATAGCAAATTATTCTGGTTTCAACCGAGACATGAATATTTAAATACCAAATACATGTCTTAATAAATCCAATAAAGAAACCTATAAAATATCTAATCAAATACACACGAGTTGCACTCGCAAGAGGAGTTGTGTGTATCCTCTTCAGCTCCAGCTTCCATGGCTGCCACGTTCCCATACGCAGACGCGTTCACGTAGTCTTCAACGGTATAACCTGCATCATCAACTAAAAATATTCAACATCGAGGGGTGAGCACACATCACGGCTCAGTGAGTAGCCAAAACAATGCAACAGTACATATGCATGCAAATCAATTTATATCTTTGGTCCGATTTAAAGTTTGCATTACGCAATAGAAAGGTTTAGGTAGTCAAAGGTCGCATTTATTTACCCCGCCTCTATACACGAGTGTGTGACGTCACCCGAAGATCACGTTTATCGTCAACTCACATGCACCCAATCATGAACATTATATAACAAAGGTTACGTTTATTGCTATATAGTGCCATATCAACACGTAAGCCCCTATTGGCGAGGGATGCAAACTGGGCTCGCAACTAACCAATCCTAATGCCAAACAGTGTTTCCAAATCCTCACCCCAGCATCCCTTAGAATGTCCATAGAGATAGAGTTAAGGCCCACCGGTAGAGTCAGAGACTACAAGGACCGAGACCACCTCCCCTGTTACTCTACGACATAATTGTTCTGCTAAAGTAATGGCGATACGATGATGCCAATGCACAAGACTTGTGTTAGAGATAGAGCTAAAGTGCTGAGACCCGCCAAAGGTTAACGTTTATTGACGTTCTCAACACACCTCCCCTGATATTCGCTCGCATCAAGTACATCAACCACACACATACAAGCACATTTGGCTTAATTTCTCTTTTGGCTTAATTTCTCTTCCTTCCCTTTCTTCTTCCTCTTTCCTTCTCCTCTCTTTCTCTCAATTCGATTAGGGTAGTGAAAGGAGTGAAAGTGGCTTAGGGACGTCCTTTAAATAGACTAGGAACATCCTAAAATAAGTCCCTTTAAGATTAGGAAAGAATGCGATAAAAAATTAGGAAATTTTCCTAATTTTTATTTTGGCAGAATCCGAGGGTCGACGATTCCGTCGACCCTAGGGCTCAAGATGTCCAACCCTCCCTTCAAAATTGAGGGTCTGACTTTCTGCTTTGGGAGGTCCAACCCTGCTTAGCTGGATATGCGACCCTCCCTTCTAATTAAGTATTTTTGGGTCGATTTGATACCTGGGATCTCGATCTCCTTCACGCCTTTGGTCCATTTGACTCGACCATAATGGGTAAACCTGGTTCAAGGTGGTAAGACCGGGTTAGATTGACACGGGTCTTACAACTACCCCCAACTTATAAAATTTTTGTCCTCGAAATTGAACGTACCTTCTTAATCAAATAAGTGAGGGTATTGCTTTCGCATAGCATTTTCTTCTTCCCATGTAATCTCTTCCATGTCTCTACTTTTCCATGTGACCTTAACATAGTAGATATCTATGTTGCATAGACGTTGAACCTTTCGACTAGTGATTTCTACTGATGTTACTTCAAATGTCAAATCATCAGTCAATTCTAGCAAATCCACTGTCAAAACATGCGTTGGGTCTTTGACATACTTCTTCAATAGGGAAATGTGAAATACGTCATGCACACTTGACATAAATGGTGGTAGTGCTAACTGATAAGCCACTTTTCTATGCTTAGCTAGAATTTCATATGGCCCGACATATCTTGGAATTAGTTTCCCTTTCTGTCCGAACCTCTTCAATCGTCGCATAGGCGATACCTTCAAAAATACTTTATCACCTACGGTGAACTCCAGATCTCTTCGTCGAGTGTCTGCATATTGCTTCTGACGGTTCTGAGCTGTTCTCACTCTTTCCTTGATGATGTCGACCACTCGACAAGTTTCTTCCAATAATTTTGGTCCAACTATACTACGTTCTCCCACTTCGTTCCACAACAAGGGAGTTCGACACTTCCTGCCATAGAGGGCTTCATAAGGTGACATCTGTATAGTAGCCTGATAGCTATTGTTATAAGCGAACTCGACCAATGGTAACTTTTCGTCCCATGATCCTTTAAAATCAATCACACATGCTTGTAGCATATCTTCTAGATTCTGGATTGTACACTCCGACTGTCCATCTGTCTGTGGGTGGAATGCAGTACTGAACTTTAGCGTTATACCCATAGCCTTTTGCAATCCTTCCCAAAACTTGGAAGTAAATCATGGATCTCTATCGGACACAATGCTTTCTGGAACACCATGTAATCGAACAATGTTATCCACATACAGATTCGCTAACCTTCCCAGTGTATACTGAGGTCGTATAGGTATGAAGCGAGCTATTTTAGTCAGACGGTCCACAATCACCCAGACTGCGTCAACTACTCGAGGAGTCAATGGTAGTCCGTGATGAAATCCATAGTGACGCAGTCCCATTTCCATGCTGGTTCCGATAATGGCTGCAACAGTCCTATGTGTCTTTGTCGTTCAGCCTTTACTTTTTGACAATTTAGGCATTGAGACACGAACTTGGCTACATCTGCTTTCATTCCCCTCCACCAATATAGTTTCTTCAGATCATGATACATTTTTGTACTTCCAGGATGTATCGAATAGATGGTGGTATGGGCTTCTTTCATCAGTCGGTGTCTAATGTCCATACCTTCTGTTTCAGGTACACATATTCTTCCTTTGTATTTCAGTACCTTCTCGTCATCCAAGGTGAACTCAGGGTTAGTCCTACCTTTCTCAATATCTTCTTGTATTGTTCTCAGATAAGGATCTGCTCTGATAGCTGTCTTCACTTCATCCACTATATCCGGTATAATCTTTAATGCCGCGAACAAATTCGAAAACCGATGAATAAACCCTTGGTTGGCTGATCCATCCATTGTATCTATCACATACTGCTCGTTGTTGTGATTGAATACCATTCCGGTAGTACACATTGCTGCAGTCGTGCTAACTTCTCCTTGAGATTTTATCATTGCTTTTCTGCTTAATGCATCCGCAACTACATTCGCTTTTCCCGGATGATACTGGATAGCACAATCATAGTCTTTCAATAGTTTCAGCCATCTTCTTTGTCTCATATTCAACTCCTTCTGATTAAATATATAAGTAAGACTTTTATGGTCCGACTTAATCTGAAATTTTTCTCCGTATAGGTATTGTCTCCATATCTTGAGAGCATGTACTACTGCCGCTAGCTCCAAATCATGAGTGGGCTAATTTTTCTCATGTACCTTTAACTGTGTTGAAGCATAAGCAATTACTTGCTCTCCTTGCATAAGCACACATCCTAGTCCTAGTCCCGACGCATCAGTGTATAAAGTAAATGTCTGTCCTGGAACGGAAATGGTCAAAATCGGGGCAGATATCAATCTGGTCTTCAGTGTTTGGAAACTCTTCTCACATTTATCGTTCCACACAAACTTTTCACCTTTCTTAGTCAAACTGGTGAGAGGTACAGAAATCCGAGAATAGTCTTCTACGAATCTCCGATAATAACCAACTAGACCCAGAAAACTTCTAATTTCTGAAACGCTCTTTGGTATGAGCTTGCGTCTCCGGGGAAGTTTGGTTCTTGAAAAACTTAATTCTGCTCCTTCTTTGTCTTTGAACGTTAGCTTCTTTTTGGCGCATAATAGATTTACAGAATGCCGAGCTAACCAGTCCATTCCCAAGATGACATCAAAGTCTGCCATCTCATGTTGTATCAAGGTTGCATCTAAAGTCTTCTCTCCAATGAGAACTGGACATGGTCAATAACCTTTCTCTAGTTCCACTTCTAACCCCATCGGTGACCGTACAAGTAATTTGTAGTCTAACGTTTTGATGGGTAATTTCGTCTTCTTTCCAAAGGACACAGATATAAATGAATGAGTAGCTCCGGAATCGAAGAGTACTCTGGCGGGTACGCCATTTATAGGTACAATACCTGTGATTTATCTTTACTTAGTCTACATGCTCATTCAATGTAATTATAACTTTAAAAGTTTCAGCCATATCTGTGACCACATCGGGTGATGCGGCCGCATCCTCGGATGTAACAGCATATAGCCATCCTATGTAACAGCTTCTTGGGCTTTGGGCACTCCCTTGCCATATGTCCGGGTTGGTTACAGTTAAAACACTTCAGGACTTCAGAATTTGGCTTTGGCTGAGGTTGAGCTGCTGGAGTAGTCTTGGTTGCAGCAGTAAAATTCTGAGGACGGAAAGGCTTATACGTCCTGTTATTGCCTCTGTTGTAGGAATTTCCGGCTGGCCTTTTGATGCCTCTGTTCTGAGTAAAATAACTCTCCTTCTGGCTCGATTCAATCACTCGAGCAATCTGGACAGCTTCGTTACTCTAAGCCCAGAACATGTTTCCTGATGCTTCCTCTCAGTCCCGTGACGAACCTACGGGTTTTGGTATCTTCTTCTTGCATGCTAGTCGGTGCAAAGAAGAAAAGCTCTTCGTAGCGCTGTTGGTATAAGTCCACAGCCATCTGTCCCTGATATAGGCTCAGGAACTCCTTCTCCATCGAATCTCTGAAGCTCCGTGGAAAATATTTCTCAAAGAAGGCTTCTTTATATATAGCCCATGTCAGTAGGGCATGCTTGGTCAGTAGATATGTCTTCGTGGATTTCCACCAATGATGTGCGTCGCCCTTGAGCATGAAGGTGAAGCATAGTACTTTCTCTTCCTCTGTGATAGTCATCATGAGGAAATTTCCTCCATCTCGTCTATCCAGTGGTCTGTCCACAACGGATCAGACGGTTTACCGTTGAATTCTTTGGGTTTCATCTTCAAAAATCTCTCCACTAGTCGGGAGTGGTCCAACTGGTTTGGGAGTTTTCCCCAAACATATGGTGTGGATATTGGTAATCACCCTGAGCTGCTTCTGGAACCTGCACTGGAATCTGTGCAGCAGGTTGTGGAGGTGTCTGATGAGCTGGGTAGTTATCCATCGGTGCTGCACTGGCTTGTCCTGTGTGCATGGGTGCAGCCTGAGTGGCTTGAAACATGATTCCCATGGCAACCTGCATCTGAGCCTGTGCGTGTTGCATCTGCTGCAGCTGATGTGCCAGATTCATCACCACTGTTGCTAGCTCTGGTGGTGGAGGTGGCAAATTTGTATGGTTTGTCGGTTCTGGATTACCCGGTGCATAATTGTTTTCTTGACTGGTCTCCTCCACGGGTAGTGGTGGTGGGACTGCACTTCGGGTCTGTCGGGTTACTCTACGTCCAGACATAATTCCTTTCGGTGATTGGTGGTGCCTGAAAATTATCAAAATAGATGAGAAGTCATTTATATTTCATGTAGGGACGCTAACCGATAATCAATTCCAATTCTAGCTCATTTTATAAAAAAAATACTATCTTTTCTATGCAGGGTCGATGCTGAGGGTCGATGGTATGTCCGACCCTTGGTATCCGACCCTGGGAATGACCTGTTCTTCCCGAGAGCTGAGGGTCGATGGGTGTCCGACCCTCAGTTTCGACGCTTAATTTTCTGTTAGATTCTCGAGAGCTGAGGGTCGATGTGAGGGTCGATGGGTGTCCGACCCTCAGTTCCGACCCTTAGTTTTCTGTCAGGTTCCCGAGAGCCGAGGGTCGATGGGAGGGTCGATTCGAGGGTCGATGGTTCTAGTCGAATTGTCCGACCCTCGGACCAAAAATCAGATTTTTAAGATCCGATTCTGGGTCATTTCTTATTATTTCTCCTCCGTTTCGACTCGTCTCTCCTCTCTGAGTTGCTACAGTGCTACTTTACTGTTTTTGATCGGTTTGACTCCGGGTTTCGATGTCCACGTCATCCATACAGGTACGTCTTCCCATTTTTACCTGTTTTTAGGTTTCTATTTCTAGGTTTTCGCACATTTAACTTGTATTTTCCATATTAAACTTTTTCCAACCGTAAAAATTCGATTTTTATTGGGGGCTTTTGTTATTGGTGTCTCGAGGAACGAAAGCCCTCAAAAATTTTTGAGTTTCATCGGTTGGTTATCGAGAAACTTGAAATTTTCTCTTTTTGCCCTAATTATCGAAATTTTTGATTTTTCTTGAAATTATTCAAATTGGACTTCGTCAGTTAAAATTTCCTACTGTATGTGGGTTGTAGGATGTATTTTAACCTACGTAGGTTCGCATGCCCGCTTGTATGATGAGCAATAGGGCTTTATCGTCACTTATGTCATTATTAACTCGAATTTTGAATTTTTATCCCATAATTTCCTTATTTTTTTTCTTTTCTTTCTTGTTTTGCAGATACCATGGCTCGTACCAAGCTACCCAGAGTGCGTGATCCACTCCGCTTCCGTTCCAATAAAGCCGAGGAACAGTATGCCGACTATGCCCGTAAGAAAGTGGAAGGGGGTCGTATGGTGAAGTTGGCTGAGCTAGCCTTGTTCAACGTAAAGAGGGCATTTGGTGATATGGGGTGGCTCCCTGTCATCACCTACGACGCGTGCACATGTCCGGATTTGGTCCTCCAGTTCTATTGTAATCTCCAGGTGGTGGGAAATTACAATGACGTCGAGCATGGTCAGGAGTTGCGCATCACCAGTTACGTCAAGGGGGTGCACATTTCTTTTGATTATCTGCAACTGGCCGATCTGTTGGGCATACCTTATGATGGCCCCATGGTGTACTATGCGCTTGGAGAGCCACAGTTTGTTTCTATGGAGATGAGGGTAGAGATCGACAACCAGCTGTTGCGCCCTGATCGCTGGCAGATGAGAGCCTGTTACTTGTGTCCAGCTCAACGGGTCTTCTGCAAGATTATCCAGCATAATCTAATCCCGCAGAGTGAGCACTATGAGAGGGTTTTTCAGTTGACCCAGTTCTTGATATACAGTATCTGCACTCGCCAGCCCGTCTGCCTTCCATACATCATCATGCGGACTATGATTAGTGCTACATTGTCCGATCATAGGGGTAATCTACCCTATGGACGCATGATTATAGTGCTACTGACCCGTCTGGGGGTTGACCTAGTAGATGAGAAGATCCAGGAGAAGACTTTCTCGTCGCCTCTAGATTGGGAGGCAATCTGCAAGATGGGTATGTGGGATGCCCAGGTTAGTGATGAGGAGAGGAACGTGATGGTGCACCCTCACACTCATATCGAGATGGCTGATGCCGAGGCTGCTGTTGCCGCTGCTAGAGTTCGTGTGGATCCTGTCGACGATGATGACCGTATGTATATGGATGTCGACTCGATACCATCGCTTTTACCCACACATGCGGCTGGTGTTGGTACTTCTTTTGCAACGGATCCTGTACCTGAGGCTGGTCCTTCTCATGCGGCTGGTCCTTCACTCCCACCTTTTGACATGATGGAGATGCTGCAGGAGATCAGGAAGGCTCAGCGTAGATCTGATTTGAGGATGGAGGAGTTGCTAGACGCTCAGCGTATGAGGGTGGATGAGCTGTTGTCGGTCCAGTGGGCGACTGATAGGAGGGTAGCCGATCTTGCAGCTAGTCTCCGGACGACCCACACTCCGGTGGCCTGGTTGACTAGGGTCTATGCTGAGGACTATGATCGAGATAGTGAGGCCCCGCCTCCTCCTTCGCCTCCAGCTTCTTGATTGTACTTTATTTTCATATACTACAGAGTAACTGTCCGGGTTATGGATTGTACTCTGCTTTAGTTATGTATATACATTTTGTTTTTATCACTCATTCTATGTAACTTGTTTCCCCTTTAATAGAATCATTATTCTCTTTTTTTAAATTTGGTCCCAATCATCACTAGTGTTTACAGTGTGTTTATATTACTCTTTTTACTTTTATCCTATCTCAGTTCACAATTGTCTTGAATGTATGTTAGTTCGGCGGGCAAGGCCTGAGATGCTCTGATACCAAGTTGTCACACCCCAATTCCGCACATCTCAGAATGGTGTGATGAACCGCTAATAAACCGACGGTTCAACCAGGATCTCAAATAAGCTATCCCTGCGTTATCCAAACTTACACACATCAATGATCATAATCAGAGTAAATACACAATAGCGAAAGTCTTATAATAACATGAACTGAGAAACTAAGATGATATCAATAATTTAATAGCAAATTATTCTGGTTTCAACCGAGACATAAATATTTAAATACCAAATACATGTCTTAATAAATCCAATAAAGAAACCTATAAAATATCTAATCAAATACACACGAGTTGCGCTCGCAAGAGGAGCCGTGTGTATCCTCTTCAGCTCCAGCTTCCATGGCTGCCACGTTTCCGTACACAGACGCGTTCATGTAGTCGTCACCGATATAACCTGCATCATCAACTAAAAATATTCGACGTCGAGGGCTGAGCACACATCACGGCTCAGTGAGTAGCCAAAACAATGCAACAATACATATGCATGCAAATCAATTTATATCTTTTGTCCGGTTTAAAGTTTGCAGTATGCAATAGAAAGGTTTAGGTAGTCAAAGGTCGCGTTTATTGACCCCGCCTCTATACACGAGTGTGTGATGTCACCCGAAGATCACGTTTATCGTCAACTCACATTCACCCAATCATGAACATTATATAACAAAGGTTACGTTTATTGCTATATAGTGCCATACCAACACGTAAGCCCCTGTTGGCGAGGGCTTGCCAACTGGGCTCGCAACTAACCAATCCTAATGCCAAACAGTGTATCCAAGGCCTCACCCCAGCATCCCTCAGAATGTCCATAGAGATAGAGCTAAGGCCCCCCAGTAGAGTCAGAGACTACAAGGACCGAGACCACCTCCCCTGATACTCTACGACATAATAGTTTCGCTAAAGTAATGGCGATACGACGATGCTAATGCACAAGACTTGAGTTAGAGATAGAGCTAAAGTGCTGAGACCCGCCAAAGGTTAACATTTATTAACGTTCTCATCACACCTCCCCTAATACTCGCTCGCATCAAGTACACCAACCACACACATACAATCACATGCCTATTCCTATCATCATCATCATCATCAAGTTATAAACAATAAATTAAATATGCATGAAAAAATAATAAAAATATTGGATGACATGTTGTATCCACATTACAAACATATTCACATAGAATCAAGCATGGCATTGGACTCAAGAAAATAGAAAACAGTTTGTCATTAACCAATTAGTTTAGAGTTCTGTTTCCTCACCTTAGCTTGCTAATAGAACTTTTCCAAGCTTTAGATTTACCTTTATAATGTTATTATATTGCTAGAAAACCTAACAAAGTCGATAGAATTTAATTAGAATTAATTCAGAATTTAAAACCATTCTGATAACTGAGGGTCAGAGGTAGGGTCGGAGTCATGATCGACCCTGGGTGCGACCCTCCCCAAACTCTGAACTTCCCGAACACTGAGGGTCGATTGTCAGGATCACTTAGAGTCGGATGGTCATCGACCCTCGGTGCGACCCTCGGTGCACTTTGGTCCAATTCCCTCTTTTAGTCCATTCTTCGTGCTTGGGATCCTATGGCTTGCTCCTATATTCCCTTCAACATTCATTCCATGGTCTGAAACCATGTATAATCCACCTAAATAGCTTTCATGCATTCTCCTATGGTTTTCCATGAAAACCTAACCATGGGTTGATGGTTTGGGTTTCTCCGAGATCACACTCTCATTAATATCTAACCTAAGGTCTGTAGAAACTTATGGAATTAGTATCCATACTTGAGAAGAATACTCCTTCTCTGCAACTCTTCTCTTTTGGGTAATTTCTCTTCCTTGTTTCTCTTCTTCCTCTTTTCCTTCTCTTCTCTTTCTCTCAATTCAATTAGGGTTGTGAAAGGAGTGAAAGAGGCTTAGGGACGTCCTTTAAATATAGTAGGAACATCCTAAATAAGTCCCATTGAGATTAGGAAAGAATCCAAATAGAAAAATAAGAAATTTCCTAATTTCAGTTGTGGAGACAACCGAGGGTCGATGGGAGGGTCGATGATCCCGTCGGACCTAGGGCTCAAGATGTCCGACCCTCCTCTCAAAATTGAGGTTCTGACTTTCTGCTTTGGGAGGTTTGACCCTGCTTAGCTGGGTATGCGACCCTCCCTTCCAATTAAGTGTTTTTGGGTCGATTTGATACCTGGGATCTCGATCTCCTTCATGCCCTTGGTCCATTTGACTCGACCATGATGGGTAAACCTGGTTCAAGGTGGTAAGACCGGGTTAGATTGACACGGGTCTTACATTGCGGGTGCGTTAGTCAATCCCAAAGCCATGACTTAAAATTCATAATGTCCATATCTTGTTCTGAATATTGTCTTCGGAATATCACCGTCCTTAATCTTCAACTGATGGTATCCTGACCGAAGATCAATCTTGGAGAATACTTTGACATCTTGCAACTGATCGAACAAGTCATCGATCCGAGGCAATGGGTATCGATTCTTGATTGTCAGCTTATTCAATTCTTGGTAGTCTATACACAGTCAAACGCTACCGTCCTTCTTCTTTACAAATAATACTGGCGCTCCCCATGGTGATATGCGCTCCCCATGGTGATATGCTAGGTCTGATGTAACCCTTGTCCAGTAATTCCTGTAACTATACTTTTAATTCGTTTAATTCAGTAGGAGCCATTCTATAGGGTGCTTTAGATACTGGTGCGGCTCTGGGTATCAGATCTATAACGAACTCTGTCGCTCGATCGGGTGGTAGTCCTGGTAGTTCTTCAGGAACTACATCTGAAAAGTCACACACAACATCAATATTCTCCATTTGTGGTACTTCCTTGGTGAGGTCGACCACTGATACTAGATACCCAACTCCTCCTTTCTCGAGGCATTTCCTATCCTTTAATGCAGAGATGATGAGTTTTCGTTTATGGAGAAGTTTGGTTGCCAAAAAACTAAACTCTGCTCATTCCTTGTCTTTAAATATCAGCTTCTTTTCTGCACATAATAGGTTTGTAAAATTCTGAGCTAACCAGTCCATTCCCAAGTTGACATCAAAGTCTGCCATCTCAAGTTGAATCAAGGTTGCATCCAAAGTCTTCTTGTCAATAAGAACTGGACATGGTCCATAACCCTTTTCTAATTCCACTTCTAATCCCATCGGTGATCTTACAAGCAGTTTGTAGTCTAAAGATTTGAATGGTAGATTCAGCTTCTTTCCAAATGACACAGATATAAAAGAATGAGTAGCTCTAGAATCAAAGAGTGCTCTAGTGGGTATGCAATTAATTGGTACGGTACTAGTGATTTGGTTTAGTTTTAGTCTACAAGCTCACACAATGTAACACAAATGAAAGGTTCAGGTCGTACCTGTGACCACACCAGGTGATGCGATAGCATCCTCAGATGTAACTGCATAAACCTTTCCTTGCGGTAGCTGCTTCCTGGGCTTAGGAAATTCCCTGAAATAATGTCCCACTTGATTGCAGTTATAGCATTTTACTCCATTATTTTTCTTTTGTTGTGGTTGAGCTACTGGAGTAGTCTTGGCTGCAGCATTGAAGCCTTGAGTATGAAAGGGTTTGAATGTCCTTGTATTTCGTCCGTTAAACGAATTCCCATTTGGCCTCTTGATACCTCTATTCTGAGCAAAATAGCTCTCTTTCTGGCTCGACTCGAGCAATATGTACTGCTTCATTGTACACTTTCTTTTTCAGTCCCAGAACATACTCATGGATGCTTCCCTAGAGTCCCATGACAAACCTTCAGGTCTTTGTATTTTCTTCCTGCATGCTGGCGAGTGCAAAGAAAAACACCTCATCGTAACACTGTTGGTATGCATCCATAGTCATCTGGCTCTGATATAAACTCAAGAACTCTCTTTCCATAGAATCTCTCAAACTTCTATAGAAGTACTTCTCAAAGAATGCCTCTTTATATATAACCCAAGTCAATTGGGTGTGCTTTGTTAATAGATAAGTCTGTGTGGACTTCCACTAGTGGTGTGTATCACCTTTCAGCATGAAGGTTGCACACAGTACTTTCTCATCCTCATTTACCGTCATCATCATGAAATTTCATTCCATTTCATCAATCCAGTATGCTAGCTACAAAGCATCTGCTGGCTTACAATTATATTCATTGGGCTTTATCTTCAGAAAATGCTCGATCAGTCGGGAGTGGTCCAGTTGATACGGAGCATAGGCCCCATACATAGGTTGTTGATAATGGTAACTGCCTTGAGCTACCTCAGGATTCTGTACTTGAGTTGGCATGACTTGTGTTTGAGGTGCGTGGGGTACGGTGCTGCTTCCCCCTGGTACTGTGCTAGCCTACCCTGCTAGCATAGGTGTCATATGTACAGCTGGAAAAGCCATGCCTATAGCAGCCTGTATATTGGCTTGCACCTGCTATATTGGTTGCAGCTATTGTGCCAACTTCATTACTACTGTAGCCAGATCTGTAGGTGGGGCTGGCAAGTTTGTAGGATTTTCCTGGTCACTAGCCACTGGTGGTGCCATATTCAGATTCTCCTGTGCTTCATGATTTACATGGCTGTCTTCCTCCACATGTGGTGGTGTTGGAATTGGGTTACGGCCTCATCTGGTCACCCTTCACCCAGCCATTTCCTGTTTGGTGGTGGTAGTGTCTGAAAACAATCATAGAACATGTGAGGCAATCAATATAAGTTGTTCTTAAGTAAAAAATCCAACTAAACAATATAAATTCCAATTTTTCAGATCATTCTGACAAAATACAATATTTTCCATTGTTGGGTCGATGGTATGGTCGGTCCTTATGCGACCCTAGGGTATGCGACCCTAATAAACCCTGTTAGCTTACCGAGAGCATAGGGTCGATAGTAGGGTCTGTATATGTCCGACCCTAGGTCCGACCCATTGTTCTCTGTCAGATCACCAAGAGCCTAGGGTTGATGGTAGTGTCAGTAATTGTCCGACCCTAGGTCCGACCCATGGTTCTGTGTCAAATCACCGAGAGTCTAGGGTCAATGGTAGGGTCTGATGTAGGGTCACACATTTTGGTCAAATTCTGCGACCCTACGATCCAAAATTAGGTTTTTAAGCCCGATTTTGGATTCATTTCCCATTCCTTATCTTTTCTTCCGACTCAACTCGTTTCCCTAAGTTGCTATAGTATCGACCCCTAGTGTTTGGTGATCATTCCTTCCGTTCGTGACTTCCTCTCCTTCTCTTTAGGTATGCTCTCTACTGTTTCACATTTTTAAACTCTTTAAACTATGTTTTCCGCCCATTACATCGTTTTTTTCAAATTAAACTTTTTCCAACCTTAAAAATTTAATTTTTTATTGGGGGCTTTTGCTATTGGTCACCCAATGGACATAAGCCCTAAAAAATATTTGAGTTTCATCGGTTGGTTCTCGAAAAACTTGAATTTTACCATTTTTGACCTAATTTTTGAGATTTTTCAAATTTATTGAAATTTCATCAAATTTGATCTTTGTAATTAAATTTCCAACTGTATGAGCTCTGCAGTATGGTTTGGAACCTATGTAAGTCCTCCTGCCCAGTTGTTTGGGTGAAAAGTGAGGCTTTTGGCCAAATCATGCCGTTATAATGCCAAAATTTTGAGTTTTTCACCATTACTGATATCTTATTTGTTTTTCTGTGTCTTGATGGATAGTATGGCTCGTACCAAGGTGCCAAGGGTTCATGACCCCATTCGTTTCTGCTCCAATGAGGCAGAAGCTCAGTATGCTCGCCATGATCGCAAGAAAGTAAAAGCGGGTCGCTGTGTGAACTTGGCTAGTCTGGCCTTGTTCAACGTAGAGGGTGCTTTTGGTGACAAGGGCTGGCTCCCTGTGATCACCTATGAGGCTTGTACCCATCCTGATCTGGTGAGACAGTTCTATTGCAATCTCCAGGTAGTGGGGGATCACAATGACACAGAGAGAGGTAGGGAGCTCAGGATCACGAGCTACGTCATAGGGCTGGAGGTCACATTTAATTGCCAATAGTTGGCTGATCTTTTGGGCATAGAAAATGACAGCCCTTTGGTGTACTGTGCTCCCAAGGAGCCCCAGTTCCTATCTTTGGAGATGCGTGCTAAGATTGACAGTCAGCTCATCAGAGATGATCGCTGGGAAATTAAAGCGATTAACCTACGTCCAGAGCCTCGGGTGTACTGCAAAATTATCCAGCACAACCTGATACCCTAGAGTGGACATTATGAGAGGATCTCCCAATTGACTCAGTATGTCCTCTACTGTATTTGCACCAGGCAACCTGTCTGCTTTCCTTATATTATTATCCGAATGATGATCCACGCTACGCTGCCTGGTCAGTTAGGCAACTTACCCTACGGACGTCTGATCACTACACTGCTCACCCGCCTACATGTTGATTTAGTAGATGAGAGGATTTAGGAGAAGACCTTCTCATCGGATCTTGAATGGGAAGCCATCTGTAAGATGGGTATGCGGGATGCTCAGGTCAGTAATGATGAGAGGAACTCTCTGGTGCGTCCTCTACTCTAGTAGAGGTAGCAAACCCCACGGCGGCAGCAGTAGCAGCAGGAGCAGGGTTCCATGGGGATGATACTCAGGATGAAGATCGTATGTATATGGATGTAGACTCCATACCTCCTCCATGACCTCTACATTCTACTAGAGCTGTTCCATCTCGGACTCCTTCACACATGGCTGATCCTTCACGCCCACCCTTTGATGATATGATGGGACTGTTATGCGAGATTAGAGAGGCTCAACGCGTGACTGTTCTGATAGTGGGAGAGCTTCTAGATGCTCAACGCGTGACAGATGGGAGAGTAGGCAAGCTTTTAGATGCTCAGCATGCTACTGATGGGAGAGTAGGCGAGCTCTTAGATGCTCAGTGTCTATCCGATCAGTGGATGGCCGAGTTGATAGCTAGTCACCAGACGACCTAGACTCAGGTAGCCTGGTTGACTAGAGTGTATACTGAGGACTATGACAGAGATCGTGAAGCACCTCCTCCTCCAGCACCTCCAGCTCCATGATGTACCTTTTCCTTTATTTTCTCTTTGTACTACAGAGTAACTGTCCGGACTCTGGACCATACTCTGATTTGGATATATATATATATATATATATATATATATATATATATATATATATATATATATATATATATATATATATATATATACGTTGCTTTTTACTCAAGTGTATATGAAATTTATTTCTCCTTTTATACATGCATTATTCTTTTTCTTAATTTTTGTTTCAAACAACACAAGTGCTTTGTGTTATTATTATAGATTTTAAAAAATTATCTCCCAACTCAGTTCATGAACATTTATGGAAGTATATCAGTTTAATAGACAGGGCCTGAGAGCTCTGATACCAAGTTGTCACACCCCAATTCAACAATATTCAGAATGGTGTGATGAACCGCTAATAAACCAGCGGTTCAACTAGGATCTCAAATAGGTTGTGTGTATTTGCTTAAACCATACACATCCACAACCATAATTAGAGTAAATAAACAATAGCGAAAGACTTTATGCTAAAGAACTGAGAGTCTAACAATTATAACATAAATAAATTATCCATTTATTCTCCATTGACTAAGACATAAAATAAAATAAAATAATCAATTACATTTCCTTAATAATAAAAATCTAATCGAAAACACAAGAGTTGCACTCGCATGATGAATCATGCGACTCCATCATGACTTCTGCATCCATCTCCGCCATACGTCCATTCACCGGAGCATTCATAGAGTCTTCTACGGTGGTACCTACATCATCAACTAAAAATATTCGACGTCGAAAGAGTGAGCACACATCACGGCTCAATGAGTAAACAAAACAATGCAACAAACATATGCATGCATTCAATTCATATCTTTGGTTTGGTTCATAAATTTGAAATGTGCTATAGTAAGGTTTGGTGGCCGCCGAATCTCTATACCCAGGGTGTGTAAGCCCACCCAACGGATCAAACACCATTGTCGTCCACATCCACCCTACCATGGAATAGAGATAGAGTTAAAGTGCCCTGAAAAAACACCGCATGACACTTCCCCTGATGCCTTACCCATACCAACACGTAAGCCCCTCTTGATGAGGGCTCGCAAACTGGGCTCGCAACTAACCAATCCTAATGTCAAACAGTCTATCCAAGGCCTCACCCCAACATCCCTCAATTTGTCCATAGAGATAGAGCTAAGGCCCCCCGGCAGAGTCAGAGACTACACGGTCTGAGACCACCTCCCCTGATGCCCTAGGACGTAATAGTTCTGGTAAAGTAATGGCGATACGACGATGTTAGTGGACATGACTTGAGTAGAGAAAGAGCTAGAGTCTGGTGACTACGATGAACCAAAGTTTCACGTCCTCTCCCTGATGCCCCACTCGCATTGAGTACACTAACCACACACATACAATCACATGCCTATTCCTAGCATCATCATCATCAACATCATATTATAAATAAACAGAAACTAAATATGCATGAACAATAATAACAGGAATATTGGATGACATGTGATATGAACATTACAATCATACAAGCATAGAATCATTCATGGTATTTGAATCAATAAACAAAAATAGTTTATTATTAGCCAATTAGTTTGGGTCTTGTTCCCTCACCTTTGATTGAGCGTAAATCCTCGTTCAAGTTTTATGAATCACTTTTAAATTACTAGAAAGACCGAACAAGTCGATAGATTTTAATTAGAATTAATTCCAATAGATTTAGACTAACTGAAATCGTAGGGTCGCAGGTAGGGTAGCACCTAGGGTTGCAGTTTTTATGACCCTAGGGTGTAGGGTCGGACGTGGGGTCGGATACCATTCGACCTTATGTGCGACCACACCCTCCCTGGGAGTTCTTGAGGGCATGTGGTCGATCCTATGGTCTCATAGGGTCAGATATCATTCGACCTACGTGCGACCATACGTATTCTGAGTCGACCTTTCATTCTAAAGTCCATTCTTTCTTATTTTGATCCTTTGGCTTACTTTCATGGTCCATTCTAAGATTGTTCTATGGCTCAAAACTCCAAGTTGTATACTATTTATTGTCCATAACAATTTCCTCCATGGAATCTCTTGGAACTTGTCCATGGATGGATGATTTGGGTTTCTCCTAATCCTATATTCTTCATAACTATTTATGATCTCTTATTCAGGTAAGGAATTAGGTTCATACCTTTATTCAGAGGTTTTTTTTGAAGTTTCCTTCTCCTCCTTAGTCTTCTTCTTTAAGTTTTCTTCTCTTCTTCTCTTCCTTCTCTTTCTCTTTCTCTCACTTTTAGTTAGGGTTGTAAAGGAGTGAAAGTGGCTAAGGGATGTCCTATTTATAGAGAAAAACCCTCCATAATAAGTTCGAATAAGTTTAGGAAAGATCTCCTTGGAATTAGAAAAGGTTCTTAATTTTTGGATTCTGTCTATCATCGTAGGGTCGGATGTAGGGTCACAGGATCCGTCGACCCTACTCCATCTTAGTCATCCGACCCTACGAATAAAAGTCATGGGTTGGATTTCTGTTGTGGTGGGGTTGACCCTACATGTTTAGGTGTGCGACCCTTCCCTCACATTTACTATTTTTGGGTTAGACTCGTACCTGGTCTTGTGATTTCTTCACGCACTTGGTCTACTTGGCTTAACTATGATAGGTAGACCTAGTATAAGGTGGTAAGACCGATTAGTTCGATACGGGTCTTACATATAGAGTAGCAAGAAGTATAATCTAGCATGGTTAGGCATCCTAGTTCGGTGCCAGCCAGAATAGTTGGATCATACGGATGAGTAAGTCAAAGCTTTTGGATGCACCAATGAAACAATTATAAAGCCATGGACCATGCATACCGTAGACAAATATTTCTTGTTTTTTATGCTAGAATTTACATTTGTTGAATCTTGGCATTTTGATGAGTAAATCTTGTTTTGGACAAAGTTAAATGTCATCATTGACCAGGGATTGAGATTATTTTATCTATTTCTTTGTCATATTATTTTCTTTTGATAGATTCTACAGTAAATTGTTCTGCTGACATGGTGGACTCTACTCCCTCACTATTTCTTGTTTCCTTGGCATGTAAAGCCCCTTGGTAAAGGTCTTCTTGAAAGCCCTTATACACCCACATTACCATGCACATAAATCATATTTATACAAATACAAGAACATAAATATATTTAATCATGGTAAGAGCAAAAACATGGTCCCTTTTATAATGGCCTAAATTTGAAGAATATAAATACTGTGGAGGACCTAATAATTTTATTTAAACAGACTAATAAATTTAATACCTGCGTTGCCCTTAGCTTAAACTAATAAGGCTTCCAAAATGCCTAGCTTCAATCCTCAGTCCTTCCTACCTACCTCATCACAACCAAGTTAAGACATAAGCTACTTACAACACCTAGGATGTTAAAATTTGGTATGGGGCCTCAGAGGCTAGAGCTGATCCCAGGATGAGATCAATAACAAACTTTGTCTCTTTATCGGGTAGACCTGACAACACATTAGTAAATACATCTAAAAATTTACAAACCATAGGCACCTTTTTTAATTTTGGTAATTCAGCTTCTACATCCAAAATTGGTAACAAATAGTTTCACATTCTTTTGTATGACCACTCCTGGAGAACCCTCAACGTCCTCCATAGGTAGGGCAAAAACTATGCCTTCTTTGCAGTGTGACATGCTCTAGCAAAATGACCCATCTTGCCATAAGTGTTGCATGAGCCATAGGGCATGGATGATGCACTAAAGGTAATAGTCTAGGCTGAATAACCTTGAGAGAAACCATGGTTGGCCTGCTTAGGATGGGCGCAGGCTGGATGAAAGTAGGCCTAACCGCTAGAGGTGGATGAGACTATGCTGGATGAACTTGTGTATTGAGCACAGAAAGGCTTTGTACAAGGGTGATTATCCACAAAGCTAATAGCCCTTTTGTAGCCTGATGGTTCTGCTTATACCCGTCTTCTACACTCTTGGCTGCTTAAACGGCATCGCTATATTCAGTCAATCTCATGGACTCTATGACAACCTTAAAATCTCTCTTCAAACCTTGCATGAAGCGCTTCAACTTTGGTTCTTCCTCCCTCATAGAAGCAAGATAGAAGTAAAATAATTCTTTAAACTTTTGCTGATATACCTCAATAGTTGAGCTTCTTTGGGAATGGTTGAGGTACTCTACTTCTTTCATGTCCCTAAACCTTTGGGAAAAGAAGTTTTTGTAAAAGGCCTCCTTAAAAATCTATCAAGTGACCTCTCCATGCCTTTTCATTAGGTGGGCTGGATTCCCTTCCACCAATCATATGGCACACCTTCTAGCTGAAAAATGGCGCACAAAAGTTTATGTGCTTTAGTATACAGCAGCGTCTCAAGGGTCTTTTCCATGGCTTGGATCCATATGGCTGGCTGCATAGAATTGTTTCCAACTCTTGTGAATTTGAACTGGTGTATGCACTAAAAGTTGCTCGTTACTTTTGACTCATCTACCTGTGGCTGCAATTGTTCCCCAACCATGTCAGCATGAGTCCATACTTGAGATTCTAGCACTAGTATAGGTGGAGGAGATGGTGGTACAAATAGTATTCCTCTTCATGAGCTTGTCCCTAAGCTGGTGGGACTGGGTTTGTTATTTGAATAGCCTCCATTAATATAGCGAAGGCTACAGTCGTTGCCCTTTGTTGTTCCTCTAAGTTCCTCATTAAACCTCCCATAATTGCTGTCATATTAACTGTTGTTAGCACTGGAGGTGCTGGTGGGAGATCTGCATTTGGTTGGGGTAACAGAGGTGTATTTGGTGGAGAGTTGGAACCACCATGCCCAATACTTGCCCCACTATCTTGTGGCAGAGGCAAATTCACTCGGTGCCCTCTTAACTCTCTTATCGAAGGCATTTTTTGATGCAATTGATAGGGCAATATCTACAAATGCCCATGTATTAGTATCATTTACATATGCAAATAAGTGATCCAATTGATATAGTATGACATGAAATAAGTATAATTGTAAGATCCACTCTGAGATCCTCGTGATTTGGATCTCTTCGTATCAGGTCTTACTATGCCAACCCTTGGCACTCTCTCTTGTGAACCTACATATGATGTGGGTCAGCCCCTTAGATCAGTTAAGAACACTAGATCATATGGGAGTAAGTACTTGAAGCCTAAGAAGCATCACCATCAAATTGGGCCCATGAAGCTAGGCCCAGATATTCTTTAAGTCTAATTAGAGGCACAATCAGAGGAAAGTTCCTCCGTTTGACTTCAATCGATTAAACAAGAAAAGGACACTCTCTCTCTCTTCCCGAGTCCTATAAAAGGAGGGCTCACTATCCTTTTACCTCTCTTGCTACTAAACTGTAGGAGATTGAGAGTATTTGGGAGGGGACCTAGGAACGTAAAGCTTGGAGCTCAATCTTAGAACTCAAGCTCATGAACAGATCTTCCTTGAGGTAGGTCTTCAACGTTCCTTCCTCTTCCATTCCTGTATGAATGTAGGCTTGAAACCATAGTAGAAGCTCCCCATTGGCCTCCATTAATGGAAAAGAAAGCTTGACCTAAAAGCTTAGGTTTTCACCCTCTCCATGGATAGAGATGATAATGGAATCTAAATGACTCCCATTATGTGCAATAATGGTAGCGAGGTGTTTCCCACCATTTAGAATGAAGGAAACCGTGGTGGAAACCTTTTCCAAAGAAGGAAACCCTCTCTCGTTCATGTTTGGCTTCTGGGTCAGAACTGAAAGCACGAACAGGTAAACTGGTAGTGGCAATAATATCGATTGACTCATGACCAGTCTACCGCCTTGACAAATACTTAACCCATTATAACAAGTAATATCCGGTGTCACCCTAACCGGTATTACGTGACCAGAAGAATGACCCCCCAGGTACGTTACACCAGTTATGTGCATGGGAATTTTTTGCCAGTGCCTCCGCGTGTGCTTAATTATAACCGAAGCTAGTGTCAAATGACCAATCACCCAGCCTAGCTTTCAATAACCTATTGGAATCCTCACTATTGTAACAGTATATGGAGCAGATGATTAATCATCTAATTTGTCTTTCGGTTCAGTATACATAAGAAAAAGGCTAAGTGTTAACTGACATTACGTACTGGTGGAATGCCCAACCGGTTCTATCTGCCGGTTCAGTTTATATTAACTTATAAGCCTAAAAATGATTAGGAAAACTATCCATTCGGTTCTCGAATTATCTTGGGACCCATACATGGACTCTAGGACTTGTCTATGCTGGTTTAAAAGATGTTCACCAACTTAATGAAGCTTATTTAACTAATTAGGTAAAATGCCGAGCATAGTGGATGAACCCTTTTGCTGGTTTCCAGGTTCATCAGTACCACTGGTGTCAACAGGTGAGGGGTCAGGTCACATAGAGATTGAGCATGTACTTGTTGTGTGTTTATTGTTGTTTTTCTTTTATTACATGTTATCCAATGAAATATATATAATTATTCATGCATTTGCATTTAACTATAACTATGTATGTTGATAGTTGTTGTTACCTTGGTCGAGGCACAGTGAACCATGGGAGTGGGGATCCGGGATCTCTGCAAGGGGGTAGTTGTTGATGTTATTACGTGCGTAGCTATATATGATCGTGCATGTAATGTATTGGAGTATGGGCATGCATACCATGTTGGTGTGTCGGTATCCTAGTAGAGACATGATGATCTATGGGAGTGGGGATCCGGGTTCTCTGTAGGGATGCCACCCACGTATGATGGTTCATGTAATGAGTGACCTCATGAATCACGTTGGGAATCGCTTTACCTTAGTAGAGGCACGACTAACCATGGGAGTGGGGAGTTGGGGTTCTCTACTGGGTGCGGTCATTGTTAAAACCATGTATAATGGGCGTGTAGGGTATGGGAGTACAATACACGTGCCATGTTGGCACTCTATGCTTCAGTGGGGACATGGCCAGTCCATGGGAATGGAACGGGGATTCCTACTGGAGTATAGTTTTACTTACTGAGTTTACGTGCCATGATGAATGAATGATTGTTTGGATATGATTGTGCTGTGGGGTAGACGATCGTACAATGTATGGGAGTACATCACATGGCCATATACCCGGTTACACCTTAGTAAAGGCACGATTAGTCCATGGGAGTGGAAAGGGGATCTCTGTTGGGGTGTAACCCTTTTAACGTTATGTTATCATTTCATGCATCAACTTAGGAGGGGGGTATGGATATAAATCATCCAGGCGGTGGGGTACGGGGTAGATCCTCGCTAGGGTTCAGATCGACCATGACTTGTATATACACTTGTATGACACTCACAATTGCTTATTTATTTGCTTCTGTACTGCATTCATAATTTATTGCATAGGATTACATTGGATACCTGACTTCTCGCTAAGCTAGGATGTGAGCTCACCCCTCGATATCAAATTTCTTTTAACTTTGATTGTAGGTACTTATTCTGCTACAGCAAACATGGATCCTGTTAGTGTTGATGGTGCTTCTCTTGGTGGGGTTCCTCTGAGAGATCACATCAAGGACTATACTTGTAGGGATTGCATTTATGGGACCTGAGTCAGCACCTTGCCTCGATGAATTCTGTCGCCTATAGATAGATGATGGTTTGGTCTATCAATAGTATTATCTTAGCCTAGCTGTCTATTATGGGATGTATGTAATACTAAGGATATTATGAAACGATCTGTATTGCATAATAGAATTATTATGTTAAGGTATTACTAGATTGGCATCTTGTTCTATATTATAATTTTAGTTGCAACTTTAAAATTCTGTGATAATTATTATTCTTATTTACTATTGATTATGGTAGATGTTGTGTGTGTAGACTTTGGGGTTTGCTGATAGATTATTTTGGTTGTCAGTCACTGGAAGATTCAGGTTACCATGAGGGTTGATCCTGATATCACCTCAATTTCCCAAAATGAGCTATGACAATGCTGGTATCAGAGCACAACCACTCTAACTCTACCTATAGACTTCCCCTGTACATGCATTTCCATGAGTTGGAATAAATGCCTAGACTTACTAAAAGCTTTTACGAATCAAGAAATAATAAATAAGGAGAACAGTAAGTTAGGTTACATTCCATTACAAGAACTAAAGAAAGAGCATAACACACAATATGAACTAAGAACAAACAAAGACATGTATATATATGTGTATCTGATTTAAGTGCAAAAAATTAGGATATGGCCTACAGTCCAAACTGTTATCCCAAATACCACTCTTAATCAATACGTAAGGTTGACAAAAAGTACGATCGTAATCAAGAAGGGAAATGTACATATATAAAGTAAGTAGACATGATGTGCATAAGATCAAAGGTAGAGTATAGTCCATAACCCGGACAGTTACCCTATGTACATGTGATGAACAAAAGTAAGGAATCAGGTCTCTGTCTGCTAAGGCCCACTCAGCGAGGCAGGGAGCTCGGATCCAGTAGAAAGTGCTGAGGTAGAAGGCATGTAATCTTGGATTGATGGTGGTGAACTACTTTGAGCAGTAGGTGCTATCAGTGAATCAATAGAAGAGGATGGCTGCTAATAGTCTGTACTGCAGGTGCTGAAGGGACGTCCTCTGAGGAAACGGATGTGGGCACGTCCTGCTGAGGTGTTGGTAGTGGAACACTTGAAGGAGCCGATCTAACAATAGGCTTACGCATACATAGTGATGCAAGTGGCCGGCAGTGACCATCACATCATGGATATAGCCTATGTACGTGTCCATAGTACCAGTCTGAGTCTCCACCTCCCTCAAATTTGTCTCCATAGTGCCCAATTGAGTCTCTAGCTCTCTCAAACAAAGCTCTACCTATCTGTCCAATCTAGCCTACCCATCAAAAATGGCATCCATCTACTGATGCATGAGCCAGAGAACCTCTAACACCTGGCCCAAGTTAGTAGTAAGTGTCAATGATGGAGTGGCTATAAGTGGCCTAGAAGTACCAACAGCTGGCAGTACCTTCCTGTACGAGTAGTTGCGGGGTGGTGCTTCTCTAGTGTACGTGGCTATAGGTTCCACTCAGGTACTAGCAGCTGGGGCATGTCTCTTGTGGGGGCAGCGGTGTCTATCTCCATGTAATCATCACCATCGCTGTCATCGCCATCTCCCTCACCCTTCTCGCTATAGTCATCATCGTCATCACACTCCTCCTCATCACTACAGGACGATTGTGGTGTTGTGGTCACTCTCTTAACACCATGGTTAATGTCTTCACTCACTCCAACATCGGCTTTAATAGCTGCTGCTACTGCTAATGTTCTCCAGGAAGGTTGTGCTACTCTAGGTGGTATGGGGCGTGCCTCAAGGACGGGATCCTCCATAACCAAGTCAACCAAGATACATCTGAGGGATGGTGTCCTAGTTGGGCATGGATGAATCCTTTTCATTCTTGATGGCCTTTCCAACTAGGCTCACTCCAAAGTGCACAAAGACGCGAGTCAAGAGGAGTCCATAGTGTAGGTGACCTCTGTGGGGCAAATGACAAAATGTATGGAGAACGGTGAACAAAATCAAAAAAGGGAGGCACATCGATCTCCTTTGCATCAGTCGGTCCGTCAATAATACATAAAACTAGTTCAGCTCCTCCCCCTGACCAGATCTGGGGATGACGTTGTGCTGTATGATCCTGCAAAGAAGTTGAGGAGTAGGCTTAAAGGATGAGTCCCTCTCCTCATACAGTGTCCCTATCATCTCAGGACAAGTAAGTGTATGTCTCATCTACATGTAGTCCTCTTCTATCATGCCTAAATACTCTCTGGGAGCCTTATAAATCTGCTCCTTATCTGAGGGGATGTCTAATATGGTTGCCAGAGTGGTAACTATTAGGGTGATGTCTACCCCCTTGACCTTGTTGGTCACTATAATTCGCTAGTTACCTCGTCTTCTCGCTGGCCAAAGTTGCAAAAGAAATGGTGCACCAGGTTTGGATAGGTATCGTCCTGGATACGCATGGCCGATGTCCAGCCAAAGTGGTTGAATGCGTCATGAAGGCCAAATCTGGCCAACTCCTCAAAGTGTACGCTGAGGCCAGCTATTATCAGTGCCTGGCCGAACCTGTCCCAACATCTACTAGCATGGTAGGAAATGAATCGATCAGCATCATAACCCTTGGCTACTGGCTAATCCACTCTACTTAGAGCCTTGATGCCTAAAAAGAAAATGAAATAAAGACATAGTTACATGGATAGGCATGAAATTGGTAAGATGTATTATAATGGATGCATGGAATGCATAAGTGAAATGCATGATTTTAATTACCACGGACTACCATATAAATTGAGGATACTTGTGAACCACAAGTGCCA